>CM076583.1:741711970-741997064 GCA_034641835.2 Pinus albicaulis
GATATAGTTTGAAGTTTGCCGATTTGTTGACTTTTCCTTTCCATTTCTTCTCTCCACCTGTCTTCAGTCTCTTTTATCTTTGGCAAACTGCCAGGAACACAGTCTGAAATGAGATTAATTGAATATAAGCTGTCATTTATGAATTGCGTGAGATTATTCATTATATTTCCGGCCCTTGATATTGCTCTATCAGATTTCATTAATTGATGTTCCCATTCTGTAAACAAGATTTCTTTGTGTTTTTCCTCTATCCTAGGAAGATTTGCTTCTTTTCCCTTTTCTGTATCCTGCCAGTTGAGAAACTCATAAATCTTTTCATCGGCATCATCTATTTCTTGTCTAAGAGTTATGATAGTTTGGATCAAAGATGAAGTAATCTCACAAAAAGGTTCTGCTTGTGACAGTTTTGAGCAAAATTCAATTAACTGCTGAGTCAATAATTTATTAGCCTCAAGGGCTTCCGATTTGAATTCATATAACTTTGGATAATCTTTAAACTTATCCAAAGTTGCTTGAAATTCCTTTTCTTGAATCATTTTTGCCTTTTCCTCATTTTGTAACAAACTCTGTAACTTAGAAATTTCTTCATTTAGCTGCTTTTGTTTGCCTAAAAGCTTTTCATCAACCTTCTTCTTTTCTTCAGCAAGCTGTTTCTCCAATTCTTTAGACCTGAATGTCTGATCCTGTAGTTGTTGTTGCAATTGGCTGATCAGTTGCTGATTCTCCTTAGCTTTTTCTTCCAGTGAAGCTATGTGAAGATCTTTCCGAGTTATTAGTTGAGAAACTTCTACAACTTTATCCACTGTTGCAGCACTATAAGCTCCTGTATACTGGGACAATTTCGTAAGGTCTTCAAATGGATTCATTTCATTGTTCTTATAAACAATATTCATAAACTCATCTGATGGAGTAGAAAATATACCCTTTTCTGTTTTTCTTTTCTTTCTTTGTCTTTTGACAACAGCCTTATGTTTAGGGCTGTAAAATACATCCAAAGGAGGGATCTCCTCACCTTTTATCATTCATCTTGCAGACTGTCAAACGAAATGTGATACTCTGATCTAGTAACTCCGATGTAAAATTAAATCCAAAGGCACAAAAATACAACACTTCAAAGATAATTTGAGCACAAAAATCACCAGATGTGATCTTTGTATAAATATAATAAGGAATGAAGTACAGAAATGTTAGCTCCAAATCCCAAAATATTACAACTTCCGATCCTTCTCTAAATGCATGAGAGGGATTTAAATAATAAATTACATAACAAAATCCTAATACTAATGCTACAATCTATCAAATTAAAACTAAAATGCTATCTTGAATGAAACTGATTCATTGTTTTTCTCCCTCGCTTGATGAAGCCAAGTTGCAAATGTTCAACATATCTCGGAGTCTTGGTGGATGACTCATCTCAGAATGCAACTGTCCAGCATAGGTGGCATCAGAAAATTCTGGAATTAGACAATCGACAGCGTTTGATAGAAGTTTGATAGCTGTCTGTTGATTGTTTGGCTTGATCAAATGAGTCCACATACTATCCCAGGATATCGCTTGAAGTTTGCCGATTTGTTGACTTTTCCTTTCCATTTCTTCTCTCCACCTGTCTTCAGTTTCTTTTATTTTTGGCAAACTGCCAGGAACACAGTCTGAAATGAGATTAATTGAATATAAGCTGTCATTTATGAATTGCGTGAGATTATTCATTATATCTCTGGCCCTTGATATTGCTCTATCAGATTTCATTAATTGATGTTCCCATTCTGTAAACAAGATTTCTTTGTGTTTTTCCTCTATCCTAGGAAGATTTGCTTCTTTTCCCTTTTCTGTATCCTACCAGTTGAGAAACTCAGAAATCTTTTCATCGGCATCATCTATTTCTTGTCTAAGAGTTATGATATTTTGGATCAAAGATGAAGTAATATCACAAAAAGGTTCTGCTTGTGACAGTTTTGAGCAAAATTCAATTAACTGCTGAGTCAATAGTTTATTAGCCTCAAGGGCTTGTGATTTGAATTCATTTAACTTTGGGTAATCTTTAAACTTATCCAAAGTTGCTTGAAATTCCTTTTCTTGAATCATTTTTGCATTTTCCTCATTTTGTAACAGACTCTGTAACTTAGAAATTTCTTCATTTAGCTGCTTTTGTTTGCCTAAAATCTTTTCATCAACCTTCTTCTTTTCTTCAGCAAGCTGTTTCTCCAATTCTTTAGACCTGAATGTCTGATCCTGTAGTTGTTGTTGCAATTGGCTGATCAGTTGCTGATTCTCCTTAGCTTGTTCTTCCAGTGAAGCTATGTGAAGATCTTTCCGAGTTATTAGTTGAGAAACTTCTACAACTTTATCCACTGTTGCAGCACTATAAGCTCCTGTATACTGGGACAATTTCGTAAGGTCTTCAAATGGATTCATTTCATTGTTCTTATAAACAATATTCATCAACTCCTCTGATGGAGTAGAAAATATGCCCTGTTCTGTTTTTCTTTTCTTTCTTTGTCTTTTGACAACAGCCTTATGTTTAGGGCTGTAAAATACATCCAAAGGAGGGATATCTTCACCTTTTAATACAATATGCCCTGTAGGATGTTCAGGAATGATTTCAACATCCTGCTCCATTTGTTCTTCATCTTTATCCTGCAATCCAAGCTGTTGAGCAAACTGATCATATTGTTTTAATAGCTGAGAAGAAACATCAAGATTAGTGGAAACCGTAATCTCCTTAGTTATTTCTTTTCCTTTTTCTTTATCTATGCTCTGTTCAGTGCTTTTGTCATCCAATCCATCCTTTTGATTATGCACATCATCATTGATATTTGTGCATTTGTCTGTCATTTGAGCAGTGGACTTCTGGCCAAATTTTGGACTGGATTTATCATCAGTATTTCCCTTTGGGACATCAGGTTTGTCAATAGTGACCACTTTTTGAGTATGTACAGTCGGCTGGTTGACAGCCGATTGCGTAATGATTTTGCTGGTAGATGTTTCTACTGGCGTTTGGCCGAATGCACCTTCTGTCTCTGATTTTTGGATTTTAATTCTCAGCTGGTCCAGAGGAACTCTCAACAATCTCTAGCTTCTAAATAAGAGAAATTTATTTATTTCCTCCTGTTGAAATTTAGACTTGACCAAGTCAAAAATTCGAGGAAAATTATCTAATGAAACAAACAAATCATCGAACATATCTGGTTCATGCTCAAAACGAGCAATTGAAACTGAAGCAGTGACATCAAATGCTATCTTTTTTGGATCATATTGTCTTCCAGGAATGGTTGCAAATTTACAACCTCTTATCTTGAAGACTTCCTTTTCTGCATGCTTGAAATCATTTAGAGTGAAATGACCACAATTGAGTGGGAATTGAGGCCACATTTTCTTCATACTGTTGTTCAAAGACCTGGATATACCTTCAATTGTCAATTGATAAGAAACTTCTTGAGCGAGAAGTTTGTCTGGAACAAAAAGCGGAAGAACATGCGGCTCCACTATACTACCAAAAACCCTGATGTAAGTAAATTTTTCCTCCCCAAACCAATCTCCGATTGCAGACAGGTCGGATTTAGCTTTATCAGAAAACCTAGGAGGAAAGCGATTAAAAATGGTTTGGAAAACAGGGATGAGGAAACCATGAGAGATTCTATATACATTAGCTTGGAAATGAATCTTCCAAAGCAATTTATGATAAATATGGATTGGAAGAGGGTCTTTGGGAGTCCATTTCCATCCAAATAAGGGAAATTTGGAATTGAAACAAATAGCATCAAGAATATAGGCACAAAAGAAAAAGTGAGTAGAATTTCCAGCAGATTTTTCTTGTCTATATTCAAGTATCCTATTGGCCATTCTATCAGAAAGAATAACAGCCCAATCCATAATGTCGGAATTCACAGCAGCTAGGATTAATGGGACCATTTGTATAGAAAACCTAGCTGAATTATCATTGCCAAATAACCTACACATCATGGCAGCTGCATAGGAATATGGAGGCATAAGAGAATCTACAGAATACATACCGGATGCTTCATTTCGGTGCTTCTCTGGGTTTTTCCTCCAATCTTTGATAGGGTCGGATTGGACTTTGTTATTATCAGCAAAATCTTTGATAAATTCCTTCTTATACACCTTCTGTGGGTCTGGAAGGTGGTACATTGCTTTCAAGTCTTCTGCTTTAAACGAGCCGAAAGGCACTCCAGATGCTGAAACAAACGTTCTATTTTGTATCTTTACACTGTCAATAACCCATCGAACTACATCATAGTAAGGCATGATGCTCGCTCTGGCTGCAATTCGATGCAGAAATGAATTTGCAAGTGTTCTTTCATTGATGTCCGAGTCAGAATCCGAGCTATCCTCGTCTGGAACTGATGCCTTCTCCACTGTGACCTTGGGGTCTTCTTTTTCCAATAGGTTGTAGACTGTGTCCCATGTCATTTTCCCAAGACCTTGGCATGATGTATCTGTGACTAGCCTTAGCTTTATGGGCTTTTCTTTTGAGACTGTAGGAGTCTCGGCAAACTTTACTGGTAGAACAGTCTTATTTCTTCTTCCTCTCTTTGACATTTCTACGTCTGCTACTGCTTCCCTTTGTCTGTGAATGAAAGAACTTGGTGTTCTTTGGCTCTGCAAGACAATAAACTCTCAGCCGTGATCAACAAGCCACTCAAACGGAATGATTTATGAATTTATGGTTTTCATTTATTTGTTTCGTATATTGCATAAATGCTCCTTTTGGGTCACCCTTAAGTATTTAAAACCAAATCATAAACCATATTCATTTGATTCGTTATTGAATGCCTTCGTACCAATAAAGATTTGGCGCTTGTGATATATTAATATATTCAAAAAAATCCTCGTATGCAAATAGATGAATCGCATCGGAAGTTTTTCGAATGTCAAATGAGTATCACAATATGTTTATCCCGATTGATCGATTGCGATTGCAGATCTTTCCGATCTCTAATGGTGGGGTCTACCATATATTTTAAACAAATGTTCGATTTTTCTTTTAAAAGCGTTTATTATCAAATGCACATCGGATCGGGGAATTTCAACTAAGCGTAAAGAGTTTCTTGAAGACTGTCCCGATTAATCGATTGCGATTGACCGCATCGCATCAGAAGTTATAATTAACTGTTTTAAACTCTTAGCGATTGAAATTTTTCCGATTGGACTAATCGCATCGGAAGATTTGAAATGGGCATATGAAATTTCTTTTAAAGGTTATCTCCGATTCTCCGATTGCGATTGAACTTTTAACTTTGATTTGTTTTTATGATAAGGCCTTGTATATTAGATCGGACCAAATTTTTTTTGAATGTTGAATCTGTTTAGTAACAATATGAAATTTTCCAAAACAATGAATTTTATTTCTAAGTGTTTTATTTCTAAAAAGAAAGGGACCCTATTTCTAAATTTTATTTCTAAAATTTAGAAAAGGGAGGGTTGTTGTATAGTACAACAATTGACGATTCACTTGAAAGAACCAGTTATCTCTGAAAAATAGAATGAATACTATATTTTAAGTAAGTAAAGATTTTTAAAGGTAAATAAAAATTATCCTAGGATAATCAAAAATAAAATCTAACTTATGAAAAAGAATAAAAATTATTAACAATTTCTTTCTAGTTTCTTGAGAATAAAAACATTTTGAGTTATCTTAAGCTTTGATTGGTATTAATAATGAAGTAAGTGGATTTCTTCAAGCTTGGTTTTGATAATATACTCTATTGTCATAGGTATTGCCTCTGCTGCCTGCAAACGTTCATAGTCTCGATAGGGTTACCTTTTAACCATTAACTATTCATTGTCCCATTCAACTAAGATTATGACTTTTTAAAAGATAAATTCATAAGACATGTTATCTCATGTTTTTGTCTTTTATTTATTTTTTATTTCTTTTTAAGAGCCATTGTTCCGGTTTGGTAGCCAGTTGTTAACAATGCCATTCAATAGTTATAATTAAACTGAACAAGCTGGCTCGTGATGAGACCCCTTGTCTTATATTAATAAGCCATTACCCTGTTTTGATAGGCATTATTGGTAATGTCAGTTTTATTATTTCTTATGAATATGGTAAGTCGGCTCATGATGAGACCTCTTATCTCTTAAAAATGTTTTCAATAATTTCTTAGAATTATATTCTAAAAAAATCACAACCTAAATGAATGGGGTGAACTAGTCTTATCCTTAAGAATCAATGGATGACAATTTTCTGAGTTTTTTGAGTACCAAGACTTGAATAATCTTTACTTTTATAGATAACTTCTCTCTTCTTAATAAACTTGTAATGATTTACATTTTCCTCGTTTTTCCAAAAAGATTATGCAAATAATTGGTATAATCTTTCAAAGTTTAACATCTTATTTAAAACTATCAAGAGAATATAATCATTTCTCTAAAAATTCTTATTTACACTAAAATAAATATTTATAATATTTTTCTTAAGAATTTTTCTATCAAGCAAACAGTCAATTAGAGACTTATTAACAACCTTTATTTATAAAAACAATAAAAGACTTTTGCAAAAAGGAATATGTACAATTTAAGAAGGGGTTACCTCCTTATGAGAAGAATTTCTTTAAGATAAGCCCGTTTACAGGAAGAGATTCTCTCTTCCCTGTTAGATCTTGGAGCATGAATGTATTTGAGCCTATCTTTTCAACGATCTGAAATGGTCCAAGCCACATCTTTTGAAATTTGGTATGTTTACCTTTTTCCTCATGTGCCTTATCCCATTTTAGAACAAAATCACCAATCGATAATATTTTTGAGCCAGTAGAACTTGCATCAAAAGAAGATTTCACAAGCTGTTGATGTTTTTCATGAACAATTCTAGCTTTATCTCTTTCTTCTTCTAGTTTAAGGATTTGATCATACCTCAATTGAACGGATGAAGAAGGATTTTCTTCAATAAATTGTACTAGGGCTAATGATGGAAGAGTTAAATTTGATGGTATCACAGCTTTTTTTCCATAAACTAAATTAAAAGGTGAAGTTCCGATTGAAGCTTTCTCTGTAATACGATCAGCCCATAATGCAAAGATTAAAGATTTATGCCAATTCTTTTGATTTTGATCGATAGTCCTTTTAATAATCTTGATGAGATTTTTATTGGTGGATTCAGCTAACCCATTACCTTATGGGTAATAATTTGCTGAATATTTGAGTTTAAAACCTCTTTTAACTGCAAATTCTATTAAACTGTTTCCTGAAAAATAAGATGCATTATCAAAGACAAGAGCTTGAGGTACACCAAACCCGGTTATGATAAATTGATCTATGAAATCAATAATTGCATCAGAATTGGCTACCTTCAAAGGGATTGCCTCTACCCATTTTGTAAAATAATCGGTTGCAGTAAGAATGTACTTGTGCTGCTTGGTAGAATGAGGTACTATCTCACCAATAATGTCAAGTCCCCATTGTTCAAATGGTTGCTCAATATTTACTGGTTGCAAAGGAAAAGCTGGTTTCCTTTGCCTTCCACTTGCAGTTTGGCAGATTCTGCACTTTCTTACATATTCATGTGTATCTTTAAAAAGGGTAGGCCAATAATAGCCAGCATGAATTATTTTGTGAGTTGTGGTATCACCTCCAAAATGACCTCCTGCTGGTCCATCATGCAACTCCTGCAAAACCTTTTCAGCCTCAGTCTTTTCAAGACATCTCAACAAAATTGAATCATAATTTCTTCTAAATGATACATTATCAATGATCTCATATTTAACAGCTTTTAATCTTAAAGCACGTTTTTTCTTATAACTGAGATCAGAAGGAGCATACCCATTTTTCAAGTAATAGATGAGATCAGAATACTGAGACTCAGAATCCGTAACACTTATCTGATTTACTTGAATATCTTGATTTGAATGATCATTTTCTGGTATGTTATGAGCTCCTGCTAATAATCTGCAAAAACCTTGTCCTCTAACAATCTTAGCTGGTTTAATATCAACATCATATTCTTGTAAGGCTGTTACCCAGTTAGCTCGTTTTTCTCCTACTTCTCTCTGAATTAATAATTGCCTCACCGCAGAGAATGGGACAATGATTTTTGTATGAGTTTTTAAGAGAAAAGGTCTGAAATGCTTGATTGATTTGAACACAGCAAAGGCTTGTTTTTCAACATCGGAATAATCCAGTTCAGCTCCTTGCAGATTTGAACTAAAGAATGAAATTGGTGCTTCAATTTTCTGATCATTAAGTTGTGTTAAAACAGCTGCATAAGATGTCTCTGTGGCTAAAGTATACAAAATAAAATCTTTAGAAAAATCCGAAGTACTTAGTGCTGGTGCATTAATGATTGCCTGTTTGATTAACTCAAAGGCTTCTTTTTCTTTATGCCCCCATTTGAATACTGAATTCTTCTTGATCATATTTTTCATAGGTAAAACAATTAAAGAAAAATCAGGAATGAATCTTTTTACAAAATTGATCTGTCCAAGAAATGATTGCATGGATTTTTTGTTATGAGGTAAAGAAATATCAGAGATCTCTTTAAATCTGTCTGGATCAATGTATATACCATCTTTTGACACAACAAATCCTAAAAGTTTTCCTTCATCCAAAGCAAAGAAAGATTTTTTCGGATTTAAGGAAATACCAAACCTTCTACATCTTTCAAATATTTGTTTTAGATCATGTAGATGATTGGTTCTCTTTTTTGAGAATATTGTTATATCATCGAGATAAACAACAACTGATTTATTGATCAGACCTTTAAATGCTATGTCCATGGCTCTTTGGAAAGTTTCTCTTGCATTTATTAATCCGAAAGGCATTTTTTGATAAGCATAAGTTCCCCATTTTGTTTTGAAAGTTGTTTTCAATCTGTCATCTGGATGAACTAAGACTTGATTATAGCCTGAAAATCCATCAAGAAAGGACATAAGTTCAGAACCAGCTACTTTTTGGAGTATCTGCTCCATGGTTGGCAATGGGAAATTGTCTTTCAAAGATGCCTTGTTTAAATTTCTGAAATCAATACAGATTCTTATATCACCATTTTTCTTTCTTACAGGTACCATATTGGAAACCCAATTAGAATGCCTGACAGGAAAAATGATTTTGGCTTTCAAAAGTTTATTAAGTTCTGATTTGATTTGATCTTCAAGATTTGGGTGAACTTTCCTTAGCTTTTGTTGAACAGGTTTAATATCAGGAAGCATTGGAATTGTGTGCTGAATAACCGAAGTATCATATGTTTTTAAATCATCATAATTCCAAGCAAAAACATTTTTGTATTTGTTCAATAGTTTAATGAAGGCATCCCTTTCCTCTGATGTTAAATTAAGTCCTAAATTAACATTTTGAGGTTTTGAATCAGAACCAAGATTCACTAATTCAAATTTCAAAGTAGAACTTTGAAGCTTGGTATTAGTGACTTAATTGAATCTGTCTTTAATATCATATAAGTCCTCCAATCTAACAACAGATTTCGGAATGGGATTTTCATTATCTTTTGAAGCAATTTGTAAATCGTGATCTTCTTCATCAATAATTTGATCATCATATGATTTCTCTGAAGTCATGAAATTTAAGATATCTTGATCATGGTAAAAAAACTCTCCAATTTGTGACATTGTCTGGGACAGATGGTCGAAAAAGTAATTCTATTGAAAATCTATCTGGGCTGTAATCTTCGGAGGGTATGAGTCTGGAGGCAACATTGGCTAGCAAGTCTGCTGCTGAATTTTGAGACCTAGGGATAGAAGAAATATTGAATGCAGAAAAGTGTGTGGTGAGTTCTTGTACCAGTGATTGATAATGTTTGAGGTGATTTGAGAGACAGTGAATTGTATTTCTCACCTACTTGACAATAATTTCATAATCGCCGAATACTTTCAAATATTGCACTTTGAGGCCAATTGCTTTATACAGACCTTGGACTAAAGCTTCATACTCGGCTGTATTGTTTGTGCATTCAAATTCTAACCTACAGGATAGCATTGTTTTTTCACCTTGCGGGCTAACCAAGATACACCCTGCTCCTGAACCTTCGTTAGATTTAGAGCCATCAAAATACAAAGACCAAAATAAAGAAGTATTAACAATCTTATTTACAGTTTCCCCAGTATCACTAAAACATCTTGACCTATCAGTTTGTGAATAGTTTTCAATCTGTGATGTTAAACTGTTTACTGAGAAAGGGGATGGTTGGGCAGTGAGATTTCCAAAAAATGACTCCGATGAATAATTTCCCAAGATGTTGTTATTAAATGCAATTGGTTGATTTTCCTGTTCAAAATCTGTTACAGTATGGGTCATGTGTTTCTCTCGATTGATTTTTATTTGATTTGGCTTTCCCCCATAAGGTAACCACATGTGAGACCAATCGGTAGAAATATACCCGTGGAGCTTTTCAGACCAATCTCTACTCAAAATCAACCCATAAAATTCAGGTATATCAGCTATTAAGATATCAATTCGTTGAACTACCCGTGGATCAGCTGCTAACCTGATAGTTACAGATTTAATCTCCCCTAAAACCTGGACCTTGCTTCTGTCTAATTGTACAATATGTATGGAAGACTTTTGGGGTTCTATGTTCAGTTTAGAACAAACTGAAGCTGGCATTATATTGGATGATGCCCCTGAGTCAATCAAACAATTGTGTAGGTTTTTGTTGTAGATCTCAAAAGTCAAAAGGAAGGGTGGAGTATGAGAATTTGATCTATCTCCAATCAGGACTGAATCAGTGGCTTCTATCATACCAGAAGGTGGTTGACCAGAATCATTTGCAGCTTTAGCACTGGGAAGAGGTGAACAGGGAACATCATTCAATTCTTTGAGAAGCAATTTCTGTTGATGTTTTAATTTGCTAAGTTCAAACATAGTAATGTTTGCCTTAGTTTTCTTCATATCATCAACAATATTGTAATCCATTGAATCGGATACTACTAATGTTTTGGATGTTAGAGGAGTACTTGAAGTTGAAGGTGGGTTTTGGGGGACTGCTGCGGGTGATTTCTTTGTAGGTACTTTTTCTTTTGTTGTAGCAGCACCTGCACTCCGTTTCTTTGAAGTTGTCTGAACAGGTTCGTAAGTACCTTTACTCCTAGTAGAGACAGGTAAAGCTTCTTCATCATTATCTGTATCGGAGTTGGGCAGTATGAAATCCCACATGCCATGACATTCAACAATTTCCTCTTCATTATCACTTAGTGAGATTGTTTCCTCTTCTTCCTCTTCTTGATCTGAATCTGCATAAGATACGATATTTGGTGGTTTTGATTCGGTTTTCTTATAATTCTTAAAGGGCCTTTTGGTTGAAGTTTCAGCTACTTGTTTCTTAATTTCAATCATTTCATTTGACATAGTCTTGAGGACCTTTTGGAGGCCTTCCATATCATATGGATCTTTCGAGATTTTCTTCTTTGAGTCTTCTTTGAATGAAACTTTTTTGGTTTTTCTTTCCTCAAGAGCCGCTTTATTTTCTAGAGCATTAATACGTTTTTCCACAGCAAGTGCTTCTTTCATGTTTTCAGCAAGTGTTGGTTTTGTGGCCCTGTCTACAAAAATAGCTATATTGGCAGGTAGGGCAGTAATATACCACTCACTTCTGATTTTTTCACTTGGTTTGGAAGTCGTTGGGATTTTATTCAAAAGTTTATTGAAACGAGCATTAAATTCTTTAATGGGTTCTTTATGCTCTATCCTAAGATTGGAGAGATCATTTATTAGTGTAGCTAAAGATCTATCGTCTCCATACTTAGTGAGAAACTGTTCTTGGCAAATGTCCCAACTGGTAATAGAATCAGAAGGTAGGGAAAAATACCAGGATCCTGCTGATCCTTGCAATGTATAAGGAAAAAGCCTAACAACGACATCTTGCTCAGTTACTCCCTTCAAATTAATTGCTAACATGAAGTTATTGATATGTTCCTCAGCTTGGGTTCCATTTTCTGGATTAAATTTGGGTAGCCATTTTTCAGGAGCATCAGGTAATGCATGTAATGGTGCGGGCATATTGACTGCACCAGGTCTGGTCCATGGATCTGCCATTGTAATACCAGTGGTGGATGATACTGTTGTTGAGATTCCAGATGTCTGGGAAGGAATTGATATTGAGGAATGAGCAGGTTGAGATGTTGAAGTTCCTAATTCCTGGTGAACAACAATATGTAATGAGGGAGTGGATGGTTGACTTCGCACTGGGGAAGATGAGATGGAAGATGTGGATGAAAGTGCTTCACTGTCAGAATCTTCAGTATTTTTCTTTGCCCTTTTCCTTTTAGGTAAAGGAAATTCAGTAGGTTCAATACCGAGCTTTTCACTCTGAAGTCCAGTAAGAGGGTGAGGTAGATTGAATTGCGAAGTCTCACTGCTTTGAGATAGCTCAGATTTCTGTGGTGAAATCGAGAAACTCTGAAGTTTCTGGATGAGAGACTGAAATTCAGGAGATTCAAGACTTAATTGTTCTGAAGTATGGTGGGTTTGAGCAGTGATAGTGGATACCTCTTCTTCTTGCTTGGATGCTGAAGAATCAGCAGGCAATTGGGAAGTACGAGGTGATGTGGAGGGAGAATTACTCTTAGAATGGTTTGCCGATTTGGGTTTGCTTGCCATTCACAGTTGAAGGCCCTCCTTCTAGCGCCAAAAATGTTGAAGCCTAGAAAATCTCTGCTTCAAACATTGGGGGAAAACCACCCGGTCGGGACCTTAAGACAACTCCTTTTCCGTTTGGGATGGTGGCTCCGACTGGATTTAAAGGACCAGTTTCCTTATAACTAAGTGGATTGAATTGGATGGGTGAAAATGGGACTAAATTAACAGAAAGTAAAACTATCTAATCTAAACTAAATACTGATAAAGAAATTCTAATTTTAACCCGGGTGATTATATGTGAATACAACTTAGGATTGTTTCAATCTAATAATAACCATGGAAATGTATTATTAGTTAAATTGAAATGTGTAGAAACGAATAAAGATAACTCTGTTTAATAAATTAAACAAAGTTATATTAGCATATTGCATTCATCATTATATACCATTCATATATGCCTATAAATGATAACATTCCAATTATACTCAGAAATGATAATATAAAAGGAAATATTATGAAAATCAAATATATAAATGATAGAAAATTCTTCAAATGAATACCATATAACAGATAAAATCAACAGTGAACAGATAAAAATACCTCATTCATCTTGCAGACTGTCAAACGAAATGTGATACTCTGATCTAGTAACTCCGATGTAAAATTAAATCCAAAGGCACAAAAATGCAACACTTCAAAGATAATTTGAGCACAAAAATCACCAGATGTGATCTTTCATATAAATATAATAAGGAATGAAGTACAGAAATGTTAGCTCCAAATCCAAAAAATATTACAACTTCCGATCCTTCTCTAAATGCATGAGAGGGATTTAAATAAGAAATTACATAACAAAATCCTAATACTACTGCTACAATATATCAAATTAAAACTGAAAGGCTATCTTGAATGAAACTAATTCATTGCTTTTCTCTCTCGCTTGATGAAGCCAAGTTGCAAATGCTCAACATATCTTGGAGTCTCGGTGGATGACTCATCTCAGAATGCAACTGTCCAGCATAGGTGGCATCGGAAAATTCTGGAATTAAACAATCGACAGCGTTTGATAGGAATTTGATATCCATCTGTTGATTGTTTGGTTTGATCAAATGAGTCCACATACTGTCCCAGGATATTGTTTGAAGTTTGTTGATTTGTTGATTTTTCTTTTCCATTTCTTTTCTCCACCCGTTTTCAGTTTCTTTCACTTTTGGCAAACTTCCAGGAACACAGTCTGAGATGAGATTGATTGAGTATAGGCTGTCATTTATGAGTTGCGTGATATTATTCATCATACTCCTGGCCCTTGATATTTCTCTCTCAGCTTTCATTATTTTATGTTCCCATTCTGTAAACAAGATTTCTTTTTTTTTTTCCTCTATTCTAGGAAGATTGGCTTCTTTTCCCTTTTCTATGTCTTGCCAATTGAGAAATTCGGAAATATTTTCATCGGCATCATCTATTTCTTGTCTAAGAGTAATGACATTTTGGATCAAAGATGAAGTAATATCACAAAAAGGTTCTGCCTGTGACAGCTTTGCGCAAAATTCAATTAATTGCTGAGACAATAGTTTATTAGCCTCAAGGGCTTCTGATTTGAATTCATTTAACTTTGGGTAATCTTTAAACTTATCCAAAGTTGCTTGAAATTCATTTTCTTGAATCATTTTTGCATTTTCCTCATTTTGTAACAGACTCTGTAACTTAGAAATTTCTTCATTTAGCTGCTTTTGTTTGCCTAAAAGCTTTTCATCAACCTTCTTCTTTTCTTCAGCAAGCTGTTTCTCCAATTCTTTAGACCTGAATGTCTGATCCTGTAGTTGTTGTTGCAATTGGCTAATCAGTTGTTGATTCTCCTTAGCTTGTTCTTCCAGTGAAGCTATGTGAAGATTTTTCTGAGTTATTAGTTGAGAAACTTCTACAACTTTATCCACTGTTGCAGCACTATAAGCTCCTGTATACTGGGACAATTTCGTGAGGTCTTCAAATGGATTCATTTCATTGTTCTTATAAACAATATTCATAAATTCCTCTGATGGAGTAGAAAATATGCCCTGTTCTGTTTTTCTTTTCTTTCTTTGTCTTTTGACAACAACCTTATGTTTAGGGCTGTAAAATACATCCAAAGGAGGGATCTCTTCACCTTTTAATACAATATGCCCTGTAGGATGTTCAGGAATGATTTCAACATCCTGCTCCATTTGTTCTTCATCTTTATCCTGCAATCCAAGCTGTTGAGCAAACTGATCATATTGTTTTAATAGTTGAGAAGAAACATCAAGATTAGTGGAAACCGTAATCTCCTTAGTTATTTCTTTTCCTTTTTCTTTATCTATGCTCTGCTCAGTGCTTTTGTCATCCGATCCATCCTTTTGATTATGCACATCATCATTGATATTTGTGCATTTGTCTGTCATTTGAGCAGTGGACTTCTGGCCAAATTTTGGACTGGATTTATCATCAGTATTTCCCTTTGGGACATCAGGTTTGTCAATAGTGACCACTTTTTGAGTATGTACAGTCGGCTGGTTGACAGCCGATTGTGTAATGATTTTGCTAGTAGATGTTTCTACTGGCGTTTGGCCGAATGCACCTTCTGTCTCTGATTTTTGGATTTTAATTCTCAGCTGGTCCAGAGGAACTCTCAACAATCTCTGGCTTCTAAATAAGAGAAATTTATTTATTTCCTCCTGTTGAAATTTAGACTTGACCAAGTCAAAAATTCGAGGAAAATTATCTAATGAAACAAACAAATCATCGAACATATCTGGTTCATGCTCAAAACGAGCAATTGAAACTGAAGCAGTGACATCAAATGCTATCTTTTTTGGATCATATTGTCTTCCAGGAATGGTTGCAAATTTACAACCTCTTATCTTGGAGACTTCTTTTTCTGCATGCTTAAAATCATTTAGAGTGAACTGACCACAATTGAGTGGAAATTGAGGCCACATTCTCTTCTTACTGTTATTCAATGACCTAGATATTCCTTCAACGATCAATTGATAGGAAACTTCTTGAGCAAGAAGTTTGTCTGGAACAAACAGTGGAAGAACATGCGGCTCCACTATATTACCAAAAACCCTGATGTATGTGAATGTTTCCTCCCCAAACCAATCTCCGATTGCAGATAGGTCGGCCTTAGCTTTATCAGAAAATCTAGGAGGAAAGCGATTAAAAATGGTTTGGAAAACAGGGATGAGAAAACCATGACAGATTCTATATACATTATCTTGGAAATGAGCCTTCCAAAGCAATTTATGATAAATATGAATTGGAACGGGGTCTTTAGGAGTCCATTTCCATCCAAATAAAGGAAATTCGGAATTGAAACAAAGAGCATCAAGAATATAGGCACAAAAGAAAAAGGGAGTGGAATTTCCAGCGGTTTTTTCTTGTCTGTATTCAAGTATCCTATTGGCCATTCTATCGGAAAGAATAACAGCCCAATCCATAATGTCGGAATTCACAGCAGCTAGGATTAATGGGACCATTTGTATAGAAAACCTAGCTGAATTATCATTGCCAAATAACCTACACATCATGGCAGCTGCATAGGAATATGGAGGCAGAAGAGAATCTACATAATACATACCGGATGCTTCATTTCGGTGCTTCTCTGGGTTTTTCCTCCACTCTTTGATAGGGTCGGATTGGACTTTGTTATTATCAGCAAAATCTTTGATAAATTCCTTGTTATACACCTTCTGTGGGTCTGGAAGGTGGTACATTGCTTTCAAGTCTTCTGCTTTAAACGAGCCGAAAGGCACTCCAGATGCTGAAACAAACGTTCTATTTTGTATCTTTACACTGTCAATAACCCATCGAACAACATCATAGTAAGGCATGATGCTCGCTCTGGCTGCAATTCGATGTAGAAATGAATTTGCAAGTGTTCTTTCATTGATGTCAGAGTCAGAATCCGAGCTATCCTCGTCTGGAACTGATGCCTTCTCCACTGTGACCTTGGGGTCTTCTTTTTCCAAGAGGTTGTAGACTGTGTCCCATGTCATTTTCCCAAGACCTTGGCATGATGTATCTGTGACTAGCCTTAGCTTTATGGGCTTTTCTTTTGAGACCGTAGGAGTTTCGGCAAACTTCACTGGTAGAGCAGTCTTGTTTCTTCTCCCTCTTTTTGACATTTCTGCGTCTGCTACCGCTTCCCTTTGTCCGTGAATGAAAGAACTTGGTGTTCTTTGGCTCTGCAAGACAATAAACTCTCAGTCGTGATCAACAAGCCACTCAAACGGAATGATTTATGAACTTATGGTTTTCATTTATTTGTTTCGTATATTACGTAAATGCTCCTTTTGGGTCACACTTAAGTATTTAAAACCAAATCATAAACCATATTCATTTGATTCGTTATTGAATGCCTTCGTACCAATAAAGATTTGGCGCTTGATATATTAATATATTCACTCATTCTAAAAATCTTCGTATGCAAATAGATGAATCACATCGGAAGTTTTCGAATGGCAAATGAAGATCACAATATGTTTATCCCGATTGATCGATTTTGATTGCAGATTTTTCCGATCTCTAATGGTGGGGTCTACCATATATTTTAAACAAATGTTCGATTTTTCTTTTAAAAGCGTTTATTATCAAATGCACATCGGATCGGGGAATTTCAACTAAGCGTAAAGAGTTTCTTGGAGACTGTCCCGATTAATCGATTGCGATTGACCGCATCGCATCGGAAGTTATAATTAACTGTTTTAAACTCTTAGCGATTGAAATTTTCCGATTGGACTAATCGCATCGGAAGATTTGAAATGGGCATATGAAATTTCTTTTAAAGGTTATCTCCGATTCTCCGATTGCAATTGAACTTTTAACTTTGATTTGTTTTTATGATAAGGCCTTGTATATTAGATCGGACCATAAATTTTTTGAATTTTGAATCTGTTTAGTAACAATATGAAATTTTCCAAAAAAGTTCAGCAGAAGTTTCCCCATCTCATGGAGGAAATCAATGCAATGGGTACCACTGCTTCCTAAGGGGGAAGACTGATCCAGGTGGCTATTGGTGGCCACCTACATATTCCACTTGGACCCCCGCCATTGATTCTTTCATTTTTTTAGTTTCCTTAATTGTAGCACAATTTACTATTTTGTCAGTTTTCGGGTCTTAAACTTTTGAAGCCATTTTGAGGGACTAAAAGACGTTTTTAGGAAAAACAGAGAGACCAGAAAATTCGCAATCCAATGTATTGATATTTTTTGGCCTTCTCTTCGAACTATTCGAAACGAGGTATTATGATAGGCAAATATATATCGTATGCCAAAGTTATGACCTCGGGAAGTTGACATTCAAACTTACCCCAACGGGGCCCACAAGCTTTTGGCGCTTCATCTCCAAGGGTTAGGTTTTTGGATGTTTAGGGTTTCTCATTGTCTCTCAATGATAAAAATGCCACCGAGCCTCATTGTAACATAGTTTAGGGGCATGTAGCCGCCACATCTCTTCTCAGAGATAAGCTACCATTGTCGGAGCTAGTTTATTTCCATTTTATATGTAAGTATATTTCAGTTCTTTAATATTAATGAAATGACGTTTTATTTCTATTTCACTTATGTGATTATGTTTATATATGTACTCTATTGTGTTCCTGTTGTTGGAAATACTGAGAGGGGGGTGAATCAATATTTATTTTCAATTGTTAATTTTACCAGTTAGATCACCTATATCTAGAACACAAAATGAACAATAAGAATAAATGCTTTTATTAATTTCTTCTTTACAACAAATCAAGTACAATATATGTAGGGCTCCAACCCTAGATGAAGACACCAATATTCAATCTCCCAGGCTCCAACCTGTATTTTCCAAGCACCGACTTGGACTTCCAAGGCTCCAAACTTGTCAATTCTGAGGCACCAACCTCAATGGCTCCAATCCTATATCTGGTACAGGCTCCAACCTGATCTCTTGAGGACTCCTACCCTCCAGGGCTCCAACCCTATCTTCCAAGGCACCAACCTTGTCAATTCTAAGGCACCAACCTCAAGCTTCAATTCGTCAAGATATATTTGGTTATACTTCATGGCTCCTAATGTCTTTTTCAACGAGCCCTGTCAATATTCACTTAGTCTTCATTGTAGTCTCCACATTACGTCATAAATGACAACCTTTTCTTCTTAGAAGGTGTCACCACTGCTCTTCATCGTACCCAAACAATTTCTCCAAGTTACCTCATGATGACATCAATGCATCAATAATATCTCCAACACCTTCAAGGTGTCTTCAATAGGAAGCCCAAGTTCTGCACCTGCTTTAAGCCTCTTCAAGGGCTTCTTTAAGAACTCTCCAAGGGAGTCTTCACAAGGTGCTCCAAGAGTGTCTTCACACGGTGCTCCAAATGGCCTTCTCCTTAAGCTTGTCTTCACAAAATGTCTTCAATATGTTGCCCAAGTTTGCACTCATCAACAAGTCAAATCTACACACTGGACTTCAAGAGACCTCAAACAATACTAGAGATTCTCCAAGAATCAATGCTCCTTCAATAGCTGCTTCAAGATGTCTTCAATAGGTCTCCATAAGTCTTCTAAAGGTGACTCCAAAATTTGTCACAATTCTGCCTCGGGACTGCTCCAGATATGATGCCCAAAACCACCGTTCAAGCCTTGACCAATGACTAGTATTAATGCTGGAACAAGCCACACCAGAAACTTCACACTTTCCTTAGACTACTCCACAAATTCGAGCTATAATGGTGATTGTCCAAGCTTCTCCATGCAGTCACAGGGTTGTGTCTCTTATGTGACTAGTCCAAAATCTTTACTTTGTTTTAGGATTGTTCTTGTTGTAATATAAGTCGGTCCTGGTTAGGGCATGTAAGTAACTGATGCAACCCCTTATCCTACCTTCCAGACCTCCTCCAAGGTTGCGGTCTTGCTGTCCCTTGATTCTTGTGTTTAGAGCTACCTTCTAGGATGAATTCAGGCTTAGATTATGCCTGTCAGCCTTTTCCAAACTGCCTAGAACTCCTCTAGTTTTCTGCGGTCTGCTACAGCAATCCTTAACACCCTTTTTCGATACCACAGATCCAAGTTTCTGATTTTGACAGTGTAGTAGCAACATGTCTTAATACAACAATTTCCCAAAACAATCTATGTCTTTTATCTTCCTCGGCCCCCTTCACACTTCTGCGTTTTCCTGATTTTCTGTGTTTTTTTTCACCAAAATTCTTGACCCAAAGGAGGGAGTATGAACCTATATATACATATTTTCGATTGGAATGAGGGGACGTGAATTTTTGGAGGGAGGCCGACTTTGGAGAGAAAGTGTAGGTCGCCTCACTGTTAAATATAATTTCCTTAACTTAAAAAAATCAATATATTTCAAACCGCTTGGAGTTTCGGGCTGAGTAATAGCTCGTTGGAAAGGAAAAATTATGCTCTTCAAGATGGTGTAGGTCCCATGTTGAAATATTGTCTCTAAGGTTGGAAAAAATATTTTTTTTGTGACTATCCTTAAATTATTTAGTGTAGAAAATGATCAGGACAGTATGGCTTCTCCATTGTTTATCTTCTCCATTATTTGGCTTCATCATCAACGTAGGAACATGTAAGACATCCTTGTCATCATGATAGTGTCCAGTAATGTGTATCATCCATGTCATCACATAATTGTGCAGTGATATGTTATAATGCAGCATCATTAGGAGAACTTCAAAATAGTCTTCCAACCTTCAAATGATATCTTCCATGTTATAATCTATTCTTTCAACCTTCATCAAGTGCCATCATCAATTGTGGTCATCCATTTAGTGTGTGACATCATCAAGTGTATGACTCCATATGTCATCAAAGGTTAAGGTCTAAATCATCAAGGCATATGCAACATTATAGCTAGTTCAAGGACTTCTTAGGACTTCTTCATTAGTGGTTTGACATCTTCATGGGTTGACCTTTTCATTGATGGCATCCTTAGCACTTAGGGATTTCATGAGGTTCATTGAAATCACAAGAATATTTTCCATCTCGGAAAATGCCATATTGACATCAATGACAACCTTGATTAAAAATCTCCCCATTTTTCATTGATGGCAATATTCTTGCCCTTCCAACATTCTCTCCCCCTTTGACATCAATGGAAAATGGGATGCCCAAGTACTCCCCCTGTCAAGCTGCTTCTTTTCTTCATCAATAGTATCTCTTCATAGGTAAGTTACTCCCCCTGCCATGGTGCTCTTCCTTATGGAAATGTGCTCAATGATAGATGTGTCTACATTTCTTCATATGATGAACCAACTCCCCCTGTCTACATAAATTCCTCTACCTCAAGAAAGATTACTTGCTTAGTGATAAAATGGAAGAGATCCTCAACAATAGTCCACTGGATTAGTAAGTGATCATATTCCTCAATGGAGTTTCTCTTGAGAGACGATTTATCAAAGGATTATTGTCCATGTGTGACTCATCAAGGATTTTATAGGGCCTTTTCACATATAGCTTCTGCAAGAATGATTAAGAATCATAAGCTCCCCTTAACAGTATGCATGGTCTCCTTTCTGGCAGAGTCTCATCATCATACACTTGGAATATCAAGGATGTTTTCATCAAATCAACAACATGTGTTGTTGGCTGGAGTGTTCAAGAGACTTTCAGATCCTATTTGCTTTCTTCTCCATACTTGTGTAACCTTCTTCTCTAGCTTAGTTGACATAATTTTAGCTTGGTGAGGGACCCAAGTCAAGTTACAATCACGAGCCATATGTCCAATCTTATGGAAATTGAAGCAGTCCATCTTGTTCGTGAATGAGATATCGTTACTTATTCTTGCAAAATTGCTTCTAGGAGATTGACGGGGACCATTATATATGTATTTGTGATATGCCCTACAATATTTTGCCATGTGCCCAAATTTTGTACAAGAATAGCAATAACCAAGAAATATACTTTGGTACCTGGGAGATGAAGAGTTCCTTGAAGTACTTCTGAAGTCTTTTTGCCTTGGAATTCTTTGATGATATTCATTTCCTTTTGTATTCTTGACACCATCTACAAGTCTCCTTGGAATAGAATTTCTTCCGTTGTTGTCTTGATTCTTCTCCTTGCCCTTGCTAGAATTGGGAGCATCAACATTTCTTTCTAGGTTACTCACATCTTTGTTGTTTGAAGCATTATCATTCTTGCTTGAGGATTCACCTGCATAGCCAAAACCTGATTTATCAAGGGGAGACCTTTTATGACTTAGGATGTCATCTAGGGTTTGAGAGCTTTTCAAGTTCTTATTCAGCAAGTCAACTTCCTTTTTAAGAAAGACAATTTTTCCTTTCAACTTTTCACAATATTCATCTTTCATTACTAGTTGCTTCTTCATTTCTTCCATCATCCTTGTTGCTTCACGTGCTTCAATTTTAAGGGAGATGATATTTTATTTCATTATGAAGACTTCTTCATTCTCCTTTTCTAGATTTCTCTCGATTTCTTCTTTTGTTCTTGTAGCTTCACATGTTTCGGCCTTCAGAAGATTGATGTATTATTTTAGTTTCAATATTTCTTCATCCTTTTCTTCTAGTTGGCATAACATGGTGTTTCTCTCCTTTTATTCTTCATTAACTTGTCCTTCTATGAATTCCAAATTTTCCATCACCTTCTCAGCTCCTTGCACTTGTTTCCTTGCTTCTTCTAGTTGAGATCTAAGAGAGGAGACCTCTTCCTTGTATTGACTAGTCTCTGCTTCAAGATTGTTCAAGCTCTTAAGTCTTTGTTCAAGGTGGCTTGACAAAGTTTCTTCCCTTTTCTTTGCCTTATCCAATTGATTTTTCATAGATATGACTTCTTTATGATTCTTTCTTTTTTTTAGATGAAATTCCTCTTTAAGTATGGTGAGCTCCTCATCTCTTTCTTGTAATTGAAGCTTAACAAAGTCAACTTCCTTCCTTGTCTTGGTTACAATCTTGCGCTTTCTTCTTAAGTTCCTAATTTTCCTTTTTCAAACTGTTAATCTCTTCCATGTAAGCCATAAGTTTATTAAGGAGATATTCTTCAAAGTCTTCTTTGTTCTCTTCATCTTCTAGGTCTTCTTTAGCCTTGTTGTCATCTCTCTTATCTTCACCTTCCTTGATGGATTATGTATTTATTTCTTGTTTTCCATCATCTTCTTGACTGGAGATTATTGTCAACACTCCTTTTGAGTGAAGATCATGAATTTTGTCCCATATGACTTTTGCTGACGAACATTTTTCAAAATTGGCCTTCACAGAATTTGGTAACCCATTCAAAATTTCCTTCATTGCTCTTGTATTGTAATCCTTGGATTCTTCATCCATCGTGTCATTAGTAATCACTGATTTCCAAACTTAAATTCCTTGAGTCTTCAAGAAATTCCTCATTCTCGCCACCCATATATCAAAATTTCCATTGAACAATGGAGCCTTCGCAAATTGATTTACTTCAATTTCAATGTTTGAGGAAGGCACATCTTTAGGAGGATTGGAGAATTTCTTCCTTGGCTTTGCCATTTGTGTTCTAATGATCAACCTTCAAGTTGTTAGGCTTTGAGAGAAGGTACTAGCTCTGATACCAATTGTCAGAAATACTGAGAGGGGGGTGAATCAATATTTATTTTCAATTGTTAATTTTACCAGTTAGATCACCTATATCTAGAACACAAAATGAACAATAAGAATAAATGATTTTATTAATTTCTTCTTTACAATATATCAAGTACAATATATGTAGGGCTCCAACCCTAGATGAAGACACCAATCTTCAATCTCCCAGGCTCCAACCTGTATTTTCCAAGCACCGACTTGTACTTCCAAGGCTCCAACATTTTCAATTTTGAGGCACCAACCTCAATGGCTCCAAACCTATATCTGATACAGGCTCCAACCTGGTCCCTTGAGGACTCCTATCCTCCAGGGCTCCAACCCTATCTTCCAAGGCACCAACCTTGTCAATTCTGAGGCACCAACCTCAAGCTTCAATTCATCAAGATATATTTGGTTATAATTCACGGCTCCCAATGTCTTCTTCAATGAGCCCTGTCAATATTCACTTAGTCTTCATTGTAGTCTCCACATCACGTCATCAATGACAAACTTTTCTTCTTAGAAGGTGTCACCACTACTCTTCATCATACCCAAACAATTTCTCCAAGTTACCTCATGATGACATCAATGCATCAATAATATCTCCAACACCTTCAAGGTGTCTTCATTAATCAGCCCAAGTTTTACACATGTTTTAAGCCTCTTTAAGGGCTTCTTCAAGAACTCTCCAAGGGAGTCTTCACAAGGTGCTCCAAGAGTGTCTTCACACGGTGCTCCAAATGGTCTGCTCCTTAAGGTTGTCTTCACAAAATGTCTTCAATATGTTGCCCAAGTTTGCACTTATAAACAAGTCAAATCTACACATTGGACTTCAAGAGACCTCAAACAATACTAGAGATTCTCCAAGAATCAATGCTCCTTCAATAGCTGCTTCAAGATGTCTTCAATAGGTCTCCATAAGTCTTCTAAAGGTGACTCCAAAATCTATCACAATTCTGCCTCGGGACTGCTCTAGATATGATGCCCAAAACCACCATTCAAGCCTTGACCAATGACTAGTATTAATGCTGGAAAAAACCACACTAGAAACTTCACACTTTCCTTAGACTGATCCACAAATTTGAGCTATAATGGTGACTTTCCAAGCTTCTCCATGCAGTCACAGGGTTGTGTCTCTTATGTGACTAGTCCAAAATCTTTACTTTGTTTTAGGACTGTACTTGTTGCAATATAAGTATGGTCCAGGTTAGGGCTTGTAACTAATTGATGCAACCCCTTCTCCTACCTTCCAAACCTCCTCCAAGGTTGTAGTCTTGTTGTCCCTTGATTCTTGTGTTTAGAGCTACCTTCTAGGATGAATTTAGGCTTAGATTAGGCCTATCAGCCTTTTCCAAACTGCCCAGAACTCCTCTAGTTTTCTGCGATCTACTACAGAAATCCTTAACACCCTTTTTCTATACCACAAATCCAAGTTTCTGAGTTTGACAGTGTAGTAGCAACAGGTCTTAATACAAAAATTCCCAAAACAGTCTATGTCTTTTATCTTTCTCAGCCCCCTTCACACTTCTGCGTTTTCCTGATTTTCTGTGTTTTTTTTCACCAAAATTCTTGACCCAAAGGAGGGAGTACGAACCTATATATATATATTTTTGATTGGAATGAGGGGACATGACTTTTTGGAGGGAGGCCGACTTGAGAGAGAAAGTGTAGGTTGCCTCACTGCTAAATATAATTTCCTTAACTTAAAAAAAACAATATCTTTCAAACCGCTTGGAGTTTTGGGCTGAGTAATAGCTCGTTGGAAAGGAAAAATTATGCTCTTCAAGATGGTGTAGATCCCATGTTGAAAGATTGTCTCTAAGGTTGGAAAAAATATTTTTCTTTGTGACTGTCCTTAAATTATTTAGTGTATAAAATGATTAGGACAGTATGGCTTCTCCATTGTTTGTCTTATCCATTATTTGGCTTCTTCATCATCATAGGAACATGTAAGGCATCTTTGTCATCATGATAGTGTCCAGCAATGTGTATCATCCATGTCATCACATAATTGTGCAGTGATATGTTATAATGCAACATCATTAGGAGAACTTCAAAATAGTCTTCCAACCTTCAAATGATATATTCCACGTTATCTTCTATTCTTTCAACCTTCATCAAGTGCCAACATCAATTGTGGTCATTCATTTAGTGTATGACATCATCAAGTGTAGGACTCCATATGTCATCAAAGGTTAAGGTCTAGATCATCAAGGCATATGCAACATTATAGCTAGTTCAAGGACTTCTTAGGACTTCTTTATTAGTGGTTTGACATCTTCATGGGTTGACCTTTTCATTGATGGCATCCTGATCTGAAATTGTGTGAACAAAATATTTCTTATACAGAGATAGACAGTAGGGACTTTTACTGGTTATTTCACCTTTACTAGAAAGGATGAAACCAAAAGCTTCTGGCCCTCTTACTAGCTCTGCCTAAAGAAATATAAGGCAAACACTAAATCGATCTGTCAATGAAAGTATTTGTTTATGTTTGCAAAGTATTCATTAACCAAATTTTATGTGTGAATAAGCAAGTTCAAGTATTCTGCAAAGGAAGTAATGTGGTTTGAAGTGAAACTAATGATTTTTGATCACTGTATAAGTCTCATTGGGAAAAATGGACTTATTAAAAATTACTGTTTAATGTAGTAAAAACTGGAATATAGCAGTAAAAATGCATAGCATAACAGTAAGCATTTGTTTAAGCATTTCACCCCTCTCTTGGGCTACCTCTGCTGGGTCCAAAAGCCTCAAAATAGGCTTTTCCCTCTTTCATTAATGCTCAAAATAAGTATTACACTGTGAAGAAAGCCTCAAAAGGCTAAAATAGCTTCAAATTCAGAAACATAGGACTGAAAACAATAAAAATCAACTATTCATTCACCTCAAATGGATGATTATAGTCCAATACAGCTGATCTTTCATCAAGCCCTAGTGGCTCCACAAGAAAATTCGCTGGTACAATCACTGATAGAGTGCCCTGATGGCTCTGCGACCTATCCCAACAGCTCCAAAATTCTTCAATACCCCCAAATAAAAAAAAAATCGCTTCAAAAGGCCTTTCCTAGCCAAAGTTATGACTAACTGAAGTTTGCCCTTGAAAAACTCCACTAATTGTGGAGAACTGGAGTTAACTCCAGTTAAAATAGAAACTCCCCCCAAATCTGTCGGGCGTGCTCCAAATTTGACGGCAACATTAAATTTGACCATTTCATAATCTCGTGTTCACATGTGAACATTTGGGCTAACCTAACTGTTTGAACAACATCCGCTCCACTCCAATTCGAATTAGCCACGGTTTCGCGCCATAGGGTTATATGATGAGGGGGCTAGCCCTTAGGGGCTGGCCCCCTTTCGAGCCCCGCCCAAACAAAAAGGAAACATTAAATGTAACAATTCACCTATTGTTAATAAGAACTTCGTGTGGCTCAACGGTTGAGCCGTTCGTTTGTGTCTGCCCCGACCCGGGGTCGAACCCTGCCGCGAACATAATAAAAATTTTGATATGCCATTTCGTTTGTATCTTGGGGCCATGTGGCGGCCTCCGGGCTGGCCACATGCGCCCTTTCATTGGCCACCTGCGAAATATTCCACAAAATATTCTGTGGAATATTCCACGAAATATTTCCATAATATTCTGTGGAATATTCTTTTTTTAATAAAAAATTTTGTATAGTCAAATTGGCAATTTTTTAATTGAAATTGGCAAACTTCAAAGCTGAATAACTTTCTCATAATGTGTCAGTTTTCAGTGCTATTCACGTCTACAGGATCGTTTTTCCGAGCTCTTTCCAATCGTTCTGGTTTGGACCAATTCTGAGCAACTTAATTTTTGAGCATTTTTCTACAAGAGACTGGATCCCTTGATCACACCTCCCAAATGGGAAGCTTTTGGACCCCAAAGCTCTCTGATTACTGAAACTGATGATGTGGAGACTGATTCTCCACTCTTTCACCCTTGAATAACTGAAATCTACCCGATTTCATCAAATGGAGCTTTTGAGAAAATGATGATCTATCTCTAGAATCATCTTGCAAAATGTTCCCATGGTGAATTCTACCATTATGAAACCAAATTTTTCCCATGATGAATTGTGTGTCCTCCTTGCTTGCACTGCTTTGCTTTGACACTTCATTCACTGCATTAGCTGACCCAAAAGGTAATTTGCGCAACATAACATCATCTTCTTTCAAAGACAAACTGTTATTAAACTGAGACAAATCATTAGCAACATCATAAAAAGGCAAATGCTCAAAATCTGGTCGTTTCAACATTAACAAAGTTAGACTTTGACTTGCATTAACCAGTCTTTTCAATTGACTTGCATGGAGTAAAGAAGATTCCAGCTTCTTCTTGTGAGCTCTCACAATGTACTCTTTACCATCTTTGAACAAGTGATACTTGTTTTCATGGCGATGAAAGATGGCCTTCCTGTCAAATAAGTAAGGACTTCCCAAAACAATACTTGAGGTATCAAGCAGCACCACATCAAGTTCAACTGTGTCAATAAAGTGTGTAGTTATTGCAAAGTGCAATATTCACTTCCTTGAAACTTGCAAATTGGCATCCTTACATATCCATCCAAGTGGATAAGGTTTCGGATGTGGAATGGTCTCAAGTTTAAGCTGCTTGACCAAGTCTTCAGATATAAGATTCGCTTGTGACCCACTATCAAATAGTGTGTCAATTTTGGTATGTTTTGAAATTACCCTCACATGGAAGAGCTCTATCCTCCTCTTTTCCTCATGAGTATCTTTGTGACAATTTAAAGAGCTAGAACTAGGAATTGTGTCTTGCACCACTTCTTTCCCCTTAATGTTCTTTAAAACCATGGCTATGCTTTTTGTCTCATCTCCTGAGTCTGACCCTAAGTCTTGCTCAACTGTTGCTACAATTTTCTCCTTTTCTTTGGTCTTGTTTTTGTTCTTATATTTTTCTGGTTTCAGTTCAGGATGAAGCTTCCAACAATGATCTTCATCATGACTTGTCTTTGAACAGTTCTTGCAAAAGAACTTTCCTTTCTCTTTTCTTGAATTTTCAATTCTTTTCTTTCCTTTGTTTTTGAAATTACTATCCTCATCAAAAGTATTCTTTCCTCTAGCTCCTAAATGTGTAGCCTGGACACAGACTTCATCTAAGCTGGTAGGATTAAACATTAGAATAGTATGTTGCAGATAATTGTGCAAACCTCCTATGTATTTCAACAAGGTGTCTTGACTTTGTAAGTCTACTCCAAGTAGAAGTGCTCTCCTTCTAAACTCTTGGGTATAATATTGCACATTTTGACCTTTAAGTTGCCTAAAATTTATCCAATTCATGATTGCTTTCTGAATATGAGCAAGAGGATAAATTTTTTTCTTAATGGCCGTAATAAACTCATTCCAAGTTAGAGTTATCTTACCATGCTTTTTAATGTCCTCTCTAGTCTTGGCTTCCCACCAAACCAAAGCTGCTCCATCCATTCTCAAAGAGGCTAATTGGATTTTTGTGTCATCATCATGCAAATTCTGAATTCTTAGATAAACTTCCAGCTGTCTAATCCAGTTATCCAATTTTTCTGCATTCACATCACCATTAAACATTGGCAACTCAAACTTTACATCAAGCTTTAACAAAGGATTTCTAAGAGATGTTTTTGTTTTGTGTGACTGATTAACGGAAGTTGAAGAGGATGATGTGGAGGAAGAGGATGACGATGGAGATGATGGATCACCATTTCCTCCATTCCCTTTCTTAGACTTATCATTGTCTTTTTTCCCTCCTGAAGAATCTCCTTCTTCTTTTTGGTTTCTAGACCCTTCTCTAGCAAGCCTATCATTTCTCTCCTGATAGAGGATCCTAACCATTTCAGTCATGTCCAAGAAATATTTTCTAAAGACTCTTTCTTCTTCCTTGGGATCCATTTCCTCATGTACTTCTCCTTCTCTGGAAGACATGTTTGTGGCTGATTCTAAGGCTAGTGAGGATGAAATGGAAGGTGGAGATAATGGCACCCTAGCCCTCCTTGGTTGAGGATTATCTTGTTCACTCACCAATTGACCTTCCCCTCTTTTCAATTTCAGCCTAGTAAGCATCAAATTTTGTAGAATAACACAATATTCTTGTACAAATTTCACAAACTCTTAAGAAAAACCTAGAGCTTTGATACCAATCTGATCTAAAATTGTGTGAACAAAATATTTCTTATACAGAGATAGACAATAGGGGATTTTACTGGTTATTTCACCTTTACTAGAAAGGATGAAACCAGAAGCTGATGGCCCTCTTACTAGCTGTGCCTAAAGAAATATAAGGTAAACACTAAATCGATCTGTCAATGAAAGTATTTTTTTATGTTTGCAAAGTATTCATTAACCAAATTTTATGTGTGAATAAGCAAGTTCAAGTATTCTGCAAAGGAAGTAATGTGGTTTGAAGTGAAACTAATGAGTTTTGATCACTGTATAAGTCTCATTGGGAAAAGTGGACTTATTAAAAATTATTGTTTAATGTAGTAAAATCTGGAATATAGCAGCAAAAATGAACAGCATAACAGTAAGCATTTGTTTAAGAAGTTCACCCCTCTCTTGGGCTACCTCTGCTGGGTCCAAAAGCCTCCAAATAGGCTTTTCCCTCTTTCATTAATGTTCAAAATAAGTATTACACTGTGAAGAAAGCCTCAAAAGGCTAAAATAGCTGCAAATTCAGAAACAAAGGACTGAAAACAGTAAAAATCGACTATTCATTCACCTCAAATGGATGAGTATAGTCCAATATAGCTGATCTTTCATCAAGCCCTAGTGGCTCCACAAGAAAATTCACTGATAAAATCACTAATAGAGTGTCTTGATGGCTCTTCAACCTATCCCAACAGCTCTAGAATGCTTCAATACCCCCAAATAAAAAAAAATTTCGCTTCAAAAGGCCTTTCCTAGCCAAAGTTATGACTAACTGAAGTTTGTCCTTGAAAAGCTCCACTAATTGTGGAGAACTGGAGTTAACTCCAGTTAAAATAGAAACTTCCCCCAAATCTGTCGAGCGCGCTCCAAATTTGACGGCAACATTAAATTTGACCATTTCATAATCCCGCATTCACATGTGAACATTTGGGCTAACCTAACTGTTTGAACAACATCCGCTCCACTCCAATTCGAATTAGCCACGGTTCCGTGCCATAGGGTTATATGATGAGGGGGTTGGCCCCCTTTCGAGCCCCGCCCAAAAAAAAAGGAAAAATTAAATGTAACAATGCGCCTATTGTTAATAAGAACTTCAAACGGCTCAACGGTTGAGCCATTCGTTTGTGTCCACCCCGACTCAGGGTCGAACCCTGCCGCGAACATAATAAAAATTTTGATATGCCATTTCGTTTGTATCTTGGGGCCACGTGGCGGCCTCCGGGCTGGCCACGTGGCGCCCTTTCATTGGGCGCCTGTGGAATATTCCATAGAATATTCTATGGAATATTCCACAGAATATTCTGTGGAATATTCTTTTTTAATAAAAAAATTTGTATAGTCAAATTGGCCATTTTTTAATTGAAATTGGTAAACTTCAACGCTGAATAACTTTCTCATACGGCGTCAGTTTTCAGTGTCGTTTGCGTCTACAGGATCATTTTTCTGAGCTCTTTCCAGTCGTTCTAGTTTGGATCAATTCTGAGTAACTTCATTTTTGAGCATTTTTCTACAAGAGACTGGATCTCCTGATCACATCCTTAGCACTTAGGGATTGCATGAGGTTCATTGACATCACAAGAATATTTTCCATCTCGGCCAATGCCATATTGAAATCAATGAAAACCTTGATTAACACCTGTATAAGTTAGGATCAAACACCCCCCTTAAGCGAAACATAGGGAGTAACTAAAAAAAAAGAAAACAAAGAATGGGTCCCAGCAACGAGGAATGATTAGGTACCTGTTGAAAAGTCAAGAAGAAATGTGTGTCTAATATAATTTTCCCTTAATGAAATTGGAAAATAAAATGTAATATTATCTCATAATCACTTGTAACATTTAATTGAGTGTGATAAAATCAGTTAGCTCATGAATTTCAAGTTGAGGGTGGTTGGTGAGGCATGCAGAGTGATTATATTAGTTATGGAGTTCGAGTTGTAGTTAGTGCATTAGTTTAATGCATGAGAAATCAGTTAACTCAATTAATTGAGTTAAATTTAGTTGAACTAGTTGTAATTGTTTGTTGCACTAGTGAGAGATCAATTGAATTAAATCAGATTTAATTCACATGCAGTGATCTGCCATGCAACTGAAGATTTACTATTAACAGTTACATGCATATCATTTCCAGTGGATACCCACTTGAGACAAGGCTAAAGGCTAAAGGCTAAAGTGATCTACCATGCAACTGAAGATTTACTATTAACATCTGCATGCATATCATTTCCAGTGGTTAACTATCATTTGTATCATTAGTAGGTTTCCCACATGCAGTAAGACAACTATTGGATTTCCCATTAGCATTGTGCAGTTTTGGAAGGCTGAAATTCCTAAAGAATAGGGATTGCATTCCACATGAATTGCGCAAGCAAGGCTGGCTTATTAGAGGCAGAAAATTGGCTAAGTGTTAGTCGATTTTGTCCGGGTCAATGTGAGACAGTTGTGATAGTGCAGGAGACTCTTGTGAGAAGAGTGCATTGTAATTGTTTCATGATTCCATGGTGAATATACAATAGAAGATAGAGGGGTTTTGAGTAGTAATATTTCCCCAAGAAAATATATGTGTTGTGGTTTTATTTGCTTCTTTATTTACTTGTTGTGATTGGCGATTGTGTTTATTTTCAGCAATTGATTTGTAGAAGGATTCAGTATCTTGCTTTACTAGAGCGCATGATCGGATTGAATCGATTGATATACATATTGTTTGTATAATTTCTACATGGTATCAGAGCACGGGAAATCACTATAGTGGAGAAGAAATTGAGTTTGTGACTGAATAACATTCGAATTTGCAAAAGTATTCTTGGTGCGAAAGGCAGATCAGGATCAAGATGGCTTTCAATGGCTTGAGATTGGAGTATGCACTCGAGGGCAGTTCCAATTATATTGCGTGGAAAGACATGATGGAGGTAGTGTTGGAGGATAATGGGCTGAAATAATTCATTGATAATGACATTCCCAACCCCGCTGCAGCAGATGCCGCAAATATTGATGTTTGGAAAAAGAAGGTTGCAAAGGCAAGGAGGATCTTACTGGAGGGAGTACGAGACCACATTGTCTCAAGTATCCATGGAAAAGCGACTCCGTATGCAATGTGGGAGTATTTGACAGATCTGTTTCAGAGCAGCAGTAATCATAGAAAATTGGCACTGAAGGACAAGCTCAAGAAAATCAAAATGGAGAAAGGTGACACTATTCCGAAATAATTAACCAAGTTTGTCCAATGTTGAGATGAGCTTGGGAGCGTTGGAATTACTGTCGCAGATGATGACTTGGTGAGCCTAGCTCTTCTAGGCCTTCCTAAGAGTTGGCATAGTTATCAGGACTATGTCAATGGGAGGGAGAAGCTGCTAGATTGGGAATGACTTTGGCCGGATTTGGTGCAAGAATAATTCAAGCGGAATACCATGGATGGATCTTCATCTAAGATATATGATGAAGAAAATTGTGATTTTCCTGGCAAGGAAAATAAGGGGAAGGGAAAGAAATCATATTCCAAATCTGAGTCTGGAAAAGAAGGCAAGAAGTGCGACATGTCCATAGTGAAGTGTTTTCATTGTCACAAGCATGGACATTATGCCACTAATTTTCCACAAAATAAGAAGAACAAGAAGGCTTCAGGATCTGCAGTTGGTGAGGTTTTGGCCTCGCAATTTGAGTTGTACTTCTCACTCATTGCATGCATAGTGTCAAGTGCAATGGGATCAATGTGGTACTTGGATAGTGGTATATCTTTCCACATGACGGGAGACAAAGAAATTTCCACTAGCTTGGAGGAGAAAGACCTCTAGATGCATATCGAAATGGGTGATGACATGTGGTACAGTGCTACCGGGATTGGTAAAGTTACCATCCATAGACAGTTAGGTAAACCCTTCTTATTAAAATATGTAATGCATCTACCAGGCTTGAAAAATAATTTAGTTTCAGTTGCAATGTTGGAGGATAGAGGCTATGATGTGGTTTTCAGTAAAGGGAAATCTTTCCTTTGACACAAAGCCACAGAACAAGCCAAGAATATTGGGATTCATGTGAAGAATCTATATAAACTTGATGTAGATGGTTGCACAACATTGATGGGTAAGGAAGACAAAGTGGTGAGCTGGGATGAGGATGAGTTATGGCACAGTAGATTGGGCCATCTACACCACGGAGCCTTGAAGATCATGCAACAAATTTCTACAGGACTTCCCAAGGGTACTCTTGCACAAATAGATGCATGCAAAGGATGTACTATGGGGAAGTATGCAAAGGCCACTTTTCACGAAAAGGAGAATCGAGCTTCAGAAATCCTTGAGAGAGTTCACTCAGATGTGTTTGGACCATTCTCTATAGCTTCGACAGTAAAGCACATGTATTATGTGATCTTTGTTGATGATTTTTCTAGAAATTGTTGGATCTACTTCGTGCAGAAGAAAGATCATACGTTCTCAAAATTTTGTGAGTTCAAAGCACTAGTGGAGAAAGACACTAGGAAGCATTTGAAGGCTCTTAGGAGCGACAATGGTGGTGAGTACATCTCCAATGAATTCAAGAAATTCTATAGGAAAGAAGGAATGTAGAGAGAGTTGATTGCACCTCATAACCCACAACAAAATGGGGTCGTAAAAAGAAATAATAGAACAATTGTGGGTGTGGCACGATCGATGTTGCATGATTATGGCCTACTGTTGCATCTGTGGGAAGAAGCATGCAAAACAACAGTATTTGTGAAAAACCATAGTCCTCATCGGATACTTGGCATGAGTACACCAAAAGAGGTTTTTCCTAGTAAGAAACCTGATGTTGCATATTTTAAATTTTTGGTTCATTTATCTGTTACCATGTGACCAAATATTCTAGGAAGAAGCTCGAACCAACAACTAAGATTGGGATATTTGTGGGGTACATTGATACTCCTCACAACTATCGAGTGTATTTTCCAAACAGCAGGATGATTATTGTGAGATGGGATATAAAATTTGATGAGGATAAATCCATGCGATTGTCCCTTAAGAGGGAGTTGGATTTGCATGCAGATGAGGAACTCTTGGTTCCAAAGAATGAACCTTAAGATGTGGATCAGCCACATGTGTAGGATCATGGAGTGGCAGAAAACACTCATGTAGATCCATCCACCAGACTTGGTAGAAGGTGCACCATGGAAGTTGATAGATTGAAATTGGATGCGGCAGAGCATGTAGGAGCACCTACTTCACTGCGGAGACAGAGACAGTCTCCAGACAGTTTTACTGGATACATGGATCTTATGAGTAAGTGTATTGTGACAGAACCATCCTCCTTTGAGGAAGCAGTGCAGAAACCAATTTGGGTTGACGCTATGTTTGAGGAGTATGACTCCATCGTTAAGAATAGTGCATGGGAAGTTGTCCCAAGATCTGTCGAAAAATCAGTGGTTGGATCTAGATGGATCTATAAGGTGAAGCAGGAGGTAGATGGGAGTGTGGAGAATTACAAGGCTAGATTTGTAGCCCGAGTATTCTCACAAGTTGAAGGGATTGATTATGAGGATACTTTTGCACTAGTTGCCTGATACTCATCGATTAGATATATCCTTGGACTCTTAGTGCAGATGGGGTGGCAGATACATCAGATGGATGTGAAAACTATGTTTCTCAATGGAGTTATTGAGGAAGAAGTGTACATAGAGAAGCCAGAAAGTTTCGAGATCTTTGACAGTGAGTCAGATGTGTGCCGACTCAAGAGATCATTGTATGAGCTGAAGCAAACACATTGTGCTTGGTACACTAGAATTGACAGCTATTTCACCGGGTTGGGCTTCACCAAAAGTGAAGGGGATGCGAACCTGTACCAGATTGTGATTGATGGTAAGCTCTTGATTATTGTACTTTATGTTGATGATCTAATTTTTATAGGTGATGAGCGGTTGATAAATTCTTGCAAAGAGGAACTTGCAAGAGAGTTCTAAATGAAGGACATGGGACTCCTTTACTATTTCCTTGGTTTGGAAATATGGCAGCGAGATGGTGAGCTATTTGTTTCTCAAGGCAAGTATGCCGAAGAGATTCTGGGTAAGTTTCACATGGAGAGTTGTAAACCCATGGAGACTCCTCTTCCATGAAACTGGAGGAAGGAGGATGCTACTTCAAGAGAGGTAGTGGACACTACTGTTTACAGGAAGCTAGTGGGTTCACTGATGTACTTGGTGAACACCAGATCAGACATTTGCTACACAGTTAACCAGCTGATTCAAGCTATGGTTAAGCCGACCAAGCTCTTTTGGAAGGCGGGGAAGCATGTCTTGAGATATCTTAGGGGCACTACAAAGTATGGATTATGGTGCAGATGGACAGAGGGAGTGAAGCTTTAAGGCTTCACCGATGCAGATTGGGAAGGCAGTCCATCAGACAGAAAGAGCACATCAGGAGGAATCTTCAGCATAGGATCGACAATAGTTTTTTGGTACAGCAGGAAGCAGCTATCTGTGGCACTCAGTTCAGTCGAGGCAGAGTACATGGCAGCAAGTCAGGATGCATGTGAGGCCATCTAGATGAGAAATATTTTGGTTGGTCTATTTGTCTCTCATATGGATCTGACGGTGATACATTGTGATAACCAGAGTTGCATTAAACTCTTGGTTAATCCGATATTCCATGACAGGTCCAAGCACATAGAAATTTGGTGCCACCATCTCATAGATTGTTCAGAGGCGCATTATGTTACTTCAGTACATTCCCACATAATATCAGGATGCAGATATTTTGACGAAGCCGCTCGCCAGGAGAAAATTTGAATACCATAGAGGCAAGATCATGGTGGCAGATAATCCATTTCTTGTTGAGAGGGAGTGGTGAAAAGTCAAAAAGAAATGTGTGTCTAATTTAATTTTCCCTTAATTAAATTGGATAATAAAATGTAATCTTATCTCATAATCACTTGTAATAGTTAACTGAGTGTGATAAAATCAGTTAGCTCATGAATTTCGAGTTGAGGGTGGTTGGTGAGGCATGCAGAGTGATTCTATTAGTTATGGAGTTCGATTTACAGTTAGTGCATTAGTTTAACGAATGAGAAATCAGTTAACTCAATTAATTGAATTAAATTCAATTGAAATAGTTGTAATTGTTTGTTGCACTACTAAGAGATCAAGTGAATTAAATCAGATTTAATTCACATGCAGTGATCTGCCATGCAACTGATGATTTACTATTAATAGTTGCATGCATGTTAGTTCCAGTGGAGACCTAGTTGAGACAAAGGTTAAAGAGATGTTAACTATCAGTTGTATCATTAGTAGGTTGCCTGCATGCAGTAAGACAATCATTGTATTGCCCATGAGCATTGCGCAGTTTTGGAAGGCTTAAATTCCTAAAGAATAGGGATTTCATTCCACATGAATTACGCAAGAAAGGAAGGCTGATTAGAGGCAGAAAATTGGCTAAGTGTTAGTCGATTTTGTTTGGGTCAGTGTGAGATAGTTGTGAGAGTGTAGGAGACTCTTGTGAGAAAAGTGCATTGTAATTGTTTCATGATTCCATGGTGAATATACAATAGAATATAGAGGGGTTTTGAGCAGTAAGCTTTCCCCGGGGAAATATTTGTGTTGTGGTTTGATTTGCTTCTTTCTTTACTTATTGTGATTGGCGTTCGTGTTTATTTTCCACAATTGATTTGTAGAAGGATTCAGTATCTTACTTTAGTAGATCGCATGATCGGATTGAATCCATTGATATACATATTGTTTGTATAATTTCTACAGTACCCATGTACAACTTCTCATAAGCAGATAAAGAGAGAAAAACCCATAAGAAAAAACTCCCCCCCAAAAGAGAGAAAGATGTCAACACTCAAATTATCATGGAGTTGAAATTGTAGATTCCATAACGATACATTAATGGAAAGAACATAGTTTGTTTCCAATGAAGAAGTATGAAATGTTGAAGTACCAGAACTCAAAACTCTAAAGATGAGAGCCATGAAACCTAAATGAGCTTGGTCAATATCTGAAGTAGGATTTTTGCAGAGGCACAACGATGGAAAACACTTTCAACTTCTCCCAAAAATGATTCAAAGAAACTAGGTGTTGGTAAAGTACCGGGACAAAGGTTTCAAACAGAAGCAACAACATCAGCCAACAAACAAACAATGAGGCATGTAAGTATGGAAAATGACGTACAACAACACTGAAGTTGTTTGTAAGTCATCACCATCACACTGGTCAAACACAAAAGATGACAATTTTCAACAAAGCAACGATAACAACATCTAACTGCCCCCCTAAAACACAATTGCAGAAGGAGCAAGAATCAACAGTCTTTGTTGTCAGCAAATTTCCCTCCCTAAAACACAACTGAGGGGACAATGGCAATCAACAATGAGAAACCGATGCAACATGACGATATGAATTCTTCAACCATTGGTTCAAATGATGTCACAACCTTTCATCGATCCATCCACAGTCGTTCCTAATGGTCGGCACTAGTCCACGATTCATTCTGTCACATCTCTTTTGTAAAAATTTGAATACAGGACTAGTAATTGACCAAGAATGGTGATGCTTGGGTAATTTCTTCTGATGAGGATGTACAGATAGTTCATTTTTTGTTTTTTCAGACTCAAAGATGGGTGCCATAACATTTTCATCTGGAATGACATTAGCGACCATGTCATCAATATGTTTCTCACAATTAACAGGAGCATTTTAGAGTCAAGCACCTCACAGTTGGATGTAGGTGATGAGGCAGTAGCATGATCGTATCCAAGACATGCTCTTGATGTTTACACTACACGGTTAATAGGAGCAATAATTCCTTGTCCATTCTTCCCAAGTCCTCCAATATATCCCATTTTTCACAAAAGTTGGGATCTAATACTTGTAGTATGTTTTTCAAAACTAGGTGCAACAAAAGCATGTGATGATTCATTATCATCTCCATCAACCATCTGATAATCAACATCATCAAGTGTGGAAGAAGGTGAGCTTAGAATCTCAACTTCAGTTCTATCCATCGTAGATTTCTGAAGACGACTAACCTCCAATTTAAGGTGTTTCTTAGACTCTTGTTACTTTTTAATAACCACATCCTTCTCAATCAACTATTGTGGCAATGCATCATAATCTTGCTTGAAAAGTTGATATTGTTCCAACATCATTTCTTCTAAATAGTTAATCTCCATAACATGTTGATTACTTTGCTCTTCTAGTTTCTTCTTCAAATTTGAATCAGAAAAAGACTCAACATCCTCCTCCATGTCATCAAGGAGTTCAATATTCTCTTGAAATTCATCTACAAGCATCTGGAAATATTTTCCCATGGTTGATTCCAAATGTTCAACCTTGTTTATTTTTTCAGCGATTGAAGTTTGCAACCTATTCTTAAAAGCTACATTCTCTACTTGCAATAGAGTTACAACTTGCTTCAATTGAAGGACCTCTTTTTGAAGTTCATCCACTAATTTCTTCTCACGAAGCTCCTGCAATCTTTCACCCATGTTGATAACACAAAGTTAAGCAAATTTAGTTCCACCAGCTATAAAAGCAAAACTGGTACAGAGCAAAGTTAATGATGACAACAAATATTGCTTTATACTTCAAAACATTATATAAATCATATCAATTCAGCAATGTTTGCACCACTAGCCATCGAACAAGGTTTCCATAAATACATCAACCCAAAAGCTCTTAACCAGATCTGGCAGCCCTTATAGCCAACCTTATAGCTCTTCATAAAAAGAAAAACCTTTTTATGAAGTTACTTTTATTTTATTTTTAACATGTGGGCATATTAAAAAATGGGGAAAATTAAAAAACACAGGATAATTAAAATGGCAAACTTATTTGGCACTCCTTGACGGTTGACTGTTAAATTAGACTTCGAACAGAGAAACCTCCACACTTCAGTTGTGTTGTTCTACACAATGATTATGATTAATGTATCAAATTCCATATTAACGATGCTCTTTCTTCTTGAAGTCAACCTAAATCCATGTAAAAAGTAAGAACACGCATCTACAATTAGACGTAGAAAGAACCGGCGGAGGGCGCAGAACGTTTCCAAAACAACATTTGAATCTTCTGAGCTCCATGCGTTTTGGTGTTGCGTCGATCTTCAGATTTGGAACCAACGAACAGGCGATTTCATAACCCACCCATTCAAAAATCCAAGGTTTTCTCTTTAGATCCAGCAACTCCTGCATTCCACCACTTGGCTGAAAAACCACTACCAGATTGAAGGTAATTGTCTTTTCTGTAATGGTTTAACAGTGTTTTCGTGCCTATGTTGTTATCAATGCCTATTGATTGTGCTGAAGCATAAGTTTTAATGTTTCTTCAAACTGTTTTTGAATGAAACAGGTTTTTGTAAGCAATATGTTTTTGGATTACTTTGTTTTTGTCCTGATACAAAATATAAACCAGATTTAGTATTTTTCTTACTAAAAAAAGTTTTAATGTTTCTTCAAACTGTTTTTGAATGAAACAGGTTTTTGTAAGCAATATGTTTTTGGATCACTTTGTTTTTGTCCTGATACAAAATATAAACCAGATTTAGTATTTTTCTTACTAAAAAAAGATTGAAGGTAATTGAGGTGGATTTCGACGATCTGGATGGAGGTAGTTAACAATATCCAGCGTGATGTCGATTATGAGATATTCATCACGGTCGATCCAGATAGTGATACGAACTCCTATGTCGTGAAATGGAGCATACCAGGAAGCATATCAATTTGACCAGAGATTAAAAACGGAGCAATACGGCTCAGAATTCCTGTAGCTTGTTAACCTTCGCAGTTATTCATACTAGCGATCACTGGGAGTGGAAAGAGATAAAATACAAATGGCACCAAGATGAAAGTCATCACATGCTCGGATCCATCGTCCTTCAGATCTGCAGCAGGTCCATCTGTTTGCTTGCATATCTAGGCATTGAAGCAGCAGATCACAGCTATAGAAGAAGCATGATCAAAACAGATCACTAAAACAGAAACTCCATTCAAATTTAAACCACTGCAATAGAAAACATTAGATTGGAATTATTCAAATAAATTTATAAATGAAGAAAAAATTGTGAAACTCCATTAAAATTAAAAACTTCAGCAGGGTAGGAGTGCCCCCATTAATAGTATTCTATTACTCATAATCTTCTCATCATGAGTAATTTCAAAATAAAAAGTTCGGTTATGTTGAGTGAAACAGGGGCAATTTCCATGGAAGCAATTGCCATGGTGCGTCTTATAAGGTATCTAAAAAAAATTGAGCAAATGGGAGGAGGTAGATGGCAGAAAGTTATCTTCGATCAAGATATGAGTGAAAGAAAGATATCATGGACGAGACAAAACAACAAATGGATGCAAAAATGGAATATTTACCTAATTGCATGTCCCACAAATAGCGAGTTAAAGAATTTTGTACTGGAGAAGTTCCATAAGGGTATATGGGGAAAAGAGTTGGGTAGAAAGAAGAAGTATTATGTTCAGAAATTCAACCCCACTTGAGATCTCCAACAAAAAGAATACATTGGAGCTAGCATTCCGTGGAGAGCAAAGGTTGTTATTGCTCAATTAAGAACTAACTCACATCAACTTTGGTGTGGAACTTGACTATAGAAGAGACCTAAAGAAGCTTGGGAAGAAAGGGTATGTACTTTTTGCACTTCTGGAGCAGTGGAATCAGAAAAACATTTCATTTTGGAATGTGATACTTTCAGAGACATCAGGGACAGTTACCGCAGTATGTTAGCATCAATTCCATGGCATTGTCTTTTCAGTGAGGGCATTGTTAGAAGGTTGGGTCAGCTCATTATCAATTTGAGTAAGAAAATGATTGAATTACAAAAGGAAAAAAACAAGGAAGTTGGTGGTCCCATAGACTATTTTTAGTCTCGTGGACATTAAAATATCATAAAATACCTCCATTATGTAGCAATGGAGGAAGCCGACTATTAGTTAAGGATAACTACGAGAACTGGGTGGATGTGTGTCCCTATGTGAGCTTACAACTCACCATACTTAGCTGATAGGGAAATAGAGCGCTTGAAAAGTTGAGGCATTGGAAAAGCCAACTCTAACATTAGCATTATAATTTAAAGAAATTTTTTTATATTCAAATATGAAGATTTTGTAATAGGGGAAGCAATAATGTGTAGATTATCGTAAATATATTATTGTGGTTGTCAATTACTTCACTAAATGGGCCGAAGCAAAAAGACAAGATGAAAGTTTGAATGAGGTGGAAGGACTAATGGGGACGGTCCTCATTGAATGATCAATGGGGAAAATTGTTAAAGGATAAACCCTTTGGCAACCATATATATATATATATATATAACACCCTCACACCCTCCGCTCTTCCTTAAAACACCATAACAACAGTTTATTTAAAAACAATAATAAATACTTCGGAAAAAATGTAAATTAAAATAAAATAAAAAAATGAAATTAGAGAAAAGACAGAAAAAAATATTATAAATGTAAAAATATCAAGAAGAAATAAACATTTTTGTTTTTTATTTTTTGGGAAAGGAATATGGTGTAATATGGGGTACCTATGGGGAATGGGAAATTCCAAGGAACCACCCCACAATGCAAAACACACTATCTTAATGGAAATTAAATCATAATTAAATTAACTAGTTGGATATATACAATCTAATTAGGTTGGTGGGTATGGCTAAAAGTCAACTTATATTTATGTGTTTCATTTTGGAGTTGATCCAACTATTTGGGCATCCAAGAACTCAAAAGTTGTTCTTTTATCTTGTGTTGAAATTGAATACAACAGTGTGATTATTATAGGAATTAAGTTATGTATAAAATAGGAATTAAGTTATGTATAAAATTGAAACTTGACGGGTGCACTAGGATTTTATATTAAATACACTATATTGTGTTGTCACAATCCGGGCATAATTCAAGTGGCTTCTTCTGGTATGATAATTCATCTTGAGCTTCAGGTGCACTATCTTAGGAAGATGGTATAAGAGAATATGATGTATTTTTTCAATTGCAAGAAAAAATATCCAATTGATGATATATTTACTAAGTCATTAACAAAAGCAAGGTTTGCTAAATTTTTATTTTTTCTTGAGCTTAAGGAAGTTGTTATTATGTGAGGGTGTTAGGCTAATATCATCTCAGAAATCCTCCAAGTGTGTTTAAGGGGGGGTGTTCTAGCATTATTACACAACCCGAGGTATAGAACATGTTGTGTGGCCAACATACTAATCTATTACTAGTGATTTGACTAGTGCAATTTTTGATAAAGCACTAGAAGTGTGATGGTTCATTGTAGGAACTTGAACTATTGTGTGGAATTATATGAAATGTGATACTATTGTACTAGGGTTGGTTGGGAATAGGAATTGCAAATATACCTAATGGTTTGAGGCTACCTTGAAGGATCAAAGTTGGCTATATCGAAATAGTTTTAAGGAATTTGGTCATACACTCAAGTGTACAAATAAATTTCTTGTAAATTAACCTAATATGTGAAATTATGTGAGTAGTGTTTTTGTGTTGTGTATTATGGTAATGGTGTTTCTAAAAATAATTGCTCTTTTCTTGGATCTACCTTTTTTCTTAGTATACTCAAACTTATAATATAAAGTTGCTAATATATGGATTATTTTTCTCCATGCTTCTAGCATTACAATTTATAAAACCTTGGTAGGTGTTGTAGCTCTATATATAATTTGCATAATTAATAGCTTCATTAAAAAACTTAGGGGCTTAGAAATTTTTGGATCGTAGAGTGCAATTTGCCATTCCATTTATTATTCAATTATTTCTCTTGGTTGTATTGCTCTCTTGAAGGGTAATGCATATCTCGTGTTGCATTTGAACTCATTCAAAAGAATAAAAACTAATAAACTAGTTTATACATATTTTTACTCCATTATCTAATCTAACCATCAAAATGTAATGAGAAAATTATTCAATCAACAAAGACCTTAAAAGCCAAAAAAAATTGAATGCTTCACTCTTTTAGGTAAAAATAATAAAACCAAATGCACTTGAACAAATCATCAATACATAGTAGAAAATACTTGGGGCAAAAAAAGTGGGTAAAGGACCACATAAATCACTAAGAACATATTACAAAGGTGTTATTACACTTCAATTTGCACATTTGTCCAAACTATAACACACTTGGGATATACACAATCTTGGATAAAAACAAGATGAAGACCTTGTACCACATTTTTCTTAAATAATTTTTGAAGTGAGCAACAACTAAGTGTCTAAATTTATCATGCCAGACCCTATTCATATCATCGTGCGTGACAAAAAAATGAGAACATGATGATGAACCAAAGTGCAGAAAATATGTAATCTATCCTCAACCATGTGATGAGATTTATCTAAATCTCAATGAGCAGAAAGGAGTATCATCATAGAGGCAAAAGAGCATCAATAGAAGCATAACCTAAAGCAGAGAGAATGCAGCTAACAAAGCAGCAAAGGCAATAGAGAAGCAACAAAGGCATGCAGCAAGCAAAAGAATCCCAAGTCGGAGTGAATAGCGAATAGAAGATCAAACTCAGGAGAGATTAGCGCACTTAGAATAAAGAACAAGCTCAGGAGGAGTAGCATGGAGGGACCGGTGTCAGAGAGCAGGACAACGTAAACAAACGGAAAATAGATTAAGGTAGAAGAATTCCAAGTGAGGTGAACGAACGGTCACGATTAGATCGCAACAACAAAGGCAAGAAATGAATGGATAAGATTCACTACAAGATAAGCAGGGTAGAAACCAATCGGAAGTGCCAGCAGCAGCAAGGACCGTAGATCTGGGCAGATCAACAGTGACGATCACATCGGCGGAGATCAACATCGCAAGTCACAAGGTAATTGGTTTAATTTGCGACGCAATGCGATCACATATCGCATATGATATGAGTTCGCACGGTATGGTAAATTATAAGCGATAACCGATATTGCGATGCGATATTACCATCGCATATCGCAATCAAGGCAGGAGAAAAATTGCACAAACACATTGGTCACAGAAAATGCGAAGTGCGATATGATGACATGACGATGACATGGCAAGGTGACGTGGCACGATGACATGGAGATGACGTGGACCTGGCCTGCATATCACAAATCGCAAGATCGGAGGGGTGAATATCGTAAGAGCTATGCATAGCAAGAAACACATGAGAACGTCGAAGTGCAAAGTGCGATAAAGAGAACGGATGCGATGCAGATCGAAGCTGAAGCCTAAATTTTTTTAAGTACGGAAGTATGTGATTTTCGCTTTGTAAATCATATCGAAGAGCAAAGGATCCATATAGCAAAGAACGATGGAAATACCGAAATGCGATAAAAATTGGATGCAATATTGTTCAGAGGTAAATAGTAATGTATTTCATGTCCAGGCTTAATGTATTCTGCGTTGTTTATGAAGAAAATAGTGGAAGCAGAGGTCGACTCAGGTAAAAAAAGAAAAGGTTGAACATGGCAAGGAAAGGCTTGCGTAGTTAAAAGGACCTGATCCCATGCAAAACAGTGTGATGCAGTTGCGGCTGTGAGTTAAGAGGGAAGGTCTAAACACGAAGGCAATACTCGGGAGAATAAGTGACCCAGCACAAAGAGAAGAGCATGGAATGATGCAGGTAAGATATGCAAGAGGCGAAGGCTGTGTAAAACGTAAAGGCATGGGTCAAGTCAGAAAAAGATGATTGTGCAGAACAGTTAGAAATATAACAGCAGGTAGAGAAGATAAAGGGACAACAGGCAGAGAAGAAAAAATAAATGGAAAAGCAAGAGGCTAAAAGGGTTGAATTGAAATAGTGTTGTAACTGCAAATGTAAATTCATTAATTATTTTTATTGTATGTGATGCAAAAGCAAGTCTCCGTAGGCATAGGAAAAACTCCATGAGTGTTGTAATGATTATTTCTCATGTAATAACTTGAACTGAAGAATGAGGAATTGAATGGGTGGAAGGCATAGGTCAGGCCTGTTCACTTCATATTCCCTATATAATGCAATCAGTCAGTAGTTATCTGTAGAAGAGATGTAATATCAGTGGAAAGAGAGAAGTTAGAGAACTGCAAAATGGATGAGAGAGGAAGAAGAATGTAAGAGAACTGCAAGAGGTTAGAGAGTGTAAGAATAAGGAGGAGTAGATAGAGAAGCTGTAAAGATTCAAAGATGATATAAGGCAGAAATGAATATGGGAGGACAACAGTGAAGAAGGAACAAAAAAGAGCTAATATTCAGGTAATTAGCATGTGTTTTCATTGTAGTGTGAGGAAGTTGGTGCTTCCATGTCAAGTTGTAGCTTGATAGATGTCTAGTTGTAGCTGGCTGAGGTAGGAGCCTCTTGTAGGTTGTAGCCTGCAGAAAATAGATGGGAGTTGGAGCTTCCTTGCAAGTTTTAGCTTGCAGAATTGAGGTAGAGGCATCCTGTAGGTTGGTGTCTACAAAAATATGTGGTGAGAGGGAGTTGGAGCTTGCTTTTGCATCACAACAATAATAAGATGTGGTTTTCTCCCTTATGGGTTTCCACTTATATATGTTTCCTATGTGTATGATTATTATGTGTAGATATTCTGTATTTAAATCTGCTTAATACTTGCTGCTCACTTATTAAGATTGTGGTTTCATTATATAATAAGTTGATCATGAAATGGAGGTGTAAATAAGTTTAAAATAAATTTTTAAAAGTCCATGAATGTGTTAAACTGATTCATCCCCCCCCCCCCCCTCAGTTTAACTAAGGGTTCAACAATTGGTATCAAATCCAGTTCCTTCTGTATCAGTTTAACAACTGGAAGGAGATCCTAGGTCCCCAAGATGGCTAGTCTAGAAGGATGCTCAACAAATAAAGCCCCTTTATTTACTGGCACAAATTATGCCTTCTAGAAAATAAGAATGAGGACATACATTATGTCTCTAGGAATAGAAGTTTGGGCTGCTGTGGAATTAGGATATACCCCAAAGGATTCTGACACAGAGAAAGAAGCCAAACAAGATTTTATAGCCAATGCAAAAGCCATAAATGCACTCTTAAATGGTCCGTGTGAGGAAGAATTTATCAAAGTAATGCACAACAAGACTGCCAAAGAAGTATGGGATACATTAGAAAGTATTCATGAGGGAGATAAAAAGGTGAAGGCTGCCAAATTGCAAGTCTATAGATCCCAATTTGAAAATATAAAAATGAATGAAGAAGAAGATGTTGCCTGCTTCTTCTTAAGGGTTGCAGAAATAGTGAACAACATGAAAGCTCTAGGAGAAACCATTAGAGAAAGTGTAATTGTACAAAATATATTGAGGTCTTTACCATCCAGGTTTAATCCCAAGGTTTCTGCCACAGAAGAAACAGTTGACTGGGAAACATTGACCATGAACCAATTACTTGGAAACTTAACAACCTATGAGATGAGACTTCCACAGAGGAAGTCAAATGTGAGGGAGGCAGCCTTTAAGGCAGAGAAGTGCAAAGAAGAAAAGGAAGGTACATGCTCATGCTCTGATGAAGAAGAGGCCAAATTTTTCAGAAGATTGGATAGAGGCTCATGCAAGTATAAAGGTAAACTTCCATTTAAATTCTTTAACTGTGGAAGAGTTGGGCACTATGCATAAAAGTGTCCTTACAAGAAAACAAAGAATCAGACTCAAGATACAGAGAAAACCAAAACAAATAACTGGCAGAAAGGGAAGAGATTCAATATAAAATCACTTTATGCTCAGCAAGATAGCAATGCATCTGAAAACTCAGATGAATCCTCAAATGAAGAAGGAACCTTTGAATTTGTGTTGATGGCCAACGAAGATTCTGAAGGATTCTTCTAAAGATGAGGAAGGAGGTGAGGTAGATCTTGAGGGGGAGCTAAGAAGTGCCCTGGAGGAAATAGACATACTTAAACTCAAGTGCAAAAAAAAAAAAAAAAAAAAAAGACATTCTCCTCAAATATGTAAAAGAGGAACTAAATTCAAAAGACCTCATTCAATTGAAAGTAGAACTTGAAGAAGCAAAGAAGGTGGAAGAAACTCTACTAAAACAAATTAAGGATAAAATTCAGAAGCAAGAGAAATTGGAAGAAGAAGTAGTATGCCTGAGAAAGAAATTAGAAAACGCCCAAAGGGAATTATCAATGAACTCTCCATGAATGACAAGCTCTGAACAGTTGGATAAAATACTAAATGCTCAAAGATATCCTCTCAAAAAGATTGGGATAGGTTACGAAGGCTAAACCAGCAAATCCAAGGTAGAAGATAACCAGAATATCATCTTTATAAAAGTTGTACAGGATAATGAAGCAACTCAAAATATTCCTATAGAAGTAGAAGCCAGCAAGAACATGACCTGCAATGAAGTAAACAGAAACAAGAAGGAATTTCAAATAACAAATAACGAAATCAATAAACAGTCAGCTGGAAAAATCTCTTACACTCCTGAATATGGAAAATTCGGAAGTCGTTAAAGGAGATTCTTTCCTTCTATGAGAAATGTCACTTGTTTTGCCTACCACAAACTAGGACATATTGTTGCATACTGTCAGACAAAGAGAATCGATTCCAACTAGCAAAGGATGTAGAAAATGAGAAGACTACCTGTTGGGGCCCTTGTTTTTTATTGTTTTTGAAATCTTGGTTAGAACATTTTGAATTTTGACCTTTTGAGTTGCGGCATGAAGACACATGGAAATCGCGACCGCAGCGCAACTACCAGGAGTCGCGGAGCTATCAAGGTGGCGCGGAAGCATGAGATAGCTGAAGATAGAACACGCACAAGTACAGATGAAGAAAACACACAGTAGAAGACAGAAAGCGGAACACGCAGATAACAGGAGAGAAGCTGGGAGCAGCTGAGGAAAAGACACAGAGGAACTGATAGTTGCGAGAGCGGGTGAATAAATAACAGTCACCCGGCTGGAAGAAAAAGGAGGCTGAAGAGGTTGCGAGGCTCATAACAGGGGAAGACACACAGAGCGACTGCGGAAGAATCATGCATGACCTTCCTATGGTTCCTCATCTTCTCTATTCTACCTTTCTGTTCCGAAATCTATCTGTATCAGATTTGTAAGCTATCATTGAGAATGCCATGTAATCATGTGTTTGGCCAAGAGATTAATACAATGGAAGGTTGTTGTCTCAATAAGATGTTTATGTGCCTGTAATGTGTTTATGCTGGTTTAAAATTTTATTTGCGAATGTCTGAATGCTTATTAAGTGATCTTGCGTATATAACTCTGTATATGTAATCGATGCACTGTCCTTCATGAGTTGCGAATTTTTTCCCTGCCATTGATCTCATCCCCTTCTGCATGTGGTTGCGGCATGCCTTGGGTGAGACTCACTACTCTCCGGAGCAGGGTGAAAATGCCGGCGTGTTCCTAGACTACATCGGACCCCTTTGTTGGCCACAACTCTTGAACCTGGGTCTTGTCCGCGAGACCTGACTTCTCGCCAACAAATGGTTCCGTTGCCGGGACCTACATGTTATGAGGGGACCTAGATCATGGTATCGAGGATTTTTGAAGGAGAGATACGGCGATGGTGGGATGATCATCTTGATCAGTTCATTGCTCAGCAAGCAGAGCTGACCAAGAAAAAGGAGGCGGCGATCAAGGAGCTTGTTCTTTTCTCTGACTCAGCCAGTGATACGTATGAAATTTTCTGGGGAAGGTTCCCTACGGACCTTTACAATTGGTTGCGGAGGTTACGAGCGACGGTGCCCCAAGAAGGCTTGCGGAAGATAAACCGCAGGTGGGCGCATGAAGATCTGGTGGCACTGCACCCGGTGGACACTGAACTGACCCGCGCGGTGGATTTTTGGGTAAGGACCACGTTGGAAGGATACACTGTGGAGTTTGCTGCTGAGTGCTACCAATCCTTCTCGAAAGCCGAGGCTGTTTTCCACTCAGGGCTAAGGGGGAAGCTGCTGAAGGAGATTCCGATGTGGATCAAAGCTCTGATGGTGGACGAAGGGTTGATTGAATTTCACAAAACGAGGATGGAAGCGTAAACCACCTGTGCTGGGGGAAGGGTTGAGGGGACCAATGCTATGTATAATGTGAAAGTGGGGAGCGGGGAATGGACGTTGAGGCCGCATGCAAGTTGCGGGAACGACGTGCGCATCGGCGGGCACAGATCGCCGATAGGTGGCGAAGAAGGGTAATGCGAGATTTGAAGAGAAGGGAGATCGAGAGGAAAAATCAGAAGGAGGCGCCTCAGAAGACAAGAACTATGGGTTTGGATACCCGTGAAGAAGACGGGACAGCGGTGGAAGTGCAGTGGGTGCATGGGAGCCCAGCGACGCGAGAAAGAGAGATAATGACTAGCGAAGATAATGGAAAGATGCAGCCCGAAGAGAGTTCCGATGACGAATGGCACGGCGTGATGCAGCGGATGTTTCAAGATCAGATGGCACCCACCCCTCCAGGCAGCCCTACTTCCCACCTTCTGCATGGCCAGGATCCCGACCTTCCCCTCGTACTGTATCAACCTTTAAGTAATATTTTTATTCAGTTACAAGCATTGAGTCAGTCATACAATAGTTCATCAGCGTCAGTAACGTCCGGTAACAGCAGCGTTACTAGTAGTGGTATTTTTCCTAGTGGGACCGTTACGCAACTAGGACCTGGAGGATTTATCCTGATCAATTCTCCACATGCACACATGGCTGGATCTTTCACTCGGTATCCAGAGTTCTCTGGCCGGGGCAATGATGATGTAGAGCAACACTGGTACCTGTGCGAAGCCATCTGGAGGGCTCGCCAGACGCCAGATGCAGGGAAGTTAATAGAATTCCAAACCATGCTCAGAGAGAGGGCTCTGCGATGGTTTATCAAGTGGTCCGAGGCTCATCCTAACCCCGTAATTGCGGACGTGAAGCGGGATTTTGTTCGCGAATTCAAGCTTCCCCAGACAGACCAGCAGGGCCTGTCAGAGCTGTGGGAAATTAAGCAGAAGGAAGGTGAGACCGCGTGGGAGCTGATGCGGCGATTCAAGGATGCGATTGGGAAACTTAGCTACCCGATCGATCCAAACCACCAGAGGGACTGGTTCATCAAGGCTCTGCTCCCCTTGACACGAACCCCCCTCACTCAGCAGAAGATTGATAATCTGCAGGACGCTTTGGAGCAGGCCATGAAGATTGAAGCCATGGCGGGCTACCCCCAGGAATATCGGGGGGGGGGCCAGCCCCGCAAGATCCTTCTTTGATAGGGTTGCAACACCAGATTGCCAGCTTGACTGAGAAGCTCAAGGAGCTTCAGCCAGTGAGACCAGCGCGACCGAATGTTTGGTGTACTCATTGCCTGGTTGAGGGCCACGTCGCAATCGAGTGTCCTCGGTTGCGCGGCGCAGGAGCAGGACCCTCGGTCGCAGCAATCCAGGGGGGTCCACCGCCTGGTGGCGGCACAGCGATGAACCCACAGGGAGTCTACCAGCCGCAACAGACTTACGCGGGGTTCCCACCTCAACCGGGTTCCTCCACCACAGAGTACTGCGAGATTTTCCGGATGCTGGGGCATCCTCCTCGGATGTGCCCGATATTGCAAAAGTACTCCACGGTCCCGAATAATGTGTACTACAAATTTTGCGTTTCCACAACTCACAACACTGAGCAGTGTAGGGCGCTCGACGCCCTTGCGGATCGATTGGATCGTCCCTCCTACAGGGTGAACGAGGCTCCAAGGGGAAGAGGCGGCGGCATGCGGGGAGGACGCACAGGCAGACGCGGTCCAGTAAAATGTTACAAATGTGACCAGGAGGGTCACGTGGCTAGAGAATGTCCCCTCCCGCGACGACCCTGGTGTTCCCAGTGTCGGGTAAACGCACACGCCACAGAGGATTGCCCGGAGCTCATCAAGAAGTGGGAAGAACGGGCGAGGCAGAGGGGAGCGAATCTGATAAACTCAGAGCCGCGAGGGACCGCAACCCCAGACTTGCAGAACGTCACGATTGTGAAGAGGGGCGGAAAGAAGATTGGAGAGGATGCCCACGGGAAGGAGCCAGCACGAGTGGTTCGGCCAGCATCCTCGAAGAAGTTTATCAGGCCCGAAGTCCAGAAGAAGTATTTCCAGGAGGCAGCTGAGGCGTTCGCCCAGCTGCGGGACGAGGGAGGTCTGGAGGAGCCCATGCTGCTGGAATCTGGGGCGCAGAACATCGCAGGTACTGTGGTCGAGGATTGGCTCCAGCTATTCCTCAGGATTGTTGACAACGCTGTGCTGCGGCAGCAGCTCAAGCATGCTTTGGAAGGAGCACTGCAGGGGCGCACAAGACTTAGAGACTCGGCGAATGCTGCCCCTCAATACGTGCAGCGCGTCAAGCGGAACAAGCAACGAACAGGAAAAGAATTCCAGCTTAACACGCAGGTCGCGAGATTCCAAATCAGCGATACCATGCTGGACTTGGGGTCCGACGTCAACATTCTGCCACGGAAAACATGGGAGGCTCTTGGAAGGCCACGGCTAGCCTACTCACCAATCCAACTCAGGATGGAAAACCAGTACTGTATTCTGCCAATCGGCCGGCTCGAGGGTGTTGAGGTCGACGTTTCGGGGGTGAAGACATACACCGATTTTGAGGTTATTGATATCATGGGCGACAAGGATCCCTATCCCGCCTTACTCGACATTGATTGGGCTTTTGAGAATTACGCCATCATCGACCTTAAAAAGGAGCTGATGATCTTTGAGGATGGGGAGGTACGGGTCACCCAGCCCCTCGACCCGTATCAGGGCCCGCGATATACGGAAACGGTGGACAATCGGGAGGATGCTCAGATGATGGACCACCTTTATCAGATGACTGCAGGAAAGTGGGACGACTATATCAACCCGACCGTGACTGGCTCTATCAGTTGGCAGAGTGTGCAGAGCTTGGAGCTCGGATCTGAACTCGCTTGGGAAGATTGGCAGCAAGGGGGGTATGAGACCACCACGCGGAGATGTGCCTCCATTGCCCAAGTCCGATGGGTAGGGACTGAGATCCGCGGATATCCCACCTTGTCGAACATGTGGGCAGTCAATACTTTTATTACCAAGGTGGAAGACCTGGTCCCAGCTGAAAGCCGGATGCCACTTTTGGATGTGGCCTTGCAGTCCACGTCGGCCCGGTGGTGGAAAAATCACCGCAACACTCTGCTGCGATGGGAGTGCGTGGCGGATGCTCTGCGGGCACGCTTTAAAGAGGACGAAGGACCTTGCAGTACGCTTAAGTATCATGGAACTTCCGACCCGCGACCCCATTTACGGGCTTGCGAGGAACAGTGGCGTAGCACCCGGTACCCTGAGGAGCTGTGGGTCCACAGGTTTATCCACTCCCTGGGTACAATTCCCCAGGCCTGGTACCTGGAGGAAGAGCGGAAATGGGGAACCCGCTCTTGGCAGGCAGTTACGGACAAGTTCGTTCAGTGCTTCTTGTTCGAAGGGGAGACAGCGCAGGAGTCTCAGGCCCTACAAGCAGTCAAGGAGGTATTGTTCTTCCGCCATCCCGAGCCTGACAGGGGCCCGGTTGTGTCACGACCTGAGGTCAGACGCGAGTTGGTTTGCCACCGGATTGACGGCGATTCGGATGACAATATTCTAGAGGACCTCAGGCATCTCTACTTTGACGAAAGGGAAGGCGAGCGGAGCATCAGTGAAGAGCCGACGACTGAAGGAGTCCATTTACAGCCACTAAAGACAAAGAAGCTGAACATTGGAACGGACGAGAAACCCAAGCTCGCAACGGTGGGAGATTACTGGGATGAGGAAACGACAAAAGAAATTTTCAGCCTCCTCTGGGAATACGAAGATTTGTTCCCGTCCTCGGTTGCGGACCTGAAGGGGATCAAGGGGGACCTGGGCGAAATGCGCATCGCGTTGAAACCGGGGGCCAGGCCGGTGAAGCACCGACCCTACCGGTTGAACCCATGTATCAAAGAAAAGGTCAAGATGGAGACCGACAAGATGCTGGCTGCAGGTCTTATCTTTCTAGTAGAAGAAGCAGAGTGGGTGAGTCCCATTGTCATCCAGAGCAAGAAGGACAAAGCGGAGATCCGTGTCTGTGTAGACTACCGGAGCCTGAACAATGCCTGCATCCACGACCCGTTTCCCACTCCTTTCAACGATGAAGTTCTAGACCATGTTGCGGGAAACGAAGCGTATTCCTTCACTGATGGGTTTTCGGGTTATCATCAGGTGCGCATCACCGAGGAAGACAAAGCAAAGACGACATTCACCACTGAGTGGGGATCATTCGCATACCACGTTATGCCGTTTGGTCTGAAGAACGCACCGGCTGTGTTTTCCCGGATTGTCATTGCTGCTTTTCGGGAGTACATTCACAAGTTCCTGGAGGTCTATATGGACGACTGGACCGTCTACAACATGTTGAAGAAACACGCTTCCCTGTTGCGCATTATGTTTGACCGGTGTCGTCAGCTGCAGATTTCCTTGAACTTGAAAAAATGTATTTTTGCAGTTCCATTCGGCACACTCTTAGGCCACGTGGTGTGCAAGCAAGGGGTCTGCGTTGATCTCGCCAAGGTCGCGGTCATCGTTCACATGGAAGCCCTCGAGACCGTGAAGCAGTTGCGGGCACTGCTTGGGCACACAGGATATTACAGGCGGTTTATTCGCAACTACGCAAAGATTACGGCCCCTTTGGAGAAACTGTTGCGGAAGTCAGAGGTGTTCCAGTGGATGGCGGAGTGTAAGAAGGCACTCGACACCTTGAAGGAGAAGTTGGCGACGGCACCCATACTTGTTCATCCCGACTAGGATAAGCAGTTCCATGTGCATATTGATGCGTCCGGTATTGCACTTGGGGCTGTCCTGGCGCAACCCGGGGAGACGACAGTTGACCACCCCGTATACTTCGCCAGCCTCCGGTTATCGAATGCGGAGAAGAATTACACCACGACCGAGCGGGAGGCGTTGGCGATGGTGTACTCCCTCCAGAAGTTTCGCCACTATCTTCTGGGCGGCAAATTCACATTCTTCACGGACCATTCTGCATTGAAGTACCTGGTGAATAAGCCTGTGTTGGAAGGACGGATCTGTCGTTGGCTTCTACTTTTCCAGGAATTCACGTTTGAGGTGATTGTCAAGCCCGGCAGGTTGAATGTCAGTCCCGATCATTTATCCAGGTTGGAGACGGGAGAGAATGAAGGCTCGTTGGACGATTAGCTGCCGGATGCCAACCTCTTCCGAGTAGAAGCAGTACCAGATTACCTGGCTGACATTGCCACTTATCTGACCACGGGACAATGCCCTCAGGATTACACCCCACTCCAGAAACGCCACCTGGTTGTCCCGGCGGCCGACTACCAATTGATCGCGGGGCAGCTATACAAACTGGGCCTTGATGAGGTGTTGCGCAGATGCGTTCTTGACCACGAACGGGAAGCGGTGATGTGGGAATGTCACAGTGGTGTTGCGGGAGGGCATGTGGGTGCGAAACCCACCGCAAGGAAGGTGCTCCAAGCTGGCCTGTGGTGGCCAACAGTACATGCCGACTGTAAGGCCTATGTGAAGCGCTGTGATGTTTGCCAGCGGACGGGAAGGCCTTCGCACCGGGACGAGCTTCCGCTACAACCAGTGCATGTGTTGTGGCCATTCAAAAAGTGGGTTGTCGATTTCGTAGGACCCATCGCCCCGGTCGCCAGACACTCCAAGGCCCGGTACATCATTACCACCACAGATTACCTCACCTGGTGGGCTGAGGCAGCGGCAGTACGCGACTGCTCGGCAGAGACCGCTGCCCGGTTCATTTTTGAACACATCATCAGCCAGTTTGGATGCCCACGGAGCTTGACCAGCGATCAGGGTACACATTTCATTAATGCCACAGTCAAGTCACTACTGGACACGTTTATGATTCAGCATCATAAAAGCAGCCCATACCACCCGTAGGCCAATGGTACTGTGGAAGCATTCAACAAGATTCTTGAAAAAGGCTTGACTAAAATTTGCAATGCTCAGCACGACGATTGGGACGAGCGTCTCCCAGTGACATTGTGGGCCTACTGGACCACGGTGAAACATTTGACCAACCAGACACCATTCCAGTTGGTGTATGGCCGGGAAGCTGTGATTCCCGCCGAGTTCACTGTACCCAGTCTTTTGATCGCAACGTCTCTTCAGTTCTCAGAAGAGGAGTCACTTCAGGAACGCCTCCAGGAGCTACAGGAGCTGGATGAGACCCGATTCCTGGCAGAATTCCACCAGAAGGTTCAGAAGGCCAGGCAGAAAGCGTGGCACGACCGCCACATCAAAACCAAAGCCTTCCAAGTTGGCGGCAAAGTTCTCTTATATGATAGACAGTTCCAGAAGTTTCCAGGCAAGCTCCAGATGCACTGGTTGGGACCCTACTTTGTCATCGAGATCCGCAACTCGGGAGCCGTTCGGTTGGCACAGCTGGACGGTACAGTTCTCCCTAGGTGGGTGAATGGCGCACGCCTGAAACCCTACCAGGAGTAGGTACCTTTCACTTCTCGTCAATAACTCTCGCAACCGAGAGAACCCGTAGAGTAGCTTAGTCGAATAACTCTCCCGCAACCGGGATGAGTGTAGGGATTCTTTTCCGTTCATAGGCAGTCTGTCAAATAACCGGTCAGTTGCGGTTACCTCACCGCAACCGACTGTGGTCGGGGCGGACCGGTCCAGCGTGTCACAGCGCCAGTCCAGCATGTCATCCTTGTAGGATCCATCCCCGTGCCAGTGTCAGTCCAGGTCATTTCCGTCAGTCCTTTTGTCAGTTTGTAGGATCACTCAGATTTGCATCATAAATTACCATAAGTAGACTGTAATCGTACCATAATCATTTGCCATCACTCGCAGTTCCCTCAGTCGTCGCGTCCGCCCATTTCCCCATGACGCCATCAGCAACTATCAGATTACACACAGCCATGCGATTGATCGCACGATTATCACAGGCAAGAAGGATAGCAAGAATTAATTGTCGTTATGGAGTCTCATCAACTCCGCTCGTGCCAGGGGATGACATGACTTGCATGGATACCAATAGCTCGAGAATGACGGACCAGTTCAATTTGGCAATTGCAGCGACTCCAGAGCAGTTGAAGCCTCACAGCGCACCGCACCCAGAAGGAAGCTCCAGAAGAATTCTCCAGGTTTACCAGCGTCGTGCCAAGATGCCGAAAGCTCTCTTATTCGTTCCTGAACCAGTGCTGGACAGCCGAATCCACCGAAAAGAGTCGCTAGTTGGCAAGTATGATAGTGCAGCTTTGATGGACGCCAACCTGTCCGACCCAACCGAATTCCCCCACCTCCATTGGCAGACATACATGGAGCATCACTACACACCAGGCGGTAGCTCCAACAGCCGAATGCGACAAGAATACAGGGGCCTCCAGCAATCGTCCTTGATGAATTTAAGGACTCTTCCGGTTTTTGGAACTACAGGACCGGCCCTGCAATGCACCCGGTTCCTCCTCAGTCGAATACAGAACGGGTCCCTGTGGCTCAATGAGGAAATCCCCATTCAGGACGAATACATTCATTAGCTTACAGGGCTGTCTCAGAATGGCGCAGATGTCTCCGCTGCCAGCCAGACATCTTCCAAGCGCGCCCGGAAGTCGGGTGACACAGACCTGTACACCAAGTATGGCACCCGCCGGGGGGGGAAAGGTGCCAAAATTGATTTGATTAATAAGCCAGAGATTCGGTTCGCTTGCTATCTCATTTCTAGCAAGACGATGCGGCACTATACTAAGGGAGAGTGCACCTTGGATACAATCTCCATTGCGGAGCACTGTATCCAGGGCACCAGGCTGAATTGGTGTTCTTTCGTGCTAAAAGAACTCTTCGCGGCCTGCGAAGAGAACTATAAGCGCACCACCAGTTTCATTTACGGTTACTTGATTGTAGCTTTCGCCATGTGGAAATGGCACATTCCTCCTATCCGGATGCCGGTAGAGACTACCGCGAGCTAGCCTCTCACGATGAAGTTCACCCCATGGCAGGTGTCCTCTGACCCCAGCACCAAACAGGTGAACGCGGAAGCGTTTCGAGCGTGGTACGAGTTAATGAGAGATGTGGTGGCTAACCAGCAACGAGTGCCCCGACACTTGTTGGATGAGTATAGTGAGCAGGTATGGTTCGGGGTAAGCCACAGGCACACTTACCTCCGCCCAACTTGCATGCCGGAAGCCACCTTCCACATGGCGCCCCTCAGATTCCAGTTGAATGATGATACCTTTCACCGCGAGGTCTCTGCGTGGCCGGGGGTCACAAATCACATCCACGACGGGATCCCCCGATATAACTTTGAGCGGATGCTGCCGAGACAGGCGCAACGGGGTCCTCACAGGTTGCGGCAGGACCTTCGCCGGATGCAGCCGGGACCGCACAGGAACTGCCCGAATCACTGATCCCTATCATACAACACTTCAATGCCCAGGTACGAAGTCTTAACGTGGTAACCCAAGTTGTTTCAAGTGGTGCCCCTTTGTTTCCCTCATTTTCTGAATTCCAGCTCGGTCGGTCTCTTGCTCCCTCCCATACTGCCCCTCTCACTTCTCCCATCCCCACCAACTTATTCACCTCTACCAGCCCTATCATCACCCCGATGGGCGAAACGGGCCCGGGACCTGATCCATCAGACCCCCCTCCATCCAAGAGGGCCCGCACTGCTGTCACAGATCCAGTGGTGGACCTTACTGATGATGATCCACCATCCACTCCACTCACAGGGACATTGATTCCGGAGGAACCCCTGATCGATCCGTCAGAGTTCCTCAACATTCGCCTCCCCCATACCTCTTTCACCCCGTCCACCGCTCCCTCCACCAGCCGTCCACCTGCCACCTCCTCCGCTCCATCCAACTCATCAGCCAATGTATCAGATCCTCTCATCCGGGAACTTTTCGGAGGAGACCACGGGGTGGAAGTCACCTCCAGTACTGAAGCCGTAGTACCGCCGGTTGACCCCGTGGCCACACCCCAGGATCCTGTCTCTACTATATCTACCCAGCTGGCCAATGTTGGGGCTGATTCGGCTGACCCTCCCCCAGACCAGACCACTCAGCAAGACCGGCCGGAGTCTGATATGGGCACCTCAATGCAGCAGCAGACACCGGTCCTTCCTCCTGAGACCTCCAACCGATCAGCGGCCAGTGGCCAACCTTTGCAGGAACAGATGCCGGAGCAGGGCGCTTCCGGCACGGCCAATGTAGAAACATGGGGTACAGGGCAGCTGTACCTACTCATTCAGCGGGCGGCCCTCAAGGCCGAATAGATTCATTCAGAGCTGCAGCAGCAGTGCACTGAGCAGCACCACCAAATCACAGCGCTTACTGAACAGCGCGATCAACTGACCAGGGAGAAGACCTACCTACAGGAGCAGGTCACCATTGCTGCTCAGGCGTTCTCCGCCCTATGGCCCGCTGCAAGGGCTCATCATGCCCCACTTCCTGACAATATAGCGGAGGACAGTGTAGCAGTCCAGGCTTACCACCTTCGGACTGCTTTCACTGCTCTATGCAGGGAGAATCAAGAACTCCAAGCGGCATTAGCCGCATGGCCTACCCTTCCCGATCCACAGATTGTCTACTCAGAACAAGTGGCTGCCAAGCAGACTTAGGTAGCTTGTATGCAGGCAACTCTTCACTCCACAGTGGGCAAGGCTTACGCCCTCTTGCGAAGTCTGCAGGAGTGCTCACTCGCCCTCACTGTCAAAATGCAGCCTATCTCTGCCCAGCTGCAACAAATTTCCCGTGAAATTCAGGAGACCGTGGACCCAGCACGGTTAGATCAGCTCTATGCCCAGGCGGACGAGCTTGAAACTCAAATGCAACAGACTAAGGCCGACTCGGCAGCGGCCAAACAGGTCATTTGGGAAATCCGTCCGCCCATTCAAGCCAGTGCCAAATCCATACAACAGCTGGATGCCAAGGCCGAGACCCAGCTTGCCACGATGTTCGGGGCTGTCCCGACAATTATAGAGGAGGCCGCCGCCACTAGGCTCTCTGAAGAAGCAGACTTGCTCATGCAGGAATGGCAGCAAGCGGTGTCGAACTTCACCGGGCTTAAAGATACAGCGCTCCGCAGGGTCCCGGAGTTGGGGCCCTTGTTTGAACAACCGCTTGGCGGAGCACAGCAGGAAAGGGCACAGGATGAAGGCACAGCAGAACAGGGCACGGGAGCCAGCGGGGCAATGGAAGTGGAGACTGTCATTTGGTCGGGGCCTGTTGGGGCCCTTGTTTTTTATTGTTTTTGAAATCTTGGTTAGAACATTTTGAATTTTGACCTTTTGAGTTGCGGCATGAAGACACATGGCAATTGCGACCGCGGCGCAACTACCAGGAGTCGCGGAGCTATCAAGGTGGCGTGGAAGCATGAGATAGCTGAAGATATAACACGCACAAGTACAGATGAAGAAAACACACAGCAGAAGACAGAAAGCGGAACACGCAGATAACAGGAGAGAAGCTGGGAGCAGCTGAGGAAAAGACACAGAGGAACTAATAGTTGCGAGAGCGGGTGAATAAATAACAGTCACCCAGCTGGAAGAAAAAGGAGGCTGAAGAGGTTACGAGGCTCATAACAGGGGAAGACGCACAGAGCGACTGCGGAAGAATCATGCATGACCTTCCTATGGTTCCTCATCTTCTCTATTCTACCTTTCTGTTCCGAAATCTATCTGTATCACATTTGTAAGCTATCATTGAGAATTCCATGTAATCATGTGTTTTTCCAAGAGATTAATACAATGGAAGGTTGTTGTCTCAATAAGATGTTTATGTGCCTGTAATGTGTTTATGCTGGTTTAAAATTTTATTTGCGAATGTCTGAATTCTTATTAAGTGATCTTGCGTATATAACTCTGTATATGTAATCGATGCACTGTCCTTCATGAGTTTCGAATTTGTTCCTTGCCATTGATCTCATCCCCTTCTGCATGTGGTTGCGGCACGCCTCGGGTGAGACTCACTTCTCTCCGTAGCAGGGTGAAAATGCCGGCGTGTTCCTAGACTACATTGAACCCCTTTGTTGGCCACAACTCTTGAACCTGGGTCTTGTCCGCGATACCTGACTTCTCGCCAACACTACCTCAAGCAAACAAATGGAGAGGACAACCCTTCACCAAGTATACTAATCGTTTCCATGGGTATTGTTTTTATTGTAAGGGGTATGGCCATAAAGCCATGGAGTGCAGAGTGAATGGACAAAGACTGATGTATGAAAACTCAAGGAGATTGATGAAAAATGGAGAACTCACTCGTGTACATAATCCATTCAGAAACATAATCAAATGCTTTGACTGCCATCAAATCGGGCACAAGTGTCACAAATGTCCTCTCAGAGAATGTGGTCCATCTTCTCAGGAAAGGTACCAAACAAAAGGATGCATGCAGTGGAAAAATAAGTTGAATAAGTGTGACCTGGCTCTAATAGCTCAAGATCAGAAAATCCAATGGTGTTTAGACAATGGATGTTCAAAGCATATGACTGGAGATCGAAGCAATTTTGTAACCTTTGATGAAAAGAAATATTATAATGTAACATTCGGCAATGATAAATAAGGGAAAATCAAAGGAAAATGCTCAGTCAGTATGAATAATGGAAGAGGAAAGGCTCAAGATGTACTATTTGTGGATGGGCTGAAAGCCAATCTGCTAAGCGTCAGTCAAATGGGTGATAAAGGCTGTGAGGTCCTTTTTAGAGCCCAAAAACTATGAATTAAGATCGAGCACCACAAGAAAGACCTTGATCAAAGGTGTTCGAACCAAAATTAATGTCTATATAGTGAAATAAGAGAATGAAGCATGCCACATAAGAAAACTTGTTAATCATGGTTATGGCATAGAATATTGGGACACCTAAACTTTTACCACATCATCAGTCTGAGCAAGAAGAACGCAATTAGAGATATGCCAGCAATAAAGAAGCTTTCAAATACCATATGTAAATCCTGCCAACTGGGCAAGTAGACCCGCATATCTTTCAAGACCAAAGAGATACTATCTACAAGTCGGCCTCTTCAACTTGTACACATGGACCTGTGTGGACCTTCAAGAACTAAAGCACCAAGCGGAGAATCTTATTTCATGCTGATAATAGACAATTTTACCAGATTGACATGGGTATCATTTCTCAAATATAAATCGGAAGCGCTTGAGAAATTCAAAATATTCAAGGCATTGGCAGAAAATCAAACAGGATGCAAGCTAAAGTGCATCGGATCAAACAGAGGAGGTGAATTCACAGACTATGATTTTGCAGACCTATGCAATGAACATGGGATAAAACAACAGTTTACAATTTCCGGTACACCTCAATAGAATGGAGTGGCAGAGAGGAAAAACAGGCCAGTACAACAAATTTCCAGAGCCATGATGCAATAAAGTAACATTCCCCAAACCTACTGGGCAGAAGAAGTACACACAGTTGTTCATATTCTTAACAAAGCACATTTAAGACCAAACTGTGACAAAACTCATTACGAATTATGGCATGGTAAACCAGCATCAATCAAGCACTTTAAAGTCTTTGGAAGCAAGTGTTTCATAAAAATTAATGATGAAAACCTGGGAAAGTTTGATGCAAGAGCTGATGAAGGAATATTTTTAGGATATGCATCCAAGAGTAAGGGCTACAGGTGCTACAAAAAAATACTACACAACATTGTGGAAAGCATTGATGTAAGATTCGACGAAGAACTACCAAATAGAACAAGAAGCACAAGATGCACCAATCCTCCAGATGATATTGAAGATGAAAACCAAGATAATGATGAACTGAGAAAGATAACAGAGGATACTGAACTAAACTCAAAAGGTCCCTCAAGACACACTCAAAAGAACCATCCAGAAGATCAAATCATTAGGGACAAAAGTGTGGGAGTCCAGACTAGAAGACAACTAGCTGAACAGATAGAAGAAGTATACCTAGCCATGCTATCTCAAATAGATCCAAAGAAGTTCGAAGAAGCCAGCAAAGAAAAATATTGGGTAAATGTTATGAATGAAGAACTAGACTAGATTAAGAAGAACAATACCTGGGATTTAATACCAAGACCCACTGGGAAAAATGGCATTGGCACAAAATGGATATTCAAGAATAAGATGAATGAACAAGGTCAGGTAATCAGAAATAAATCCAGACTTGTATGCAAGGGATAATCTCAAATCGAAGGTCTTGATTACGATGAAACCTTTTCCCCTGTAGCCATAATGGAAGCAATCATAATGTTTTTGGCCTTTGCATGCTATCATGATTTCAAGGTATATCAAATGGATCTGAAGTCTGCCTTCCTGAATGGATATTTAGAGGAAGAATTCTACATGGAACAACCCGAAGGATTATCCTTAATAGATAAACATGACTATGTGTGCAGATTAAATAAAGCCTTATATGGGCTGAAACAAGCTCCTCATGCATGGCATTCAAGGCTGGAAAAATACTTACAAAAACAAGGTTTTAAGAAAGGAGGAGTAGACAAAAATTTGTACATAAAGGCTAATGAAAATGAAATCCTAATTGTAGTAGTATATGTAGATGATATCATGTTTGGTAGCAACAAAGATGAGTTAACAAAAGGATTTGCTGAAGAAATGAAATCAAAATTTGAGATGTCTATGATTGGAGAGCTCACCTTCTATTTAAGACTTCAAATTCAACAAAAGAACACAGGAACATTCATCTCACAAGAAAAATGTTAAAAAGGTTCGAAATGGAAGACTGCAAACCTGTGGCAACTCCCATGATCACTGGATGCAAACTATGTGCTAATGAAAGTTAAAGACTTTACAGATCCATGGTAGGAAGTCTGTTATACCTAACTACTTCTAGACCAAACATTATGTTGGCAGTAGGACTTGTGGCAAGATATCAAGCAGCACCAAAACAAAATCATTCACTTGCAATCAAGAGAATATTTAGATATCTACAAGGAACTTCACATTATGGCCTATGGTATCCAAAAGGAAAAAGCTTCACATTGACAGCATACACAAATGCAGATTGGGCCAGCTGTGTGGATGACAGGGAAAGCACAAGTGGAGGTGCATTTTATTTGGGAAAAATTATGGTGGCATGACTAAGCAAGAAGAAAAATTCTATCTCTCTATCTACAGCAGAAGTAGAATACATAGCAGCAGCTGCATGTTGCACACAAGTAATGTGGATAAAAAAAACTCTCCAAGACATGAAGGTAAGCATTGATGAACCCATTTCTATCAAATGTGACAATACAAGTGCAATAAGCATATCAAAAAATTGTACTTCATTTTAAAACAAAGCACATCCCAATAAAGTACCACTTCCTCAGAGAACAAGTAGCTCAGAAATTGGTGAAGTTGGAATACGTACCAACAAAGGAACAAACAGCAGACATATTCACAAAACCTCTTGCTAAAGAACCATTCGAATATCTAAGAGGAAATCTAGGGGTAGTGTCTACAAATGTTACTCTCTAACATGATCAGAAATTAAAAAAAAAAGGGGGGGTTGCATACAAGAAACAGGATCAATGCAGAAGACAAGTGATAGTCAATATCAGACAAGAAAGCATCATTCCAGGGGGAGAGCAGTCAATAAATTGTCATAAAAGAGCTAGAACAATGGAGCATTGCATGGAATAGGTCCTCAAGATCAGAGGAAATGAAAAGATAGAAACTGCATTGGGACATGTGCAACCCTTTGTCATTGATGTCGAAGGGGGAGGAAAAGCAAGAAAAAGAAGAAAGGGTCTTCTAAAAATCAAGCAGAGAAAGAAACACACCTTTCAGAATGAAAGGGGGAGGAAGTATTGGAGTATTGGTGGATGTATTGCCATCAATGCCAAAGGGGGAGACTGTTGGAAATATTGTCATTAATGGAAAAGGAGCAGAAATGAGTATCACCATAGAGGCAAAAGAGCATTGATAGAAGCATAACCTAAAGCAGAGAGAATGTAGCTAACAAAGTAACAAGGGCAACAGAGAAGCAGCAAAGGCATGCATCAAGCGAAAGAATCCCAAGTCGGAGTGAATAGCAAATAGAAGATCAAGCTCAGGAGAGATCAGTGCACTTAGAATAAAGAACAAGCTCAAGAGGAGTAGCATGGAGGAACTGGTGTCACAGAGCAGGACAGCGTAAACAAACGGAAAATAGACTAAGGCAGAAGAACTCCAAGTGAGGTGAATGGACAGTCACGATTAGATCGCAATAGAAAAGGCAAGAAATGAATGGATAAGATTCATCGCAAGATAAGCAGGGTAGAAACCAATCGGAAGTGCCAGCAGCAACAAGGACCGTAGATCTGGGCAGATCAACGGTGACGATCACATCGACGGAGATCAAAATCGCAAGTCACAAGGTAATTGGTTTAATTTGCGAGGCGATGCGATCGCATATCGCATATGATATGAGTTCGCACGGTATGGTAAATTATATGTGATAGCCGATATTGCGATGCGATATTACCATTACATATCATAGTCGGGGCAGGAGAAAAATTGCATAAACATAGTGGTCACAGAAAATGCGAAGCACAATATGATGACGTGGTGATGACGTGGAAAGGTGACATGGCACAATGACATGGAGATGACATGGACCTGGCCTGCAAATCGCAAATCGCAATATCGGAGGGGTGAAGATTGTAAGAGCTATGCATAGCAAGAAATACATGGGAATACTGAAGTGCGAAGTGCGATAAAGAGAATAGACGCGATGCAGATCGAAGTTGAAGCCTAAGATTTTTCAAGTCCGGAAGTATGTGATTTTCCCTTTGTAAATCACATCGGAGAGCAAAGCATCCATATAGCAAAGAACGATGGAAATACCAAAATGCGATAAAAAGTGGAAGCGATATTGTTCAGAGGTAAATAGTAATGTATTTCATGTCCAGGCTTAATGTATTCTGTGTTGTTTATGAAGAAAACAGTGGAAGCAGAGGTCAACTTGGGTAACAAAAGAAAAGGTTGAACACGACAAGGAAAGGCTCGCGTAGTTAAAAGGACCCGATCCTGTGCAGAACAGTGTGATGCAGTTGCGGCTGTGAGTTAAGAGGGAAGGTTTAAACGTGAAGGCAGTACTCAGGAGTATAAGTGACCCAGCACAAAGAGAAGAGCATGGAACGATGCAGGTAAGATATGAAAGAGGCGGAGGCTGTGTAAAACGTAAAGGCATGGGTCAAGTCAGAAAAATACGGTTGTGCAGAACAGTTAAAAATATAACAGCAGGTAGAGAAGATAAAGGGACAGTAGGCAGAGAAGACAAAATAAAAAGAAAAACAAGAGGCTGAAAGGGTTGAATTGAAATAGTGTTGTAACTGCAAATGTAAATTCATTAATTATTTTTATTGTATGTGATGCAAAGGCAAGTCTTCGTAGGAATAGGAAAAACTCCATGAGTGTTGTAATGGTTATTTCTCATGTAATAACTTGAACTGAACAATGAGGAATCGAATGGGTGGAAGGCATAGGGTCAGGCCTATTCACTTCATATTCCCTGTAGAATGCAATCAGTCAGGATTTATCTGTATAAGAGATGTAATATCAGTGGAAAGAGAGAGGTTAGAGAACTGCATAATGGATGAGAGAGGAAGAATAATGTAAGAGAGTTGCAGGATGTTAGAGAGTGTAAGAAGAAGGAGGAGCAGATAGAGAAGTTGTGAATATTCAAAGATGATATAAGGCATATATGAAGGCTGGAGGACAACAGTGAAGAAGGAGCAGAAAAGAGCTGATATACAGGTAATCAGCATGTGTTTTCACTGTAGTTATGAGGAAATTGGTGCTTCCATATCAAGTTGTAGCTTGATAGATGTCCAGTTGTAGCTGGTTGAGGTAGTAGCCTCCTGTAGGTTGTAGCCTGCAGAAAATAGATGGGAGTTGGAGCTTCCTTGCATGTTGTAGCTTGCAGAATTGAGGTAAAGGCCTCCTCTAGGTTGGTGTCTACAAAAATCTGTGGTGAGAGGGAGTTGGAGCTTGCCTTTGCATCACAACAATAATAAGATGTGGTTTTCTCCCTTATGGGTTTCCACTTATATCTGTTGTCTATGTGTATGATGATTATGTGTAGATATTCTGTATTTAAATCTGCTTAATACTTGTTGCTAACTTATTAATATTGTGGTTTCATTATATAATAAGTTGATCATGAAATGGAGGTGTAAATAAGTTTAAAAGAAAGTTTTAAAAGTCCATGAATGTGTTAAACTGATTCACCCCCCCCCCCTTCTCAGTTTAACTAAGGGTTCAACAGTCCAATTACCTACATAAGAATTTATTACATTTAATATGTACATATGAAAATAAAGGGATTGATATTTAGAAGAATAATTAGAAGGAGGAGGACAATCAAGCTTGATTTTGTAGTGTCGTGGCTTCATAACAATTCCAAAAGGAAATTTTATCACTTGACAACAATTTTCTTTTTATAATTTTGGCTCTCTTCACCTTCTAGATTCCTAACTATTCAAATACAGTATATGAATTTTGTGCTACCCTAGATGACTCTTGAGTTCTTAGTTTTCACCTCATTAGAAAGTTATTCCTATTCTTATTTTGAATATTCAACTAGGTTTGAGAATATATATTTCACAAAAATCAGGGAGTTACATGTTTGCTCACACAAGTGAAGATTCATTATAGACTCTTGACTAAATGACATGCACTCCTATCACTAAACACTTACTTTCTCTCTTTCATTCGCATACTCATGCCACTCAAATATGATCATGCCTTGTATAATCTTTTGGCTAAGGGTTTTGTTATCTTCACATTTGTTGCATGGTTGAGAACTATATTCACCACCTTCTTTATTTTATCTCGCTCTAATATGTGCATTGTCAATAATTAGCTTTTAGTTCGAGACTGAAAAAATGTACTTTGTAACCCTCCTTATGGATCTTCTTCCTCCATTCAACATAATATACAAAAAAAAAATTAATCATATTAGAACAACATAAAGCTACTAAACAAACTATCATAGCAACAAAATGAACATAACTAGATTAGTGTTAATGTACTTGCTTCATTAAGGGAACATAATTAAAGTTCCAAAATTAATTTTATGAAAAAAATACAATAAAAATTAAAATACCATAAAACACTATTCAACATGCATCTATGATTAAATAAAAATTAAAATACCATGCATCTATGATTTTCCTCTGTAAACCCAACTATGCTCATAAATATCTCTTCATTTTCCCTACATCATAATAATTTTCATATAGTGTATACATAGGTTCATGAATAGAATCAATTATCATTAATCTTCAACATCGTTATATATTATGTACATCAATGGGTTGAGGTCCATTTAGCTAACTCAAAACCTAACTTGTATGGCAAGGGCATTGTGAGTTTTACTTCCAAAATAAGTTCTTTCTTTACTCTTTCAAGAGGGTTTTTAAAAATTGACTACTATTAATTTTGTGTTGGAAACTTAGTAAACTTTGCTATGAAATCCCTTCTAATCATATTCTCTTTGAAAACCTCAAAACTATGTGATATGGGAGGTACTCGCACAACTCTGAAATTTGGATCATAACTTCCCTTTTTGGGAGGCTTTATGTCCCCAAAGTATTTATTGAATGAGTTAAGAGGAAAAATTTCCACTACCTTCTACCTTGAGTAACATTCAACCCTTCCCTGTAGTTTCCCTTTCAACCCAATCTGTTGAAGGTCTTTCTACCCCTGTCTTGCAGTTCTAGACCTATTTTACAAAATTGTATCCTCCCTAAAATAGATTTGAACATCAAATACTAAATCCTCTATGGAAGGTTGGAAATTCTCCTCTTCATAGTCCAACATGGAAGGCTCATAGAGTTTGATATCTTCCATATTTACCATTAATTAAATGTGCATGTATGGGGTTATACTAAGTCTATAACCATTATCTCCCACCCTTTCCAATATCTCGAAAGGACTGTATCACAAAGTCATGATTTTATTATTAAAACCTTGTAGCCTCTCCTTATTAATTTGTAGCCATACTATGTCTCCCATCTTAAATGACCTCTCCACTCTTTTTTGATAATGCGTTGATCATGTGTGACCTTGTATTTTTCTTATGATTTCATCAGTGCCTCTTGTACTTATAAATGGATTTTCCTGATCTTATAAACAAATTTTTATACTCTTAAAGCATCCCCTGTGAGATCCTCCCTTCTCCTTATTTCCCATATACTATACCCAAAGGTGAAGGTGTAAAATATCCTAAACATGTCACAAATGGTGACTCGTTCGTTGAAGTGTAGATTGATTTTTTGTAGGAGTATTGTATACTAACCATTTTTTCATCCCGAACCTTCAAATTCTTTTAATCATAACCCCTCAAAACATGTATCAAATTCCTATTGACAATTTTTTTTATCCATCTGTCTATTGAGGGAATGTTGTAGCTCTTCAATTTTGTATCCATCTTCTCCCATAGTGTAGTTTAAAATGCATTGATAAATCTAGTGTCCTTGTCTTAAATGATGCTCCCTGGTAAATACGCACAAAATTATTGAAAGAACAAGTTTTTTGCTTTTTGTCCCCTAATGGTCTTTGTATATGGCATGAAAATGCACTTCTTATTGAACCTGTCAACTACAATGAATAAGTGGTTGTGTCCCTACTTGATTGTTGGTAAAACTCCCATAAAGTTGATGGAAATGCTTTCCAATATATGAGAGGTAACGCTTCCTCCCACCCCCTTATCTTATCTTGGGCTATGGAAGGTGCTACATGTTTTCTTTTATCCAACCTCAAAGGTTCTTTATGAAGGTGGGGTCTCACAATCTCATTTTCTCTATGTCTATGAAACATAAAAGTAATACCACCATTTCATTCAACTTCTTAAGATATTTTAGATGCTATAAATTTTATTTCTATCTGACTCCCAGATCGCAAGTTTTTCTCAATATAAGTTTAGCCAATAAGAAGCATCCCCATTGGTCTATGGATCTCTGTGTGGCCCTTTTCTGGCTTATGTGGAAATCCTGCAACAACTTACCTATCCATAGGTTCACCTACCAATTTGCGTAATGCGTCGGGTTATGAAATTAAATTGACGGAACATATTGTAGCGTGGAGCTCCCAATGAAGGTTTTGAATTTTGGGGAAGGGGGCCCTACAATTAATCTTAGTCGTCTATCAAAGATAGAGATATTGGCGCTAATCCCAACTCCCCCCTCCTCATTCGCTAAATATTGACCATGAGAGGGCCCCTTCAATCGATCTCAACCATTTATCTAGTGCCCTTTGGAAAACGTTATTTTTCCACTCACCCATGTATAAGTTGACAAAGGTGCATGGTCTCGGCGGTGGGTGGTGGCCCAACCCCACAATTCCCTGCTTCGAAACCATGGCCAAATCGGCTTATATTCTATTAGCAGCTCCTTATAAGGGTATAACACGTGATTCCTTGTAGTGGAAATGGCCTAATCACATAGTTCCTTGGCTCAGAACCTCCATAGGATCTGCTCCTTCCCGCCAGAGTCACCCTTTGTAAAATCTTAACAATGGGAAAATATATGGTGGTGGGAAGTAGACTAATCGATTGGTTCCATAGGTCAAAACTTTTTCCATTGTTGGAGAAACTTTTCGAGGAAAGGTTTTTGGATTTGTGCAAAGGAGCATCACACTAGAAGGTCGACTAAGGGTTACTGTGTCGAATGTAGGAAATAAGGAAAGTTGTTAGGGTTAGGTTGTGGATTTTTTCCCATGCTGATATTTCTCACCCATAGAAAAAATAATGAAAATGAGTGATTCAAAGTAGAAAGAACATCATGAAGCTTCCAAGTAGGGGAAGAAGAAGTGGAGAGGAGGAAAGGAAGAGAAGATAACACCTACAACACACCAATTCCAATATCCTAGAAACCATTGCAACCACTACAACATTGATGGACACATATAGGAGAAGTGTTGTAAATTGAACCCAAAATTGAACCCGAAGAAGGATAAGAACAAAATATCATCACCATAGGTTTGAGTAGTTAGGTGGAAAGTAACTCTAACATGGAAGACAATATTTTATGTACCTCTATGTAGAAGGAGGTGAATCTTATTTTCCTTCTCCTATGGTAAGAGAAGGATGTGCCAACTCTTTCATATAAATATATGGGTCAAGGAGACAAAGATAAATGTTTTCTTCTACTCAAGTTTACTGGAAATTTCATAGCAATAGATTTGGTCAACAAGCTTCGATTAGGGGTTAATGACTGTAACACTCTCCTCCCACATTTACCCAAGTTAACCGGTCCATTGGGGTAAACATGTGATGAGAGGCTACTATGATGTGATTCAACTCCCCATGTATATTTAAGGAAGTGGAATCGATAAAACCAAACCAAACTAACCTTCCTCAGGAACTATAGACCCTTCAAGAGGAAACCAACTACTCCAAGTTCTTAACCCCTGAGACAACTTGACATTTTACTAATATGGACCCTAATTCACTCCCATGATAGGACATGCATGTAATTGAGGCCTTCCAGTCACTCCCATAGCAAGGCATGCTAGCAACTGTGGAATTTATTAGGAAGTATTGTGCCAACGACCCCGAATTCTAGCCCACTTTTTCAGGGCCAAGTCTCAGGCCACTACCCATAACTTCATGAAAACTTTAGAAATGAATAATAACAATGGAATAAAGCTACTAATGTAATCACTAGTGAAAGTACTTGATCTGACCCCTAATAGCTTGATAGGAATTTCATTGAATATGTCACAAATGTAACATGCCTCCTCCCACATTTACCCTATTTCACTGGCTTTCCTGGTGTAAACATGAGTCGAGGGTCATTATGATATGACTCAACATCCTAGGTGAATTTAAGGAAATGGATTTGAAACGAAAATACCTTACTGACTTCCCTCATGTTCCATAGGAACTCCAAGAGTAACCCAACCCCTCCAGGTATCCAACCATTGTGAAAACTCACCTCTTTTCTGGCATAGAGCCCCAGTCGCTCCCTTTCCAAGGCCTCCAAGCGACTATGGGTTCCTAGTCACTCCCATAGGCCTACATCAGTGCGACTATGGCCTTTCCTTGCCAATGTTGTGCCATCTACTGCTAGAATTAAGGTTATTTTCCAGGGTTTGGGCTAGGCCTCTTCCCATAAATCTATGAAACTTCCAGAACTCATAAAAGACATGAAGAAAATGGTTGTAAACCTCAAACTGGAACCAAGACTTGACCTGACCATCCCCAACTGGGACTGACATGTTTTCAAACACTTGGTAGATATGTGACCTACAGGTCATGAATGCAAGTCTGGACATGAGGGGGTTTAACAAGAAGGGTCCCTACCTTCTCTCATTAGTTATCTTAAAATCAATTAGGTCTTGCATTCATTACTTATTCAGTTATGAGTGAAAACATGAAAAGATACATGAATAAATTTATCATAACACCATGCTTATAACCAGCATATAACTAGGTAAATAAAAATAAGAGAATAGTCATTAAATCCACATAATAATGAGTACATTTCCTTACCAAAAGCAACAGAAACTTAGCTTTATTAAACATAGGAAAATACCGATCGGGTTCGGGACTTCCACGTTCCACCCGACCATAGATTAGTTGAGCCAAATCTCTCTTCATCCAATCACCCCCATGCCATATTCCAAGCATGAATGTGGGATCTCATGGGATAAACCAGTCCAAAGACAACCAAGGGAATCCATAGGTTAAACCACCTCCACCCTCTCCATTTCGTGATCACACCTAAACTGGTGTTGAGATCACAAAACTAAACCAAGCTTGCATGCCTCAAAAATTCTTCACAATCCCTGAGGAATTTCTCGTCTCCACCCTCATTCATTACCGTGTATCCCACCATTATCAGTCAAGGGATTCCTAGGCCTTTGGGAATTTTCTTGAGACCATCTCACCCCGGATTCCAAAACCATCCGAAATCCAAAGCTCGAAACTGAGAACAATCCCATCACACCATGGATATCCTGAAATGGCAAGGCTAGGCTAAAATAAAGTATCGAAAATAAGAAAAATCCATGCAAATGACAACAAAAGAACCATATACCAACATTCACATACCATGCATGTCAAAACCATCTAGGAAATCACACATGCAATCTATTACTTGCAAGTGTTCTTGTTGAAGCTGCTTTATCCTTGCCTTCATTTGCTTTTCCTTGTCCTTCTTTTCTTTTCCTTTTGTTTCTCGCTTTCTTTCATTCTCCTCTTGGTTCTTTCTCCTCTTTGAGACAAATTCTAACACTAAACTCACATAAGGTTGTGAACTGATCCTCAGAATCCTTTTTATCATTGTTGCCTCTATTGTCTTCAATTTTCCATTATTTTCCTTCATTTTCCTCCTCACATGCAAGATGTGACCTTTCACCTTCCTTTTCTCCTAATTTCCATTATTTTCATAAATAATGTGCCAAAAATACATTTTTTCCTTTCCAAAGCCTTAGGCATTGCCTTTTCCAATTTCCCTTAGCCATAAACACAACAAGTAATGCCCACTAGGATATCTTTCCCAACATTCAGCTTGGAATAAGTGTCCCTTTCCCGTGGTCTTATTTTCCCTTTATTAAATTTATTACATGAAATTTTAACCTAGGGTTGTTAGAGACCCCTCCCCCTTAGCGAAACACCATCCTCACTGTTCAATGACACCTATAACCAGCCATACCATTGAAAACCAAAACATACAGCCCATGGATCTTTATAACTTAGCTCGTTGCAGTATTTACAATGAACAACCTGTTCAAAAGCAAAACCATCATGAAAAACATGACAACCATACCACTTATTGGATCTTTATAACATAGCTCATTATGGTATTTACAATAAAAACCATACATACTTATGTACATTTGCTTCAAACATCAAATAACCATATTTTTCATGGAGCTTTATAATACAACTCGATACACTATTTACAACAATATACACATACACATATGCACATTTTCTCAACCAACAAATAAAAGGATACAACACATGTATCAGAAATAATGGAGTCCATAGGCTCACACCCCCACCCTCAAAGTAATATAGGATTCAACTCCTTCCTAGGAAGTCCAGAATCTAGTTCCAAATTCAAACCTGCAGTCAATGCCCAACTCTACAATCCTGTGCCACTTGTCCTCTTAGTGAATAGTTATCAGCTCATTGCTCCAAGGCACACTCCCAAAATGCATTTGATTCCATCTAGAAATGCTAATGACCAAAAAAAATCCATCCTTGACCTTCCCTTCTTTCCTATATAGTCCCTCAGGAAATCTGGTCACCCCTTCCGTGCAGTCGCTCACCTTTCAAGTTCCCCGACATCCCCTATCCCATGTGATCCATCCCTTGGAAAGGCTTCCTCACATCGGAAGTTCAAACAATCAAGGCATATCCCTACCTCAAAACCATAATACCGGTCATAGCATTCTCATGGAAATCAATGGACATTATTGGGTACCAATGTCCCACAATGGCCCTGCTCATGAATGCTTTCCCATCATATTTTTTCATGTTGCAATTCCTTTTGCCACTGCTGCTAATCCTTGCAGTCAGTTTCAACCACCCCAAACCGAGCATTTTCCATGATTTCAAATACCAAGCACATAATTTCCATTAGACTCAAAATAAATTGAAATAAATTCAAATCATACCTCATTGGTGGCTTGTCAATAAGGTGCACTTGAAATTCTGTTTACTTCTTGTCACAACAAGTCAATCTAGTTGTTTGATCAAATCATCATGTATAAACATATCACATCTGGTTAGCTAAAAAAAAAAACCATAATAAATCACATGTAACCATCATAAACCAAAATCATAGATCACATGCATAGTTAAAAACTGAAGTAAAATCATGATACTTATCTTTCCATGATTCTTTACTTTTGCCTTTGTTCTTTATGCTTTCTGTACACACACTAAATTGGTTTCCAAACCCGACAAGCACCCAGTGAGTTCTCTTTAAGAAACAATGGAATCTGGAGACTAAACCGCCTCACCCTTCAATATCAGCAACAAGGGCATCCAGAGACTAAACTGCCTCAACCCTCAGTAGCAACAACAAGGGCATCCATAGGCTAAACCGCCTAAACCCTCAATAGTGACAAGGGCCCAAACAGTTCCATACCTACCTGTCCCATCACATTGTACAATACATACACATACATAGGGTATAATGCAACACATACACCTACACCCAATGTACAACACAACACATACGCCTACACCTAGTATACAACATGAAACATAAACCTACACCCATTGTACAATAAAACACATACACCTACACCCGGTGTACAACACAACACATATACGTACACACCATACAATACCACAAATACACCTATCGCGATACGAATACACATTAGCTGTAATTCCATATCGAATATACACAACACAACATGTACAACGTGTACACAATACCACATGTACAACATGTACACAGTACCACATGTACACAATTCCACATGCACAATATGTACACAACACCACATCTACACGGCACCATCTACACAACATGTGCACAACACCACATGTACACCGCCCCACCTGCACAATGTGTACACTACACCACATGTACACAACACCAGTTGTATGACATGTACATAGCACCACATGCACAACATGTACACAAAACCACATGCATGCAACAACATATGTACCACATGTACACAACACCACATGCATGCAATACCACATGAAAAATCATGCACACCACATCATATGTACACAACATCGCATGTACAACATGTACACTTCACCATATGTACATAGCATCACATATACAACATGTACATAGCACCGCATTCAAAACATTTGCATAGAATTTCATATACGACATGTATTTAGCACCATCGGTACCGAGCACTACATATTCAATCAGGCACACAACACTATTTATGCAACATGCACACAACATCATATGTACACAATATTGCACATGCTGCATGTACACAACATCGGTACTGCACATCCAAAGACCACTTTGTCCTTACCAAGAAACCTTGCTTGTAGTGTCTTATCCATGCTTTTCCCAGCATGTCGCGGATCATACTGCTTTCATCTAGCTGATGTATCCTTCAGTGTTACTTCTCCATAACATAAACATAGGCATAGTACAAACATATAATATAGATTCATATCAACACGATACTGACATCATAAATCTTCCAGCGCTACTCTTCCCACTCGATTCCTCATAAACTAGGAACCTCTTCATGCCATTCACATGTATAAGAAATCATTCCTCTATAAGAATGATTCATGATGACACTGTCATACAATGACATACATACATATATATACATGTATAAACATCAACATAAAACAATCATGAACTCTAATAACCATGTCATAAAAATGGCATACATACATACATATATATAGTCATTAGCATAAAGAAATCATGATCCCTAATGACCATGTCAGATAAAGACATCCATAAATACATATATATACATATATACACATTAGCATAATCATGATTACCAAATAATTACCAGATATCATAAGGTATAGGTTAATAGAACTCCCTTTATTCATGCAACGCATGCACAACATTGATAACAATAGTTCCCAACATATTCAAGGCATTTGAAACCTCAAATCCATTTACCTTACCTTTCTTGTTACCTTTCCCATGATTGTCCTGCCTCTCTCCATTTATCCCAATGGACCCCACCAATCCAACCGATTGTCATACTCTTGCCTTCAGTTGCCCTTATAAATGCATCAAGCTTCATCTAAGTCTTATATTACCTGTTGGGTTTCATCCATCTCTTCCCTAGCTCCATTATTTCCTCTTTCCCCAACCAATCCCCAAGACCCTCAAAACATAAAAGGCGAGAACCAAAAGCAACCAAGAAGAAACCCATGAAAACCAATAACAATATGACACCACAAACAAAGTGGTATGGCCATACACTAGACATAAACAAATCCACAATCAAGCACAACAAATCAAAAAATACCAATAGCACAAGACTAGAAACAAACACCATGACTCAAACCCCTGGCTTCCCAATACTTCCAAAGGAAATCTCAACCTAAGCCTTCTCCAATATTTCATGGTAGTCTCTTTGCCATGTAATTCCCTGTATCATATTTCCATAAGCACATAACTATCATTGTATAAATAAATATAACAATATACCAGTTATCTTACCTTGTTGTTACAAGCTCGCATCCTTGTAACTGAACACACATATGAGCCACATGTTCCAAAGATCAAGACATCATATCTATTAACTTGAAATCAACATTTACCAAGTCTAACAACCATGTCATAATCAATAATTAAATCACATTCATCAATCATAATACATAACGCTACAATATCACCTACTTACACTTAATTACATATTAGTTGTTCTCAGCACATATGTGTTAGTGCAACCATCTGAAATAAGATCATTCCTTCATGCCATGTTACAGATACAAACTCATATCATGCGACTAGTCAAACATTCAAACAACATATAGATGACATAATAGACACCAAACACTTAAACACCAAATAGATGATATAATTAAACATTCAAGCACCAAGTAGACCACATAAGAAAACTCATGCCAAATTGGCGACATAATCAAACACTCAAACCCAAATAAACAACATAATCAAACTCATACCTCAATGTATCTCAGGGGAGGCTATCTTTTCTGCACAATAAATCTATATTAGCATGATATAACCTTACAACATATCAATACAAACATAATTAAGGTCATGATATCCATAACAGTAACTAGCTAACATGTACACATCATAAACTCATAAACATTTTTCATTCATGCATAACAATCACATTTGCACATTTAGTCTAGATTAGTGCTACACAATATCACAAGTATATATACTCATACATGAATGTCATAACCACAACCATATGCATAGGCCAAACCCAAATAGCATGATACATATAACATCAAGATCCTAAGTACAATGACCATAACCATCATGCATATGACCACAATGCATATAAAAACAAGTTACTATTCTTCATGACTAACCAACACAAATACATATGATCATATTGATTAACTAACATTTGTTATACATGTAACCGCAAAAACCATGGATTGACAGACGTGTACACAACCTTAATGCTTAAAATAATCATTAACCAACATACCTACATGCCAAACATATAATACATGTATGATGATCTTCTCTTACCCAAAATTTTAGTGTTGCAACCTCACTCTGATGGTCTGCGTCTTTTGATCTATCTCGGCCAACACATCAACATCCTAACATACCAATATCATCATAATGACATATCCTTCATACCACAGCCTCATGCATGACAACCTTAACCATGAAAATGCATGCAGAACAACATGCATATATCCCATCAAGTCCAAGTATTTGAACCATGCTCTAATGCCACCATGGAATGTGCCTCCTCCCACATTTATCCACTTTCCTTTGGCTTGCCTGGGGTAAAAATGAGCTGAGGGTCACTATGATATGACTCAACCTCGTAGATGACTTTAAGGAGATGGATTTGACACAATTTTTATCTCTAAATTGGTATTGATGATGTTATAGGTAAATTTGGGCACCATTCCCAATGACTTTGATTAGCGAGCATCATCATCAGGACCGATGATCAAGGGTATATCATTCCCTAACATCTCAGTTTCTATATGCCCTAAGACAAGAAACAACAGAAATCAAACAAGACTTTCATCAAGCAAGGGTTTCCATGGTTTGAAGCTTATTATTTAACATATGAGAGCTCACCAACGCAGGCTCTAAGGGGCCTAATTGCATTGCATATGCAGGTAGCCCCATTCAAGGCTGCTCTGCAGAGCACTTCCCGACATTCAAAGGTGCATTGGTCACATTGGGAGCGAAATTCTCATTGTTCCAGAATCTCCACTTGGCCAGTGTCTTCTAGAGGGTTCACATGTGTCAAGCTTTGGATCCAAGTGTCCATTTGACATCTACATGACTTGAAACATGTCTTGCCTATTTTTGGAATGTTATTGATTAAAAAAAAACCTACAGTTCATATATAAATTGAACATAGATCTAAGTGTTTGAGGAGGAAGAATTTGAGTAGAGAAATGCTGGAGAATTTTCAATAGAGAGTTTGATTTGTGGAGCTGCTGCTAGAGAGATTTATGCTGTGATGAGACTTGGGAACTCTGCTGGAAGGTCACTTCAAATTAGTCACCAGGTTGTAACCTCTCCTTCTATCATCAATAAAGAGTACTTCTTGTTTTTCCCTACATGCATCTATGTTTACTTTGATTTTCCATTTTGCAAGATCTTGGTTGATTAATGTAGTTTATGCTTAATTAATTTAGATAACTAGCTTGAATAGATATCTGTATTATTGCATCTTCTTCAGTTTCAGTTTTCTTTCTTGCCGAAAGCATTCAACCAACAAAACTGCTTGAATTTGAAGCTGTAGTTGAAGCGACATAAATGAGCCATTTGGAAGCGACTGAAACAAGTAAGCATCCAATCCTCTCTGTGTATCTGTTATGAGTTAGGAGAAATAGTAGTATAGTCTTTCACATGTTGTTCTAGGCTAACACCTGCCCAGGGAAGCGTAATTTATCCGTAGATTACAATTCTGGCCCAACAAACTGGCGACTCTGTTGGGGAGAACTTCTCTTGTTTCTAGGTGTTTTAGTCTCTGATCTACTTTCTAAATCTTCCCTATAGCTGTTTCACATAAAGATTAGAATTTTTCCGAGCTTAATTTGCAAATTTGGTAATTGAAACGATAACTTTTTCTCGTTTCTTGCATGACGCACGCAGTGAGACACAGTGCTTTACAGAGCATTGTCTCCCTTCCTAGCCTATGTTGCAGAGCACTATCTCCCCTTCGAGACTGGGTTGAATCCTAAAAACACCCAAATTCCCTTGAATTTTCCTTTGCAATTTTCTTCAGTTTTGTTTGCTGCTGTGTTTTCAAAAGTTTGATCCTCAATTGACCAATGACTCTATATACTTCTTCCTCCTTTGATAGAAAATTTTTTCAATGTTTGTTTAAAAAAGTTTTCTTTATCATTTACAAGTTGATTTCAAAGTACTTTTTATGGTTGCATTAAGAACCATTTGCTTTCGAAATAGGAAATTTTCGTAAAATATTCATTTCCTTGATAGGAGAAATTGTTGTTGAAATCCTCATTTTTCCTTCAAAAGAGAAATTGTTGTTTGTATTCTTCGTTTCTCAAAAGTAAAAAGCATTTGAATTATTGATCTAGTGCACCTAGTTTCTTTTTTGCATTCATAACATTAAGGAAACTGAAAAGAAAAACTTGCATTTGCATATAGGATTGTATGTGTTTTGCAAACGGAACATTAGGAAATCTGCATTTAGTTTGAGATTCATTGATTTTGTTTTTTCTCATTGATTTGTTTTCTCTCAAATTATTTTGCTCTCTTCCCTTATTAGCTAGGTTCTTCATTGAAAAATCTGAAAGTGAAAGTTTGTTTATCATTATTACCTGCATTTTAGGAATTTCATATACATCATCGTGGTGAACCTGAAAGGAAAATTGTTAAGCAAGATCAACATAAAATAAATATCAATTTACTTAACAACGCTTTGGAACATTAACAATGACATTTAGAAGGTCTAGGCTAGAGACGTGTTCCTGCGTCATAAAACATGGTAGCTATCGTTAACTTTTCTGTGATACATTCCAAGTGTGATACCTCACTCCATGTATGTAATTATATCATAGCTCGTCCACGTACTCTCAGGTATATCGGGCAGTGTTACAGTATGATAAGTATAAAGGGGTGCTCTCATTGTGCAGTTTCACATCAGATAGCGCTAATACGGACTTTGGCCTCCACGTACCTTCGGGTATAGTTGGGAGGAAAAATTTTAGGTGCTATCCATCCATAGTGAACCGATTCGGCCGCCTTGAAATTGTGATACACCGAACACAACATTCGGGGAGATTACCTGCCCGTACTTCTTGGTTCGCCAAGAGGTATTCTATAGTTCACAGTTTCTTGGTAAACACTTCTGCCTAGCATTACCCTCTTTTTGTTTATTTGTTTTTGGATAAAATAAATCAGTAACTGTGGAAGAGCACAATCCTATCCCCCGTCGTTCACATAGATTAGCTTCAAAACCACCTTTACCACCGGAAGTTACTTCTGGTAGGCGAAGGCGATCACGATCTGCTGAATCAAGTACAATTCATACCTCTGGCGAAACATCATCTTTTAACCCAGAGTTAACTCAAATTGTTTCCACACATCCCGGTTCATTTACTGATGTCGAAACGGAGTCTTCACAACTACCCATGGTCACGATCCATTCAATCTGTGAGACCATACCTCTCGAACCTGATGTTGTTTAACTAGAAGTCGATCCAGATCCCACTGTGTTTTAGGGGGCAACTGTTATTGGTCAAACTGGACATAATCCCCAGGACCAATGAAATAGGGTCTATCATCCCCTTATATTTCAGTTTCTATCTTCCCTAAGTGAAGAAAATCTTGATCCCGAAGTCTAACAACTGGAAGTTGTTTCTGTATTGGTCACTCCATAATCTATTGTAGTCATTGAGTCTCCCATATCACGCATTCAACCACCTGAAATATACTTTGGGCCTGACGGTGAAGTTCTTCCACCTGGTTTGTTTTTTATTGAAGAAATATCACAAGACGAGACATCTTTAACTCCAACTCATTTTCAGTAGGAGCTTTACCTGTACAAGTCTTTTCCTGAATCACCTTTCTTTAATTTTGTTGATCTTGTTTCACTTCGAGTTCCCGTAGATTCTATAGGGTATACATTGGGTCATTTGACCATGGCTGAGATAACATCACAGACTAAACCATCTATTTCAGCTGCAACAACATCTGTTGTTGCTTCATCTTCGATGTTTTGTCCATTGACTTCACCCATGTCATCATCTGGAATCCTATCTGGTTCCTCTCCTTGGTGGCTAGTGATACCACATATGTTACCCTCATTCATTCCTAAATTCAATGAAAACCCTAGAGAAGACTCGTCAACGCATGTTATAAATTATCATTTATGGTGCTCATCAAACTCCTTAAATGATGACTCCATTAGACTACGTCTTTTCGAGAGCACACTCACTAGTCCAATTGCATGATGAGGATGGTTCTTTTTATGTGTCAACCTCATTAAAAAATGAAAAATATTCACAAGGATAGTTCTTTTTTCTTGTTTCAACCTCGTTTAAAAAATGAAACAAGTACCTTGAAGATACTTCTTTTTTCTTGTGTCAACCTCATTAAAAAAATGAAACAAGTGCCTTTGAGGAAAGTTTTTTTAATGTGTCAACCTCATTAAAAAATTAAGCAGGTCATGACCATAGTTCTTTTCCTGTGTCAAGCTCGTTAAAAAATGAAACAAATCCTCTCCTAATTACGATGATTCTTCCATCTGATCTCGTAAATGAACCTTCATTCCATCCAACTATTAGTAATCTACTTAGGTGAATGAAATGAAGCTTGGGGGGCACCTATTCTTGCAGGGGACATTCGACATGTGCTCTTACAGGGGGCATTCAAAACATTCTTACCAATTGCACGCAATCGACCGCTGAAGTTCAGGGGAAAAATCAAGTTCAGAGCTCCAAAATGCAAATGGTAACTATGGAATGGTTAAAATGAATAGTGAAACTGCTTTATATAGTCATTTAATTGTTTTCAAGTTAAATTTGTTGCTATGACTATAGTTTTATTATGTTTTTGTCATGAAACATGTATTTTTAATCCATTTGATGTCGTTCTGAACAGGAAATACAACCGATGAACATATTAGCCGTGCAAATTTATTCAATAATGATTTGACCACAAAGCATAATTTTTCTCCTTATTTTTTCGAGCTTTGTTAAAAACAAAAAATGATTTGCAGCGCACTTTTATCTCTTTTTCAAGCTTCTATAACAGCGAAAAAGGAACCCTTGGAGTCTTCTTTCAGCTCTTTTCAGACTCCGATAATGTGAAAATATTGTCGAGCACTTGTCTTTTCAAGCTTGTTAAAGTAAATGAATTGATATCTACTCAGTATAAGTTTAACCATTTTCCGAACTGAGATGGATTATTTACGAAAAAGGAATACCTTGGTTAAACATGACCAAAGGGGTTCTCTTAGATATCATTTTACACTTTTTTGGATCTGAGAGACAAATTTACAAAAAAATACTTTTGGAGTTCTCTTTCGTCCTCTTTCTAAGACTCTCTAAATATGAAAAAGGATCGGGCTATCATTTTTGTTAAGCTCGTTAAAACATAAAATAGCGACGGGCTTGTCAATCATGGCAAGAATCGAGTTTCATTCATCGCTAGACTCATTAAATTATTAAATAGCGATAATTTATTTGCCCAAAGGGTTGATTTATAGATCAAGAAAATTTTATCCTCCTCAAGCTTGTTAAAAAATAAAGAGGTACTGGTTGACAAATGACCGGGGAAAATTTGGGAAAAGCAAGTAAAGTTTCTTTTTGGTAGCAAGTCGCTCTTGAACATGACACTTCTTTCACTCCATGTTCGTGACTGTTTGGGTTGGGTAATCATATTGACGTTTCATTCACACCTATGGTTCATCATACCTTCACTTCATTTTTCGGTCAATGCGACCAACTCATCACAAGGTCGCCAATATGTTCAAGAGAATTCATCCAGTGATTAAGAACTCATCCATCTGCAATAATCATAAACCTTCATTTTCATGATCGTCATCCTTGAATATTGCTATATCAAGTCATACCCTTGTCTCCGAAATCAGTAACTCCAGTTTTGCAATAAGGTGACTTCCTGTCGACAACAAATCAATATCCAAGAATTTCACTTAGAAACATCATATTCTAGTACCATGAGGCTTGCTACAACATTGACAAGATCCTCACTTCCGGACTTTTGACCGAAAGGTTTTGTTTGGCGTTCGACATCAAATCATCTATTCATGCCTTACGAAATGTATTTCAGTACCTTGAGGGCCATTGACATTAATGGTGGTTCTCTCGCATTTGTTAACAACTCACATTATTGGCTGGTAATCAAACGTTGTCTTTCCATGTTCGACGACAAATCATATTTTCGCATGGCTAGACTTGTACCTGAATGATCGAATGAATGAGATAAGAAGACCCCAGATCTATTTTCAGCCATCTGGGCTGTGATTTCAAGATTTTTTTACACATCATCTGTACGGTGACCTTACATACATGTTTTCATCCAAACATGGGCCTATATCTGTAGGCGTGTCTGCATCTGGGCAACATTCCAATGTAGACGACTTTCTGAATTATGTACATGTTATTAGATTGTTTTATGTGCTAACTATGGGAATGCCTACCCTTGGAAATTATGATCAATAGAGGATATATCATGATGTAATGTATTGTAAGATTGGTGCAGGTGACCATTCCTCTTTGTTTCTAGGCTCATCACAATGTAAAGCATCTCAATCAAATGTTCTTATTATTTGGATCTCATGCTTTAGGGGGAAATTGTTATAGGTAAATTTCGGCACCATTCCCAATGACCTGGTTAACTGGGAATCATCTCCAGGACCGATGATCAAAGGGTCTATCATTCCCTATCATCTCAGTTGCTATATGCCCTAAGACGGGAAACAACATAAATCAAACAAGACTTTCATCAAGCAAGGGTTTCCATGATTTGAAGCTTATTATTTAACATATGAGAGCTCACAAACGCAGGCTCTGAGGGGCCTAAGTGCGTTGCATATGCAGGTAGCCCCATTCAAGGCTGCTCTGCAGAGCACTTCCTGACATTTAAAGGTGCATTGGTCACATTGGGAGTGAAATTATCATTGTTCCAGAATCTCCACTTGGCTAGTGTCTTATAGAAGGGTTCACATGTGTCAAGCTTCGGATCCAAGTGTCCATTTGACATCTTCATGACTGGAAACATGTCTTGCCTATTTTTGGAATTCTATTGATTGAAAAACAACCTATAGTTCATCTATAAATTGAACACAGATCTAAGTGTTTGAGGAGGAAGAATTTGAGTAGAGAAATGCTGGAGAATTTTCAATAGAGAGTTTGATTTGTGGAGTTGCTGCTAGAGAGATTTATGCTGTGATGAGACTTGGGAACTCTGCTAGAAGGTCACTTCAAATCAGTCACTAGGTTGTAACCTCTCATTCTATCATCAATAAAGATTACTTCTTGTTTTTCCCTACATGCATCTATGTTTACTTTGATTTTCCATATTGCAAGATCTTGGTTGATGAATGTAGTTTATGCTTAACTAGTTTAGCTAACTAGCTTGAATAGATATCTATATTATTGTATCTTCTGTTGTTTCAGTGTTCTTTCTTGCAGGAAGCATTCAGCCAAAAAAACCACTTGAATTTGAAGTTGTAGCAGAAGCGATAGAAAGGAGGCATTTGGAAGTGACTGAAACAAGTAAGCATCCAATATTCTCTGTGTATCTGTTTTGAGTTAGGAGAAACGGTAGTATAGTCTTTCACCTATTGTTCTAGGCTAACACCTACCTAGGGAAACGTAATTTATCTGTAGATTACAATTCTGGCCCAACAGATGGGTTGCTCCACCAAACAACTTATAGTAACTATTTCAACCAACTTTTAACTGAATATTAGCCTCTTCAGTCTGAGAGGGTTCTCTTAAGGTAACTTATGATTTGCAATGAAAACTCTATTAGATGGATAACTCTATGACTGTAACTTAATTTTGATTGATTGCAGGTTGAAAATGTAAAGTACTTGCTACCATTGGGCTAATGGAGTCAACATCAAGAAACTCAATGAAAATAATCCTTCTTTTGGAAACTGAGGCGAATGAAAGTTTCAATGAAAAGATGGTACACACACAACACAGGAAGAAAAACAACATTTCAATATCTAAAGGAAGTTAGAGCATGTTCTCCAAGAATTTTGATTGATTAGAGATAAACTTGTTGCATATATCAAACAAGAAAAATATAAGACATAGAACTCATTGAAAACCTTATTCAAATCCCAGGTGAAGAAGGCCAAATATCCACTATGTATTACTGAATATCAAAAATTTTACAAAGTAGTAGTGTGATACAACATTCTCCAACCCCTTCAAACTCTTTCCTCTCACTATTTATAGAATTATAGACCTTTACATCATGTATGCTAGCTGGGCTAGACCACTGAATACCTTCAAGGACACCTAATCTAACTAGCAATTGATTACAAGGAGGAAAAGTAGAGATAATTCTGTTTTCAAGAATTAGAAACCTAATAGGAGTCTTTCACTCATTATTACCTTAACTAACGATTGAAACTCCATACATAGAAAGGATTTATCGAAAGAGCAGCCTTATGAGGTGGCAGAAAACATGATTTAACAATAAAACATAGTGGCTGGAATTTAGGAATTGTTCTTCAGCTTCTGATTATAAACTGTCATGTTGATGATGTGGCAGCATGATGGGTTGGCATATCCAAACCACCCTTATGATAAGTGTTTCCATTCAGCAAACCTCTCCTCTGATACTCTTTGACATTCCATATGGAAAATAACCTTTAAAAAACTTCTTTATCCTTTGGTCATTTCCAAAAACTTACTTTACTGCAAAAAAGTATCTTTTTAGGCACTTTCGCAATGAGATTTCGTAGCGAAGAAATTTAGGCCACTTGTGCTATACACCTGCTACTCCTGATCAATGGATGGTGTTGATTGGTCAAAAACATTTAAATACAGGCCTTAGAGCTCCTCAACCAAGTCAAAATCGGTGGTTTTGAACCAAAAAAACTTCTTCAACAATTCCACAGCAAAAATTGGGCTTCAAGCCTGGGACACACTATAGAATTGCTTAATCTCCCACAAACTTCACAAAATTTGGATTTTAGGCCTATAAAATATCCACGAGTGTATTTGAGGGTGATATATGATGAAATAAGACAAAAAATATCGATTGTTCATTGTTACCTCTTCATTTAGCAGCAAGTAATTCATGAGTAGCTTCAATAGGTTCCTCTACAACCTTCTTCTCTAATTCCACTTTCACCATTTCCATTTGTTCCTTCAATTATTTGACTTTCCTCTTAAGATTCTTTCTTTCTGCCTGCAACCATAAATTATTTTGCCTTGTATTTTTCATCATGATGTGCAAAGGCTGGGTTCTTTTCAGCAATTTCTTGGCCTTTGCAAGGGATTCTTCTAAAAAGGTGACTTGATCAGTTACTCTCTTTTCCACCTCATCTTGGCAACTGTTTATCTTGTTTGTATTTCTCCAGCTCCATCTTCGTTTCAATCAGCTCTTTTGTAGCCTCCCTTAGTTGTTCTTTAAGAATCTCCCCTTCAGTTTTCTTTGTGACCTTTTCTTTACCTTTCCTCCGTTTGAAAATTTTTTCTTCATCTTTGAGTTGTTCTTTATGTAAATCTACCTCAAACTCCTTCTGAACCTTCCTTTTGTATTTACCTTTCTTGCCCTTAGTAATTTCTATCTTAGTAGGAGACAAATCTATGATTTCTTCCACCAATGGCCTTTTTCCTTTATCTTTCTTTTGTTTCTTGCTGTCATATTTAATAACCTCAACCCTTTGTGATCTGGTGAGAGGTTTTCTAGGTTTAAACAGAAAACCTGAATCTTCAGTAGAGAAATCTAACTTCTTGGCAGTGAGACCCTTCTTTTTAGTTTAGGATCATTTCACCTCTACATGTTTCACTATAGGAGTCTCTTCAATGTATATTGCTTGTAAAATATCTTCAAGCCTACCTTTAACTCCAGTGAAGTCTATTTTGCTTCTCTTAGGCCTTTTTGCAGTAGGTTTGGACTTGCTGATTGTAGCAGGCTCTATAACATTTTTGCTAGATGTTGTCTAAGGTGTTGCTTCTTGAATGAATTTAGTATATATTTCCATGGGTTCAGCTGAAGGCTGCAAACCTTCTTGATGATCACCTTCTGTCCCTGCAATGGTATCCAAATTTTGTGTAGGAGTAACAGTCTTGGACTTAGGATTTTTCTTTGGAGCTGGAGCATCTATTTCATAGCCACTCATAAACAAAAAGGTTGCCCAATCTTTGTTCATTATGTTCAGTTCTTCCAACACTAGAAATTTGATTAATCCATGGTGAAAAATAGAAGTTTCACTTCTTTCAGGCCTACCCTGCACTTTATCTGACATTTTTCCAAGACTTCTAAAAAGATAGAAAGGGATATCCATTAGTTGTTTACCTGTGAGATGAAGCAGGAACTTGAAGTGATATAGGTAGATCTTATGAAACCTACCCTCGCAGGTAAAGTACTTATGTATCACCGTCAGTAGTTTAGAATAATTGTCTTTGAGACAAGTTCTAGGAATCCCTACAGTCATATTTATCCCTACATGCTCAGGTTTCAGAAAATCATCACAAATTTGTAAATTGAATTTCGTGGCTTTAAACCACTCTTCTCTTGTCCTGAGGATTTCTGTTGCTTGGGAAATTCTATCAGGTGAAACTGACAAATGGAGGGTACCCACCTTTGTAGAAGTTCCCTTGAAATTCAGTGCAAAATCCTGTGAAACCTGTATATGATGACCCTGTAGTCTTTGGAAAAATTGCATGCACCCTGCTTTTGTGAAAGCCTCCATGAAACTGGGATCTTCCATGATTAATTTTGGATTTATAGGCTCATATCTGAATGGTAGGCCTCCTTTATTTGTCTTCCTCTGCATAGTTATCTTCTTTGTTTGCAGCGCTAGCCTCTTTTAGAAACTCACACCTGCACAGTCAAGACTTTGATGACAACAAGATGCTTGGGGATTAAGAGGCTGGTATGACAGCACCTAGACTCTAAATGGAGAACAGAGACAGCGAGTTTTTTTTAGTAGCATCTTACAAGGATGGAAGAGAAGAACGTGGAGAATGAAAGCTAAATAAGGAAAGACAATGAGATGAAATTCGTAAAGGACGGTAATTTATGAACAAACATGCTCAAAACCTTTAATGATGGTCCTAACCTAACCAGAATGACCTCAATCCACTCATAATTTGACAACCCATCAATTTACAGAGACTGTTACAGAAAGACATAAATTTGTAGCGACTTTAGTTTAACAGGTGTCAGATTCGCTGCAGATTTATTAGGTGATTTTGCAGCGAAATATGTTAAATTTGCACTAAATGCGCTACAAACTCAGGAAAACTATGACACGTGACTAGATTTGACAAGTTTGATTGACTTGAGTATCAAATTCAAATTTTTCCCTTTGACATGACTTAAATACATCCCCTAACAACTTATGGTTAGATAAAAACTCACACCATATCATAAAAATTATCATTTCATGATTTTTATTAGACCCCTAACCAATCTACTTACAAACTTGACATGTTTAACAAACTGAAAGGTTATGGATGATAACAATGACAAGACCTTATTAACTTCCCTCAGGTACCACAAGACCTCTAGGAGTAACCCAACCCGTCTATGTATCCAACCCCTGTGACAACTCACCTCTTTTCTGACTTAGAGCCCTTGTTGCTCCCTTTCCAAGGCCTCCAAGTGACTATGGGTTCCCAGTCACTCCCAAACTCACACCATATCATAAAAATTATCATTTCGTGATTTTTATTAGACCCCTAACCAATCTACTTAAAAACTTGACATGTTTAACAATCTGAAAGGTTATGGATGCAACGACAAGACCTTATTAACTTCTCTTAGGTACCACGGGATCTCTAGGAGTAACCCAACCCCTCCATGTGACAACTCACCTCTTTTCTGACTTAGAGCCCTAGTTGCTCCCTTTCTAAGGCTCCAAGTGACTATGGGTTCCCAGTCACTCCCATAGGCCTGCATCAGTGCAACTGTGGCATTTTCCTATCAGTGTTGTGCCAACGACTACGAGAATGAACGTTATTTTCTAGGTTTAGGGATATGCCTCAACCCAGAAAGCTATGAAACTTCCAGAACTCATAAAAGACATGAAGATAATTCTTGTAAACCTAAAACTAGAACCATGACTTGACCTGACCATCCCCAATTGGGATTGACATTTTTTCAAACACTTGGTAGATATGTGACCTACAGGTCATGAATGCAAGTATGAACATGAGGGACTGAAAAATTCATCTTAGGTTTAACAAGGAGGGTCCCTACCTTCTCTCATTAGTTGTATTAACATCAATTAGGTCCTGCATTCATTACTTATTCAGTTATGAGTGAAAACATGAAAAGAGATATAACTAAATCTCTCATAAAATTATTTTTATAACTAGCATATAACCGGAAAAATAAAAATAAGGGAACAACCATTAAATCCACATAATAACCAATACATTTCCTTACCGAAATCAAGAGAAAATTAACTTTATTAAACATAGGTAAATACCGACCAAGTTCGGGGCCTCCATGTTCCACCCGACCATAGCTTGGCTGAGACAAATCTCTCTTCATCCAATCACCCCTGTGCCATATTCCAAGCATGAATGTGGGATCTCATGGGATAAACTAGTCCAAAAACAACCAAGGGAATCCAAAGGTTAAACCACCTCCACCCTCTCCATATCATGATCACACCTAAACGGCTTCCAAGATCACAAAACCGAACCGACCTTGGATACCTCATAATTTCTTCATGATCCTTGAGGAATTTTCTTGTCTCCACCAGGCCTTACGGTTTATCCCACCAAAATTGTTCAAGGGATTCTGAGGCCTTTGGGAATTTTCTTGAGACCACCTCACCATGGATTCTAAAACCATCAGGAAATCCAAATCTCAAAACCGCGATCAATTCCATCACACCATGCTATCTGAAAATGGAAAATCTAGACTAAAATCCATTTTCTAAACCCGACAAAATGGATGCCAATTGTTATCACTCCAATAATTATCAAGGGTTGTTATTATTTTATGGTTTAAAGAATATTAGAGGTGACCACAAACCTACTTTTAAGCCTTAGTATCCAACCTTCCTAATGCTCAGAGAGGTCTCTCTCTATATGATTTATCTTTGTTAATTGTAGTTGATTTTATGCTAGCTATGTAGGATTACTTGGGATTTTGATTTTGATTTGGTTTGGTGGTGAAATCACTTACTGAGATGGATAGATGTAGGTCTGTATTCCATTGGGCTAGTGGAGTCAATGTTTCAAGCAGTCAGATCAGGATCAAGTTCTAAAGGGAAATGTTTACAGGGAAAGATAGTTGAGTTACTTCAGATCTTCAAGACTGATGGTGAAAATGGTTTCAATTGGGATAAGAGAAGGGTTCTCAAATTTGGATAATGAGTGAAAAGACAAAGGTCAATCGAAATAAGGGAGCAATTAAGAATTCCTTTATCTGGATATCAGAAGAAAAACATATAAATGATAAACAGTTCAAGACAGAGTGCTTTTAACATATTCTGAAATAACATTCATGATATATCATTTAGATTTCGAAATACATATAAGTATTGGTGAAAAATTTAGAAAGAAACAATTGAACAAGTAAAAAAAAGTACTTCACTGTAGTGGCCCAACACATGAATCCTATAATACGATGCTTTATTGCTTTAATCCAGTCTGCTGACTTGAAATTGGTACAATTACCCTTAGGTTCCATAGTAGTACAACTATAGAAGTTCAGCAATTCATCCACACTCACTACTTCCAAATGAGAAGTATTTATACAAAAAATCTTTACAAAATATCCTAAAACAAACTTAGGAATTATTCATGGAAAAAGAAATATCTTCATGCAAGAAGATAGTGACAGCTTTCTAACTAATGCTAGTTGTCCCTGTTTTTATTGAAATTATTGTTTGATGTCTTCAATTTGTTGTTGATTTGTCTCTTTTTTGTTGCTCAATGACAACTTTTGTTAAGAAGTGGAGTGTCCTCTACGCTGGCAGCTTTATCTCTGTTTTGATTTTCACTTTGACCTTTCAAATGATACACTTTAAACTCTACTTTGTAATTTCTGATTTGACTTTTAACTTTAACTTTTAAACTGATACTCTTTGACTGTGATATTTCACTGTAAAATATGACTGCCCTGTTTTATCTTTAGTGCTCTGTTTTTACTGCTATTTTATTCACAGTAAATCAGTCATCTTTTCCCAAAATTCTGTCTCTAGAAATTTGAATTTCATCATCCTCCTGAATATTTCATCTGCTTTAGTATATTTTGAGAATGTAGGCTTGTTGACAAATAGGTGTTTTACCTCATGCTGTAGGTAAAACAAATTCTCAAAATTCATGTAAAGTACCTTCCCTGTTGCAATACCTTGTGAGGAAGGCAGATTAGCCTGATCCTTGGCAACTTCTCTCATTTTCTTGTCATATTCATCCTGCTTCATTATTTTTTCATGAATAAATAGAGTATTGGGAAGGCCTTTCTACCTTAGGACATCAAACTTCATCATGAACCTTGTGATGGAAATCTCCATATTCTGGCATTTCTCTTCTAGTTGTATCATCAAATTATTTTTAGAAATAAGCTTCCTAACTTCTAGGATGGTTTTTGTTCTATCATTAATTCTAGTTTCTTCTAGCTCTTGCTTGTCCTTAGAATTAAGAAATTTTATGATTTCAAGAGCTTCTTCAGGTTTCTTGCCAAGTTCTTCTTTTATCGTTTCCTCTTGCTGATTTGACTAAGTCTTTCAGTTCATAAATAACTTGGATTGATGACCAAATATCATTGACAGATTCAATGTGTTAGTGTCAATCTTTGCAGCCTTCCTCCAATGATCAAACATGCTCTTACAAAGCGATTTTAAGGTGTCAAGGTCAAAATTTTATCATTTCAGTGAGCCTTCAAGTAAAATTTGGTCACTAGGTATTAGGTCTAAGGTTTGTTTTCACTCCTTTCAAATTTGTCCAAATTTCGGTCCATGTCACCAATCAGCTGAGTGTACCATCATTCAGAGGGTTTTCATCATCATGTCAAGTTCCACTGGGTCATTTTACACCTTGTTCATGCTTCAGTTGTGCCCAGGGTAAGGTTCATTTCCCTCTCTTAGGGTTTTGAAGGTAATTTCTCTTGGATGGTCAAATAATTAGCAAAACTTGTATCCTGGTGTTCATACACCTTCCCCTATCCTTAATGTACCTTATTAAACACTTCCCATCACTGAGATCCCCCAAATTCCTCATTTTCACACAAACCCTAGTTTCTTGCTACAACTTGGCAATTTTCTAGGCTAGGCCTGTGTTTTTCCCTTTTGGACCCATTCCCCTCACTCAATATTTGAAATTCCACTTTCTCCTGCTTCCTAACATCCCTCCCTACTTCCAAAAATTTTCTCAAGAATTTATAAGTCCCTTATCCCCTTCATTTCGCTTCATTTTGACAAATCCCTTGTTCCACATATCGTGATAGGTTTTACTCCAATGATGTTTCTGAGCAATAAAAGATGAATTTGGGAAAACTGAGAGAGTTGTTTGTCCAAAATATGCCAAGGAAGAAAAAACTCCTTCACTTTTTACACAGGTGTCATGGTTTTAGAGAAATGTCAAAAATACAGTTGCCTCAGGAGAATTTATGCACCTCTGAAGTGACCTTGGGAAAATCAAGATTTCTCCCAGCTTGGTTGGCCAAATGACTTGCTTGATGAGTCAAATGATAACTAGACACAAAGATATTTCCAATGAGCTATCATAAGCTCAATTTGGAGTTGAGGAATACCTTCAAAGGTTGACTGCAACAGCACTCTACCTTGAGGCAACCTCATTTTGCACATTTTAACCAGTCTTGGGAGATTTGATTTTTGACAGGGCAAATGAACTTCAAATTGAAAATTCCAATTGGGTTGGAAATTAGACTCAATAATATTTCCAACGAGTTATCCTGCACCCAATTTGGACACCAGGAAGGCCTTCAAAATCATCTCCAACTGGCGCGACGCATTGGGGATTTTTGCTCAGTTTTGACTCAGTAACTCTGTTTTTCGCTTATTTTTGGCCAATTTGACTTTCTTACTTCCAAATGTAAAACTCTTGATGTAATTTGATGTAATTTGATGATTTTTGATGTAATTTTGTCAAATTTTTACTCATGGAAGTAGATTCATCCATCAAAAGGTGAATTGCAACTGAATGAATCAGTTTCCTATCTTATAGAGGCAACATGTTCCACTGCCTATTTTCCAGTTCTTAGTTTAGATCTTGTTGAAACAACTCCTAAAATTATGAGCTCGACCCCTAGAGGTTGGGATGAGTTGTTGGTTGCTTATATCCTGTAATTTTTCAGTCATTAGCAGAGGTTGGACACTTGGGATTGCTTTGAGCTTCATTGTACATTTCATATCTGCAGTTTGGCAAAGGAATAGACCAGGGTTTGTAGCACTCCTTGGGATTCATGTGGCTCTTTGTTTTGATGATGTGTTTCTCTCTGTTAATGTAAGTTTACTGGTGCTTTATGTGTATCATCTTCCCTCTTATTTCTTCTTAAGTTAAACAAACAAGGATAAAGGTGGAATTCATTAGATTTGCAGTGCTCTACCTTGAGTTTTGTTTAATTTTCTATGTTTTCAACTGTTTGAAGAGGATTATTGAAATTTTCTTGCCCTCTTCAACTCCTCATCGGTCTAATCTATCCATCTCATTCAAAATTGAAACATCGAAACAGTTTCCTACCTTGCCCTATTCAGATCTCTGCAAAAACTAGGCCTCATTCCCCAAACCCAAAATCTGCCTTTCCCTTTGATCCAAAACAAAACACCCTCAAAATCAAAATCAAACTCTCTTACATATATACCTAGCCTAAAATCAGCCTTTATTCGAGTCATCTCAAGCCTCACTGATTATTTTTTGCTGAGATTGACCCGGGAGAGAGCCCTCTCCCGATCTAGTAGGGCTAGCTACCGGGTTAAGCGTGGTTTGATGTTACCCTAGACTACTGCCTTCCTCATCCTAATGTGGATTTAGGACATAACACAATGATATTGGCCCATAGTTGCTACTTGGCTTGTGCCATGGGTTATTTCGGTGTTAGATATTTCTCTAACTTCTTCAATTGCTCATTCAACCTGTTAGCTTTTTATTCTTCATTCTTGTGCATTATCTTAGCAAGTCTCTTTTCATATTCCAGAATTTTCGGTTGTTCTTTAAGTCTATTAATTTCTTTTGTCTAAATAGACATGTCCTGCATTGCTTTAACTAACTTTCTTTCTTCATCCGTATGTTGTGTTTCTTTTGTTGAAGACTATGTTGCTTTGAAGTTGTTGATGAGGTGGTCGGAAGTGTTGTAGCCATTAGGGACTGTAGGAGCCAATGATTCTACCAAAGTGGAAGGTACGAGTTGTGGTGACTACGGGAATGAATGTGGCTGGGACTTCTTACGCTTTATCCTTTTTCTATTGGACCAACTTGTCCATTTCATTTTCCATTTCTTTAATCCCGGAAGTCAACTATAATATGAGATTCATAATCTCATCTTTTTTGATTTGCATCTTGTAACACCTCCTTAGCTTGAGGATGTTAAGTAGGAGGTAGCTTAAGTTCCTTCTTTAATGCAACAATGTCTACATTTTTATTCTTAATCAATTCATCTGCAACCTTGACATTACTAGGATCAAATCCTACTTCAATAACCAAATCTTCCCGGTGATTTGTTTATGTTGTCTTTTGCATGTGAGGATGCTTTTTATAACTTAAGCTGATCTTTGATGTTTGCAAGAGTATTTGGGAGCTTCGAACACTCATTGCCTTGTTTTTCATTGTTGAATAAAGAATTTAACTAGACCTATTTGTGAAATTCTATCTTATCAATGGGATGAAGGTCATATGCTTGAACTTCATATGATCATTTTTTTGTAATTTGTTTGGTGTTTTAGGATGCTTTACTTTTAGGTCAGCAGGGAATGTCATCTGCATCTTTCTAGTCTTATAGTCAAAATCGAGAAAGAAATTTGCCTTGGTCATCTGGGTGACTACTTCCAATACGATTTCATGTATCGAGTCTTCAATGCTTCATCTTTTCATCTCTATCTCTCTCGTATTTACGCATAATGTCCATCTCCTTCTCTACTAGTTTGCTTTGGAAGATGACATTTCAACACTATGTTGCTTTCCGAATAAGTCGAGTTTTAGAAGTTGAAGGTTGATGTTCTTCTTCAATCACTATAGGAGGTGCATTATCCTTTGTTTTTGTTTTCTGTATCGAGTCACTTCTATTGTTTCTACTCCTTCATTGATAGGATTTAATTTAGGCTTCTTCTTGTACATCAATTTAAATTTAGTTTCGAGTGGTTGTTTTTACTGCTGTGTATGATCCTTCTTCTCTGTTTCTCTTTGAGGTTTTATCTTTTGGGCTGGATTACGCAAGGTTTGACTAATATCACCTTGCTTCTCTCGCCTCTATCAAGGTGTTCTCCAACCACTCGGGATTTGGTTAGAGTATTTCTCAATATATAGTTTCTTCTCATGTACATAAGGAGTTAGTTTGCATTTAACTCTTAGTTTACTTATTACTCCTAGAGGATCATAATACCATAGAAAACTCTTATTGAATTTAAAATCCTATAAGTAATTTTCAGCCTATGGACTCGCATCTCTGTTGTTACAAATGAAAGGGCCAACTCTGATTCTTGATTTTTAACTATGTCTTCTTCTTGGCAACCAAGAAATTGATTGCATCGAGAATTAATAATCTGTCTTATGTACTCAAGGGAAAATAACCTCATTGGGAGGTATTTGGGTAGTCTATATGGGATAAGATTTGATCCATATACCCTTATTTCGTATGGTTTTGGTACAAGTACCAATCACATGTCCTGTTATGCTACGACAATTTGTAGGGACCTTCTTAATTTCCTCATTGATTCTAGGTTGCATGTTGTTGTTCAACATATTGACAATAGGATGAATGAAGGATTCAATGAAATTTGTATATGCGAACTCGGTGGAGTATTTCCTTATCAAGGAAGTCCAAAAGATGATCTGTTTGTGGGTTACCTTCAACATCAAGCTTTTGAAGGTTTATGGAAAATTTCTCAAGCTGAAAGTATAAAAACATGTGGAATAAGGCTGAGGAATACTTGAAAACACCTTCGGAAGGCATTTTGACCAATTATTCATGAATATTATCGACAAAGTATTGGGAAAATTTAAAAATGGTAGCAAGAGGTCGACAGTGTGTGAAAGTAGACAAAAAAACCTAGCACGAGCAACATCAACTTGTTCATCTATGAAATTACCAAGAATAAAAAGACTGACATGCTAATGATATGTCCGGGTTCTTTCGAGAAAATTTTCCGGAAGGGTAAGGAGGATTTATCTTGGGAATTTCTACGAGAAGAAGGCATGAAAGTCCGGAATATTTGGAACCTCTTGGGGAAGTCCAGATTCATGGGATAAGCGTGTAAGAGCTTCAATGGACAAAGGAACTTCATCCGGCCTAGATTTGGATCCGGAGCATTTGATTGATTGAATCGGTAATAATGGTAAACAGAAATTTCTTTTTCGAGAATTTATTATGGCTTTCTAATCGGGGAAAATAGCAATATTGACAAACTCGATCACTTATGGGCATTGGAAAGTACGTGGGACAACATACTTTGGCAAAATTTAATTCCCGGATGAAAACCTCATCTACTTGGTCTATGGATTTTTCATGGCTCCAATAGTGGAGCTCAAGAAGGGTTAAATTCAATGATTGTATCATTAATCTTGAAATATTTATCGACCGGGGGAGTGTGTTCTACATCTACAACAAGGGGGTTGTATAGGATTGACGAGATACAATGCTTTTTGGAAGCCATTATTTTGTTAAATTTATTCAATTGATTAATCTTTGACTTAGAAAAACTGATTTAGGCTCGTAGGAGCACCTCTGAAAAGATTCTAACGGTTTTTCATACTGATTTAGGATAAAATAGGGGTTTATCTTCTAATATTCAAAGGTTTAATTGATTAAATATTCAATCTCTTTGATTTAAAGCAATTTCAAGCCTCGAAATTTATGTGAAAATATGTCCGGGGTTTGCAGAAAAGGATTTGGAGGCCAAGAGGGTTTTCTTTAGGGTACGCAAAGGTTTAGATCAAATCAAATTGTATTGTCTATGATTAAAAACAATCTCAAGACCTCAAATTTCTACAAAAAGGATGCCTAGGGGTACGTAGGAAAGGATTGAAAGGCACTGAAGGTTTCCTATACTCTGCAAAGGCTTCTATTTTGATTCAATTACGATTATTTTTTTCTTTGTATCAAGAAACAAGGCTTTTATTTGAGGAATACCCGGAAAAAAATAAAGATTTTTTGTCTGGAGAGGGTTTCGACGCGGCTAGAAGGCTTTCTAAGGCTCTCTTGATCTTTATAAGCTTCAATTCGGTTCTACAATGTCCTATAGCGGTAATGGTCTTGAATTACGGTGAAGAAGATTTGGAATAAGGTCGGCGAGTGATATTTGGCTCGAAAAAAAGGTCGACAATGCTCATACTGCGCGAAGATATAATAGAAATGGTGAAAAAAGGCGACAAAGGGGTGGCTAATATGCATTTTTAATCAAACGGTGTTTTAATATTAATGTACGGTTAATTCAAATGGGCAGGTGGTTTGACAACGGTTAGGAGAAAATCGCTCGGTGGTTTTCGCAATAGCCAAAGGTGGTAAGTGGTAAAGTTCGATCGATGCGATCGAATGGGAATTGGCCATGTAGCCAAGCGTTGGGATCGTGAAAACCACGGATATGGCATGGTTGGGGGTTATGCTAATGATCGGGCAATGAAATGTGTGATAGGCGATAACGGCCATCGGATCTAATCGGTTAAGATCCAACGGTTTGGATGATGCAATGGAGTCGTCAAGTTTTTAAAAAGGCATGGTGCCTGGGATATATGGTTATGTGATTGGTTAATATGTATATAAACTATGGTTTAATACACATGGGTTCGGGACTTTGATGTGATTGGTTATATATGTGATATGGTCGGAGTTTATACGATATAAACAATAAGGTTAAGGTAAATGGGGCTTTATAATAGGCGGGGATAATAATAAGTGGGCTTGAAATAAATCAAAATGTGTGGGAAATTAAAACCATATGTTATAAATAAAATTGTGGGTTGGGAATTTATAATTAAGGAATTAATAAAATATGGGTTTACGTGTATTTAAGGGAATTAATACATAAGGTTAATATGTTAATAATGAAATGTAATGCGGGATGTTAAATACATTAAGTATAGTGTTAAAAGCTGATATACGGGATAGATATTTTCACAGTGGGGGCCCAACATAAAATTTAAGCATTTATACTTAGGATAAAGTATTATTATGGGTTTTTGGTGTTTTTTTTTAATAAAAAAGGGAAATTTACTAAAGGGGCTTTACTTTTTCCAAAGGATAAATGTGTTTTGACTTGGGAAAAGGTATTTTTTTGGAAGGGGAAATAAGTGAAATAAGGGGAAAGAGTAAAAATGAAGGGGATGGAGTATTTTTTACAAGGGGAATGATTTTGAAAGGAAGTTACTAAATGAAATGACCAATTTTCTGCTATCCATGCCTTGTGAAAAGCTGCTTATGCCTACCCATTTGATACCCTAACATTTTTTCTTCATTTACATGGGTGCATTTAAGCTTACGAGCCCTTTTTTCATTTTTCTTTTAAACAACAAACTAACTAATTCTATCCTTATTTCTTCCAAGGGCTTAGATTAAACTTTGTTGAGCTCTTTATTATTCTCTACCTAACTACGATATGCCAAGATTAAACAGTTTGGCTAGATCTTTATTCTCTATCTATCAACATGAAATTTAAAGCATGAAAAGTCAAGATTACGCGAGTTTTGACTTTCATGTATTGTAGCATTTTTAACAAGCTGCACACAATATTATTTTGCAAAGTGAAGTAAAAAAGTAGTGGCATTTGAATTTGCATCACTTTCATGTTTTATTTTTATCTCTTTTTTTTGTTTTGGGTTCATTTTTTTATTCTTTTTTTATTTTTTATTTTTTTCAAGTCCTTTGAATTTTGTTTTAGGATTTTTACCCTCTTTACAATTTATTTATTTATTTTTTTATATGGGAAAAACAATTTTGTAGAAAGCGAAGTATGTACATATTACAAGACTAATCAAATTCAATTAAAAATTATGAATCCTATTATTATAGGACCCTAATAGTGGCTCCACACGGGGATGGCATTTCCAGGTGAAATGTCAAGAACTTTAAGATTAGTGACCTTGAATTTTGACAGTACTTTTTCCTTGGGACTGTTTTTTGAGCTCTGCATTATTCATACTTATGATATTTTGTGTTTCAAAGCTTAGGGTCTTCTCTCCGGGCTTCAAATTTGTAAGAAAAACATACAATCCAATCTAAACTCTGAAATGTTATGTACAATGAGTAAAGTAAACAAAATTAACTACTCGTTATTACGGGGAATAGTAATGCTTCGACATTCTACCATTGATAGGTCCTCCGGCGAGATCTGATCCATCCAACTCATTTAAAAAGAATGCATTGTTTCCTTTGTAACCATAAATGACATAGGGACCTTTCCATAGGAAATCAAAGTTTACCATGTTTACCTTTCTCTTCTCTCCTGGAATCCCACTTAATAACTTTGTCACCTATGTAAAAATCATCTTCCTTAGTCTTCTTGTCAAATATAATTTTAATCTTATCTTGAACAACTTAAGACTTGAGATAGACATCTTCCCTGGTTTGCTACACGTGTATGGTCTGATTTATTCTTCTCTAGATATCATTGGTTTCTACCCGTAGTTCTTGGATCATCTTCATCATCGGTAATCCTATGGAGGATGGAAAAACAACATCCATCCCATAAACAAGCGGATAAGGGGATGTACCAATGGACTTATTTGTGGTGACTTTTGTCTCGCCCATAAGGCATTAACTAACCTTTTGTTACGAGTCTTCTTATTGTCTTCTAGTAGCTTCTTGATGATATTAACAAGGCTTTTATTGGAGGATTCGACAAGACCATTACCTTGAGGGTAATAAGCGATGGAATGGCCAAGGGTAATGTGGTATCTATTACGAAGTCAATCATATTTTTATACTTGAAAGCATCTGCATTATCAATAATGAGCTTTTGGGGGCATCCAAATCTTGACAGTATGTTGTTTTCTAGAAATGAGATTATGACGATTGTGGCTTGCCCGCAAGGAATGGATTCTATCCACTTAGTGAAATAGTTCTGTGGCTGTCAAAATCCATTTGTGTTGGGCTAAGGATGGTGGGTGAATTTCACCAATGAAGTCTAAAACCCCATTGCTAAAATGGAATTTACGTGGATATGGGTTTAAGTTTGTAAAGGTAGTAGTTTTTTCTTCCCTTCAAAGATTTGGCATTTGTGACAGGGAGGTCACATGATTTTTCACATATGCAAACAATGTAGGCCGGTAAAAAACCAGCTCTCAAGATTTTATCTACAGTTGACTTCCGATAAAGGTGTCCTCCATAGTCACACGCATGAAACTCTTCCATAAATTTATCAACTTCATGTTTAAGAAAACAATTTAATAAAATACCACCATGATCTTTCCAAAACAATGCATTATCTATGATACAAAATTTCATTGCCTTTAACTTTAAAAAATCTAGCTTTAGTTCTTGACAATTCAAGAGGAGATTGTAAATTTAGTAATACAAATATGATATCTCGCATACCATGGTGAATCTGAAAAAGGCTTCACGAGCTCGTGGAATCGCCATCTCTTCATGATCATCTAATTGGGAAATAAAATTTATATCTAAATCATGACAATTTGATTCGACCATGAGTATGGCTAAACCTTGACCTTTAATGAGTTTGGTGGGCTTAATTTCTATGTCATATTCCAAAATGGTGGCAATCCATTTGCCTCTTTTACCATCAAGCCCATTACGAGTTACAATGTCCTTCACAACTAAATTTGGAACATAAGAAACGATGTGTGAATACAAGATGTACACTCTAAAGTCTTTGATAGCCTTCACCAATGCTAGTGCCCGCTTTTTACATTATGTTATACTTTAAAGTGGAATCTCTAAGTGATTTGCTGAAAAAAGAAATGGGTTTTTCATAGTCCCCACGATCATTCTTACGCGATAAAAGCTGCGACAATAGTATGTTCGAAGCAAAAGAAAAAAATAATGCAATCTTTTTTGAAATCGGGACTTATTAGGACTAGTGTTCTTATCGAGGCTTGTTTGATTGACTCAAATGATTGTTTGGCCTTTACAATCCATTTAAGTACTTGAATCTTTTTTTCAACATGTTATTGAGTTCTCTAATTATTTCTACTAAGTTTGAAATGAATCTTCGAGAAAATTGATTTTACCTAAGAAAACCGGCAATTCTTTAATATTCCTAGGATGGCTTATATTTAGAATGGCCTCTATTCTAATTTGGGTCTATCCTAATTCCCTCTTTGTGATATAATATGCCCTAATAGTTTTGCCTTCTTAAAGTCCAAAAAAGAGTCTTTTTGGGATTTAAAAGAAAATTCCAAATTTCCTACATTTGATAAAAACTTGTCTTAGGTGATCTAGATGTTCATTATCGAGTTTTTTAAAATACAGTGATATCATCTAGATAGATCACAAGAAAAATCATGATTTTCTTTAGCAAAAAAATATATCCATAGCTCTCTAAAAGGTGGCTCCTGCATTCATTAATCCAAAAGGAATTTTCACATACATAAAAGTACCCCCAAGGAGTAGTAAATGCGAGTCTTGGTTGGTCTTACGTGAACTAAAATCTGGTTATATCCATAGAATCCATCAAGTAATGAAATCATGGATGAACCAACCACCCTCTATAAAATATGATCCATCTTGGGGAGAGGGTATTTATCTTTTAGGGACACTTTATTTAAATTCTGGGAAATCAACACAAAGTCTGATTTCCCTTGCCTTCTTCCTAGTGCGAACTAGGTTTGAAACCCAATCGGAATATATGATAGGTGCAATTATTTGGGCTTCATACATTCTCTTAAACTTTTTTCAATTAAAGGCATTAAAAGCTGGATTGATTCTTCTAAGCTTCTATTTGAAATGTTTTTTGATCTTCTTTTATGGGTATTTTGTGTTGTATTATGCTAGTGTCATAAGATTTTAAGTCTTCATAATTCCATGCAAATACATCCCTGAAATTCCTTAAACACAGACTATGTATTTCAATTTTTTCTTCTTGAGTTAAGGCTTTTTGAAAGTTTTATGAGTTTAGGACTTTGTTCTATTCCTATATTGCATTATTTCTATATCAGATCTTAATGGTTCCATTTTTTGTTTCTTGCAACATCATTTGAATAAAAAAGATCTTCTAATGGGGCTAATCCCTTAGGAAAAAAGTTATTCTTAAGGTTTAAAATGTCGAATCATCATCTGCGTAATTCTTCAATCTCTACTTTTTTTAAATTATCTATTTCTACTTGAGTGAATTTAGTGGGTTTAGTGAAATCTAAGTTATATACATCTATGTCACTATCTATTTTATCATCTAATGTACAATCATGTGTCTATGTTACAACTATGAAATTCTTCCTCAACATTCATGAAATGATAAATTTGTTCATCCTGTGAGAATATCTCGCCAATATTTTAGATTATATGGTATTGTAGGCTCTATGTTTTACTTATGTTGTATATTGATGATTTGGTTGAAAAGGTAAATTACAGTTACTAGCAAAAGTTGATAAATTGTGTGCTCTGTATGTTTAGTTTTCTAGGATTTACGACAAAGTCACACTCAAGAAATTCTTTGATCAGATCTAAAATTGTTTCTCTATATTGGCATAATCTAGGATTATATACTAGAATATTCTCCTCTAATTTTATTTACAATTAAATTAGAGTCTCCCATGATTGAACCTCTTTTACCTCTAAATTTCTAACAATCTGTAGTCCTAAAATCAAAGCTTCATACTCTGCCATATAGTTTGTACATTTGAAATTTAATCTAAAGGCATGAACACTGCATTATTTTTTTTCCATGTTATGAATCCAAACTCCTGCTCCTGCTCCTAATTTTTTTCATTGATCCATCAAAATCAAGGTGCCACATTGATTCATGAATTATGTTTTCCTTTGTTTGGGTATTTCTCTTTATGTTTTAATCCGGTGTTGTTCTCTATGTTAGTTTCAAAATTACATAAAATGAAGGAGTCCATATCGGTAGGTGTAGAATAAATGGGATAGTTTCGAGGTATTTCTACACTAATAACCATGTATTTCATTAATGTCTCTCTGTAAAGTTTCTTGGGTTGGCCAAAAACCGATATTGTTCCATAAGACATGTCTAATTGTAGAGATCCACTGCAGTTTTTCTCCCCATGAGTGAGATAACGACATTCCATACTTAAGAGGGATGTCAACTACTGCAATATCCATAACTATGCTTTTTCCAGGGGTATCGAACTAAAGTAACACATAAATATTTGATTAAGCCTAGACATTTCACTTTCTTTCGGAATCAAATGAGAAGAGATCTTTATAAGGTCTAGTGATGTCTAAATTCAAGGTTTCCATTTATTGCTTTTGGCATTAAATTATGTGAGGCACCTGAATCTAGCATAGCATTATGTAAAATCTAATCATGAACAGTCAAGCTAATGTAGAAAGGAGGAACTCCTCCCTCTTGGTGTTTTCCATTTACTTTAGGACCAAAAAATTAGTTTTGGTTGATCATCACTCAAATTGACGAATCTTCTCCATCATTCATGTTTAAACTCTCGGTGATATGTGATTTGTATAGATTTGTTGTGCTATACAACAACCCCCCATTTATTCTTATAAATGGGGACCCTTTAGAAATAAATAGGGAATTCTTTTTTTATAATTTCCTAAAAAAAAACATAGAAAATAAATATTTTACGTTTTTGCCCATTGTTCTCTTTAAAAGCGCATCACATATCACATATATTATTTTCAAAAAAAACCCATAAAACATAAAATATGTGAATTGCGATATGCGCTCAAGCTTCTTCGAAGATATGATTTTAAAAAAACTTAGCAAAACCCTCAATCATCGTTATATTCACTTTTTTGCACTACACTTCCCTTAATCAATAAAAAACTTTGAAAAAAATGATATAAGTTGCGATACCTACGGACTCGACAAGCAAAATAAACCAATAAATATAAAACCTTCGGCTATCACGGTCACTTCAAGTTTTTTGCAATTTGCATTTCGCTCAACTTATACTATACGCTTAAACGTAATCCCGAAATGTTACGATCTACGATGTATCTTTGATTTCGCAGATCGCATTTCGCGACCTTTAAGGGTAAAGTATCATGAAATATTATAAGGTATAATCTGCAATATGTGCATTAAACATCATTTAATGAATTAAGCGTGTTAAATAGCTTGTGTCATATCAAAAATGAAATTTAAGATCTTAACGACTTTAAAGCAATTGATAGATCTTACGTGTGGAGACATGTGAAATATTAAATCAGAAATTATGAAGGATGATTGATGTTATATTTTAATAGATTGATATCTTCTCGTGTGTGTTTGAAGTAAATGATTTATTTATTCCTTTGATACTCCATACTTGTAAAAATTCACTTTGCTTTTAGGAAACTAGTTAACAAATTGAAGAAGAACAAAATGAGCAAAAAGGGTAAAGAACATTTCTCAAATGTCATCCACAGAAGACACGGATATGTCTCCATTATTCTCGGATACTATACGCAACAAAATACTCAGACAGATTCAGACATGGGAGGCAATGTATAAAACTCTTTGAAAATGAAGGACCAAGGGTGATAAACAAAGTTTCTTCATGCTATAGGGTAAAATTCTTGGGTTGTTGGTTTTCTAATATCCCTCTCGGGGGACTTTTCGGTGCCGAAAGGCAGATGAGTAAGATTAGTCTGTATACTTCACAAAGAAGGCATGTACATGTTCATATCAAATTAAATAACTTGATGGAATAATGATGGAAGATTACCTCTTTAATGATCTTGAAGTCTTTTTGGAGAGCTGAACAATGAGCGAGGGATCCTTCTTCACCGACTCCAAATATCGACCTACGCAATCAATCAAAGCACCCATGTAATCTCTACCATAACATACATTTCCTATCAATTAATTCAATATATGATAAACATTCAAAAAAATTCACATCTAAGCCATTCATCTCATGCTATGTAAATAATCAAATAACAATGACAATATCAACGCATAGAATGGACAAAACGAGATATAGTTCTATTAATTTGTAAGAATGAGGATTACAACTTTCGGATTGCAACCAAGCCCTCCTCGGCCTTCCAATCTCTCTTTCTCTCAAGTAGTGAATTCTTAGTCAAAAAGCTCTCTAGGAACCTCTTTGAATCTTGGCCTTCACACTATAACACTATTCTCTACTTCACAAGTATTCAAAACGTTACCAATCCTTCGACCCTCAACTAAGAGCCTTCAGCTCCTTTTTATAGGAGAGGGAGAATGCCATTGTTGCCTTTCTCTTTCCACTAGTTTGGAATAGAAAAAACAAAGATGTTTCTTTAATCTCTATGCTTTTTCCTCCTTGGGAGTTTAGACTTTTATGGTAGTGACCAATAATGAATTGGTGCTTTGCAATTTCCTTTGTGAACTGACTCTCTTGTGAGGGAAAGTCGGAGATTCAAATCATTCTCCACGGGTTTTTCCTTTTTCAAACTTAAAAAATGGGTAACGCTACCCTCTTGTGTAAACAAAGCGTTGCCCTAGCCACTAACGTGGCCCATTCACTGATCAGATGTGTTATAATGGTCTTGTGTTGTTATAGAGAGGCGTTACCTTGCAAGAAATAGGTTTAATTTAGGTCTTTGTATTCCTTCCATATTTGTCTTCTCCTCTGAGCTGATGAGGAGGTATTTTGACCTGTAACAGATGCCCTCGAAAGTGTGAGGTCAGAGACGAAGACAATGGCCGAAATAATTTATAATTTGTGTAGAGATAAAGAGATTGAAAGACTGAGGAAAACCCGAAACAACAACATATGTCAGAAAATATAGTATCTGCCTTGAGTCGGGAATTCCCATGCTCAGTAGCTTAAACAACATGATTTCTCTAGAATAGAGATATGAAGAATATGTCCACCGATAAGCACAATGTGGAAGTGTTTATCATAACAGGATTAGGCTGAAGAAGCTGTCTCCATAAACAATATCGCAACTTGGGGAAGGAAACACAACTTTAATGATGTAGCCTTTGCCCCAAGGTCTTGACCACCGATTCACTTAATCTGCATATTCCTCAACATGTGAATGAAGGAGTTGTCATCAAACATGTGAGAAATAGTCTGACTACCAGTCGATAATGAAAACTGTTAACAGACACGAAGGCGGCCACCAATAATGATGATGGTCCCTAAGATGCACAATACAATCTACCGAGTGTGAATAAAATGAGTTGAAGTCGAACACTCGTAGAATCATTCGACCAGGAGCCAATGATGAAGACCCCTGATCAAACATAAGACTACCTGCCACTGATTTCTGCAAGTATCTGGGTACTGATGGGTTTCTGGATCAGCGTCCTAGATAAGATGTTGAAGTCGATAGGAAGAGATTTGTTGAAAGGTAGGCACTGAGGCGTCCTACATCAGTAAACACGAAACGAAAACCAAATGATGTTGTTTAGGATTCAAGATAATGAAGAGGAAATGGGGATGTCGGACGACAAATAATTTCTGGCATAATGAGCGGTTTGGTTGATAATAGGAGCAATAGATAGCGAGATATGCTTGAATAATAAAAGGCACTCTAGCAGGGTACTAGGCAGCTGAAGCTTGATGAACACCAAAGAGTGTGTTAGGATTTTACCAGTCTAGGGACAATGGGAGATGAAGGCTAGTATTCATATATGGTAGGGTTCAGCTAACTACGAAAGAGTTTTCTGGGAAGTGCCATGTTCAATAATTTTGCTACGAAATCGACCTTTTCTGAAATGTAGCAGAGGTAGTATCCATTTTGTCCAAATTTTTCCCTGTCTGATTAAGTTTAACGAGTCTAGACGAGTAAACTTGGTGAATTTTTCACATTTAGGGAGTCTGAAAAATATCATAAAAGACAACTTCGTGCCCCGTCTGATTAGGTTTAACGAGTCCAGACGAGCAAACTCGGTGAATTTTTCATGTTTAGAGAGTCTGGAAAATATCATAAAATACAACTCCGTTGGGGTACCTTTGTCATGTCTTGATAACCGGGCATGGAAAAGGGATAATAGTAAGCCAGAAACAATTCATTTTCCGTGAGTTAGTCCATCGAAGCCGGAAAAGTGAGAAATCTATGTTCGATGGACGTCTACCTCATTTTGTTATGAGTACAAGGAGATGGAGTAAATTCAATACTCTTTGTGAAATTTTAAAGAGTCCAACAAAGAAAATGTTCAAATGCCCTCGGTGAAAATGAATAGTCACGTGGAGAAAAGCTGAAATTTATTATATTGACTCCAAAAATAGAAAAGAGATATGAACGCCTTAGAAATAAGCCACTTCGAGGGAGTAACCTCCAATACATTACATAAATGAACAATTCTTGGATGATAAAATTTACAAAACCTCCTTTGTATATATAGGAGTCCATGGGGCCATAATGTAATCCTAGCCGACCTAACAATAATAATTTAAGGGCACAATAATAACAATATGGGGGTTACAAGGGTACAATAATAACAATAAGTGGGGCTACACTAACATAATGAGGTACTACACTATTAATATAGGGACTTAACATGCCCCTCTCCTTCAAACAAGTGTTGTCCTCAACGCTTGATTATTTCTTGATGCTTCTGTATAAAATTCTCATCCTCCCATGTGGAATCTTCTACTGGAAAGTTCTTCCACTTGCTGAGATACTCTGAAATTGATCGTACTTGTTCGGTTCTTATTTTGTATTGCTTGAACTTCTTTCGATGTGATGTTGATATTCTGTTGTTTCAATTGGATTACGCACCAAAGTTAGGTTATCCTTTGAGAGTTGGAGAACTTGTTGTTGATGCTCGATGTCATCTTCCACTAATTTATCATCCATATTAGCTATTATTTTATCCTTCAAACCATCCAACTTAGCCTCCATTTCTTCTTTTAAACCATCTATATCAGCTTCGGTTGCTCTTCGTAAGATCGAAATTTGTTGCACTTGGTACTGTAATTTTGATATCTCATACTGCAATTCTTCCATTTCATGCATCATAGTATAGATTTCTGAGGGATTAATGGGTGTTGAATTATTTTTAGGAGGCATTTAAAAATGAAATACTTAAATATATGCTCAATAGGCCCTTGGAATCACTTCAACTTGATTCTTCAAACAAGACTTATGCAATTCGAAAAAAAAATACACACCTTTTACTTGCTTTAAGGAGCTCGATATTGAAATTGAATTATCTCTGTAATTGAAAATTTTCGATATCTGAAATTTAGCCCTGTAGTAGCCCTCTGAAGATTCTTTCAAATGCCACAGGTCTGAACTGATTTTGATGCTCCAAGACAAAGTTGTGTCCAATCTCCCACAATGACCTAATTCTGGACTGGTTCAGTAGAGCGAACTTGTACGACTTGCCACGTGTCACTGTTTTGTCCTTTGTCTCTGAAATTGATAGCGAAGAAACTACAGGCTGTGTACTTGTGACCACTTTTGACAGCACTCCAATCCAATCTTCAGAGAGAGAGTTATTGAACTTTTCCCACGATCACCTCTTTGAGATGAAATTGAGGAGCCTGAAAAAGCACTACCTTCCACAGATCATATCTCCAAAAATATTGCGAACCAAGTTCTGAAATTTTTTGACGAATTTCCTCAGGATTTCAGCTTCGCACCATATGAATTTCAGACTCTGACCCTTCGTAAAACAAAATTTATAGCGCAAATTCCACGATGACCTTTTTATGAGCCTGAAACAATACCTAACTTCCACAGATGATATCTCCTCAAATATTGCGAACCAAGATCTGAAATTTTTAGACAACCTTCCTCAAGATTTCAGCTTCGTATCCTAAAAATTTCAGCTTCTGAAGCTTCGTAGAAAAAAAGTTATAGCGAAAATTCCACGATGACCTGTTTGGAGCAGCGAAACCCTAGAATCCCAAAGCTCGGATACCAAATGTTGTGTAACCAGCTCCAAAAATAGAAGAAAAGAGATATGAACGCCTTAGAAATAAGCCACTTCGAGGGGGCAACCTCCAATACATTACATAAATGAACAATTCTTGGATGATAAAATTCACAAAACCTCCTTTCTATATATAGGATTCCATGGGGCCATAATGTAATCCTAGTGGGCCACAATGTAATCCTAGCTGACCTAACAATAATAATTTAAGGGCACAATAATAACAAAATGGGGGTTACAGGGGTACAATGATAACAATAAGTGGGGCTACACTAACATAATAAGGGACTACACTATTAATATAGGGACTTAACAAAAACTCGGTCACTTTTTCTGTTTAAAGAGCTTTGAAAAAGAGGAAAAGAATGGCTCCTTGTTCTCTGTCGAGGTAGTTTAACGAGCTCGGTAAAGTCAACTTGGGGATTTTTCAGTTTTATGAGCGAGAAAAAGGTTCCTAAAAAGAGTGCTCAGTGCTTCTTCATGATTTTAATGAGTCTGAAGAAGGGAACTCTAGATTTTTCAGATTAACGAGCAAGAAAAAGACCATAAAAATAACGCTCGACATCAACTTTGTATAAGTTTAACGAGTCTGAAGAAGGGAACTCGAGGTTTTTCGGATTAACGAGCAAGAAAAATACCGTAAAAAGAATGCTCGATATAACATGAGTATGTCTGCATATAAATCTTGATCACTCATCAGCACATAAGTACCAAATCTCAATAGTTGCGACACATGCGTAGCAAGAATTCACGACTTTTTCCGACTAGCATGAGAGAGTCATGCCCCAGAATTTGCTATAAGAAGGTCGGAAGTCCTCCATTTTCACTGTTTGGAGTGCTATGAAAGATCTCTGGGGTGAAAAGGGGTGAAATCTTCAGCTGATGATTACGGTCAATCCGGGCAACGATTTTCCTTCCGGCGAGATCCAGGTAAGAGCTCGAACCTCCTGCTATCATTTAATTGTATTTTTGTGACTTTTTGCTGGTTCAAAATAAGAAAATTTCGAGGCCCTAGAAAAATGTTTGCGCCTAACGCGGGTCAGAATTATAACAGATGCGTTAAACGCACAACGAGGCCGCGTTAGCACGCCCTTCTTTGTACGAGAGCCAGCGTTAGGCACACCATGTTTTCTGGCAACTCGATTTTTACTGTTTTGAAGTGGTCCAGGCAAGTTTTGATCGGTTGAAAATGTTGCATTTGTAGGTATTCAGCTGTTAATCATGAGTATCTGGCGAGAGAGAGAACATGAGCGGGAAGAATGAGAGATGGTGACAGATGCAGCAAGCTTGATGGCTCTCCGTAGATGCAGATTGCTAAAGTATGCCCGATTAGAACTGATGAGGGGCCAAGAGGACCTCCTGAGGTGGCTAATCCAGCAGTGGGATGAACGCCACCATGTCTTTCGAATTGGGGGCAATGAGCTCTCAATCGAAAAGGATGATGTGTACTTTTTGACTGGCCTATCATGTCATGGGGTGAGGCCCAACTTGACGGGGTCCAGAGCTGACCCACGTTCCACTACTGATCTGATTCGTGCACATTACATACGTGACACTCAGGCTATGAGCAACCGGATACCGATTTCCCAGGTGACTTTGAGACCATTGCGGTCTATATTATGGATTATTGTTCGCTTGGCAGGCGCCAAGAGTCAGCATGTGGCCACCAAGGTCCAGATGCTCCTAGCCCTGGACTGTATGCAACCTCAGGTTTTCGACTGGTGTGACGGAGTTGTCCATCGGGTCCGAGCAGAACTTACCGCATGTAAGACCCGTACCCAGAGAGATTTTGGGTACGGTACACTAATTGTCTCTTTCATACTGGAGCGGATACCACTGATGAGGCCCAGGATCGTTACAGCGCCATTGGGTCCACGTGAGCCAAGGCAGGCTCGGTGGGCTGCTTTGCTTCCACGGACTGGAGAGGGTCCTGTCTGCCACTGTTTTGATGATGGATTTTTCGATTGGCTCAACTCACAGATTATTATGATCGAGGATTATCCCTATGCAGGGATGAACTTCACAGGCGATTCGGAGTTAGTGTTGCCCCTTGGCACCCAGTGGGGGCTCAATGGTAAGAAGGAAATGATCAGTGTATTTCAAAGAAGTACTTGTTTTTTGTCTTTTGAATGTTTATGTAATTTTTTTTTTTGTTGAAAACAGGGTGAAAATTATGTTTTGACATGAAGCGCTTGTTTGCCTGACACAGATGTGGCACTTGTCCGGCCAGTTGGGGCCCCTCGCTATGCACGGCGAGGACTGCAGTTACCCGGGGCTAGCGCACCAGCAGATGATGTGGAAGCCGGTGAGGATGATGATGCCCAAGTTTTACATGAACTCTCTAGAAACCTGGAGGATTTGAGTATGGGCATACCACCCCTTCCTATGCGGGAGGTTCCAGTTCATTTACAGTGGCATACCGTCGGTGTGCTGGAGAGATACTTGGTTCCTCTGAGGAGGATAGCTAGAGTAGTTGTATGCTACCATGATCATCAGGCCTAGCTGGTAGAGCGGATGTATTAGTGTCAAAGCGTGGCTTAGTGTAGCCAAATTTTTGTAAAACCAGTTTTGGAAGATTTTTTGATGTAACTATTGTTCTGGACATGACATGTATATATATAGACATACTTTTTTGGTGATTTTGTGCTTTATAGTTTTTTATGTATTTTCAATGGGATAAAAATATATATACTCATGAGTAAATCTTTTATGGTAAATGTGACAAATGCCAATCTAACACATAGTTTGCCAAAGAATCGGCTAATGTATTAAATTCTCTAGGAACATGCTGAAATGTGATTGTTTGAAAATGACGTTCTAGAAGTCGTACTCTTAAAAAATAACGCAACAAGATTGGATGACAGACATGGTAATGATTGTTTAACTGCATAATGACGAGTTGGGAATCTAACCTGACCACTAAATTGGAGATGTCACGAGAGGCCGCTTCCGTGAGGAGTTGGATCACTGACATGTACTCGGCAACATTATTGGTGGCGCTACCTAGGAAAATTCCCCCAAAACCAAGGAGGTCTGACTCAGGAGTATAGAGAACCCAAGCAGCTGAAGCAATGTGTCTAGTGTGATGACTAGCATCGTCCACATATCCGATGTATGATAAAGAGGGTGACGGCATCTGTGTGAAAGAAAAAGAGTTCATGAGAAAAGCACTGCGAAAACCAAAAAAAAACATCCAGAGACATCAAAACAATAAGCAAAACTTATATACATAAAATTACAAAGCATATGCCTAGTGCGAAACTAGGCAAAATACTTCTTTAGATAGAGCCCGTTGCGGGGCTCCTCGAGCGGAATTCCATTACAGTCCTGAAGTTCGTAAGCCCCTTTTGAGAGGAATTTAGTGACGATGTAAGGACCAAGCCATAATGGTTGGATTGTTCCTGCCCCCAAGAGGTCATCTTTTTGGTCATAAAGTAGAACAAGATCGCCCTCTTGGAAAGAATGAGGCTTGACAGACTTGTCGTATTGAGCTTTAACTTGGCGCTGGTGAGCTTCGAGTGCTAGTGTAGCATCTCGACGAGTTTCGTCCAAATGATCGAGTGAGAGCAAGCGCTCTTCTATGGCGGTGGTGCCAGGCAGGAGTTCAACGACAAGTTTGAGTGATGGAATTTCGAACTCGATTGGAAGTACTGCCTCCAGGCGGAATGCAAGTTGGAATGGCGTGAAACCTGTGGCAGTTTTAACTAACGTTCGGTATGCCCATAACGAAGAATACAACTTACGATGCCAAGTGATTTTATGGTTTCCGACCAATCGACGAATCATGGTTTTGAGGACGCCATTTACGGCTTCGACTTGACCATTAGCTTGAGGATAATAAGACGAAGAGTGATCTTGACGGAAACCTAGCATGGATGTTAATTCGGTCATCATATGATTCTGAAAGTGGGATCCATGATCTGTGACAATCGATAGGGGTACGCCGAACTGAAAAATTACATGATTGAACAGGAAGAGAGTTGCGGTTTCGCCATCGGCCTTAAAAGTGGGAAGGGCTTCTGCCCATTTCGTAAAATAATCGACCGCAACCATGATGTAGTTGTGTCCATTTTCCGAAGTGGGATTGTAGGTAACGAAGTCAATTCCCCATTTAGCGAAAGGACCAACAGAGATAACCGGATGAAGGGGGGCAGGATGAGCGCGCATTTTCTTTGTGAAAATTTGACATGGATGGCACTTCTGGACTGTTGCAATGCAGTCTTTAAACAAAGTGGGCCAATAGTAACCTATGCACAATATTTTTTGGGCAGTAGTTATGCCTGAAATATGACAACCGCATGCCCCTGCGTGGCAGTCATTCAAAACACGTTCTGCCTCATCAAAAGTGAGACAATGGCGGAGAATAGTATCAACACCACGACGATATAGTGTATCGTTTAGCATGAGGTAGTGCTTTGCCTGGTGGCGGATACGACGACGGTCGTCGGACGTGAGAATTGGGCGGAAGCATTGGGTTTGTAGGTAGACTAAAATGTATCCATACCATGGGTCCGAAGAATCGACCAAGTAAACAGATTCATCAGGAAATGGATCATGAGCTACTTCTCCTGGGTCGATTCAGGGAAGATATGATAATTATTCAGCGAAGACGAGGGATTTATTTGCTTTGGCAGCCGTGAAAACCAAATCAAATTGCTGGAGGATTATGATCCATTTGGAATATTTTCCTCCAATAATTTGTCTAGACAAGATATCTCACATGGGGTTCTCCAAAGCAATAACCGTAGTCTGTCGCAGCAATATATAATGTCGGAGTTAGGTGATGGAGAAAACTACCGCCAGAGAAAGTTTCTCCACATGTGAATAACGTAATTCCGGTCCGATTAGACCTTTGGAGAAATAGTATATCACATGTTCACTGTCGTCACTGTGAAATTGAACCAGAACCATTCCAAGTGAGGATGGTGAGGCTGCCAGGTAGAGGAGAAATTCGCGTGAGTAGTCGGGGGCACTAAGGAGTGGGGCTGAAACAAGTGCATGTTTTAAAGCATCAAATGACTGTTGAGATTGGTCATCCCACAAGTATAGTGTTCCTTTCCTCAATAATCGCATAAATCCTTTCGTCATATCTGCATAGTTAACGATGAATCGACGTAAAAATTTTGCCTTCCCCTGCAAATGTTGGAGTTGAAGGATGGATTGTGGTGCTGGCAATTCAAAAATTGCCTTAACCTTATCGGGATCAACCCTTATCTCGTGCTTGGAGACAATGAAACCTAACAGCCGTCCGGACTCGACCATAAATACGCATTTATGAGGATTCATTCGTATATTGTAGAATCTACACCGAGCAAAAATTTCTCTTAAATGAGCAAGGTGATCATGTCGTTTCTTGGAATGGGCCGGAAAGTCATCCAAGTAAGCCTGTACAATATGTCAAATGTAATGAAAAGCGTAGTCCATAGCCCGCTGAAAATTTGCTCCAGCATTCTTCAGACCGAATGGGAGCTTACGATACACAAAGGTTCCCCAAGGACAGATGAAGGCAGTTTTATGCTGGTCATATTTTTTAATTGCAATATGGTTATAACCCGAGAATCCATCCATGAAGGAGAAAGATTCGCATCTGGCACAATCATTGAGAATCTGATCTATGAACGGTGTAGGATAATTGTCTTTGGGACAAGCAGCGTTCAGATCGCGATAGTCAACACAAACTCGAATGGTGCCTTGTTTTTTATCAACGAGAACCGGATTGGAAACCCATTCAGTCAATGGAACGGGATAGATGAAACCAGCGTTTAAAAGTTTTTCTACCTCAATTTTGATGGCGGCTGCTTTGCGTGGGTGGACAGGTCTAAGTCGTTGCCAAATTGGTTTGGCATTGTCATAAATCTTGATTTCATGCTCAACAATAGATGGGTCTATGCCGGGTATTTCGTCATAAGACCAAGCAAAAACATCACGGAATTCCTTGAAAAGGGATGTGAAGCACGCAATTTCCTCAGGATTGCAGTCGGCTCCAATCTGAATATTTTCCACGATACTTGTTTTGACCGAGATATCAATGAGAATTGTCTTAGAAATATTACCCATGTTCCCTTCTGAATCGATAGTTTGAACAGTCGTATAAGCGGAGGGAACTATCTCAGGTTGGTCAAAATATGGGATTTCAATTTTTATCGCCTCCGAGTCAATCATCAAAGCGCGATGGTGAAACTCTCCCCAAGGTCGTTCTTCTAGAGACATGATCTCTCGAATAGCTTCGTCTGTAGGCCAAACTTGATTGAGGAGATCCCTAGAGAGAACTGTGATGAGCGGGAGGGTTGTACCTTCAGTTGAAACCATAGTAGTGGAGGGTTCAGATGCTATTTGGATGGCTTGGTAAACCAACTCGGCTGGTGAGAGCAGCATCTGATCTCCGTAGGAATCAATGTCTGAAGGTGCTGGAATGATCCATGGGTCGATAAAGCCATCCAAAGTGGTGGATATCATTGCAACCGTGTTTGGGATCTGTGGCGGCGGGAGAGGAAAACAACCCAGTAGGGATGATGCCTTCAGAAGACCGGTACTGATACTAACGTAAGAGTCAGGAAAGCCTCCTATGAGGGGTACAATGCTACTTGGTAACGTGGCATAATCATGGGTGAAGAAGGATAGCTGATCGACTGTGACTATTTTCCCATCCAATGGAAATAGGATGAGTCGGAAGACCGAAGACACGATGGCGGTCATAGCATAAGACCAACTGCGACCAAGCAATAGATTATAGTCGAGATGGTGCTCTACGACTTCAACGTCCACATTTACCATTTTCCCACTCAGAGTGATGGGAAAGCTAGCAAGGTATCCTTTTGGGAGGAACGTGTAGCCATCGAAATCTTTTAGGGAATTCGATGGCGGGGTGAGGGTAGGAGAACCTAAATTGAGCAAGAAAGCTTGACATAACGCAGGTCGAAGCACCTTCATCTATGACAGTGCGATGGATCGGTCTCCCTTTCGACATAACCTGCACCTGGAATGCGAGTTGGTGTGAGAGGTGAGGGTTAGCCTTTTCCATATCAAAGATAGCTAGCATGGAATCCTGGGGGTCTATTCCACCAATGGCCGAAAGAAAGGCTTTCCTTTGTGCTGGACAGGTTTGTAATACTTCGAGAGCAGACATGGCTGACAGTGCCTGCGCCAAATCATCTACAATGTTGTAGTTTTAGGCTGCACGTGCAGAGGTGTTATGAGTCGTGCGTCGAAGTGTCCCTTTGGGGGCACGAATTACAGGTTCAGCAGTAGGCTTTTCGATATGCAAATCGTTTGGCGGCGGTGGATTTGAACTAGTACCAGGTTCTTGAGCATCTATGGTAGTATTTCCATAAAGCTTGGCTCGAGTTTGAAGTTCAACACTCTCAATGCCATAAATGGCAGATGGTCCTTCATCGAAAGGATGAGAACCACCATTGCCCCATTGATGGGGTTGTGGCAAATTGTCAACCATGTGTTGATGTTGCTGCTGCTGATGAGGGAAAGGATTATGAATAACGGAAGGTGTTCACCCAGAATCCTTGTTGGCAATAAAATCGGTACATTCCTGCAGCCGGGGACATTTGTATCTCAAGTGGTCCTCCGCACAGATCTTGCAAGGAAATTTCATGGGTTTATCCTTCCCTTTGTCATTTTTGGCAGCGTTTTTCTGATTAGGTTTATTCTGATTATCTGACTGCTCTTCCGAAGAAGACACCTTTTTCTTGTTCTTCTTATTTTTCCCGCTAGGTTTTTGTGATGTTTGCACAGAATTCACCTCAGCGGTAGGAAGAGGAGTCGTTTGGTGAGGGGCGGTGGTAGCCGAAGATGGCTGGGAGGTTTTCCCCCGAGACTGCTTTGTGGCTACGCCAGAGATCGTGCCAACGAGACCGTCGGCGTGAGCTCCAGTTTTCTAAGTAGCCGGAGGATTAGGGTTACTAGGGGCATGGGGGAGTAGATCGTACAACGTGCCGGATTGTGAATAGATTAAATCTAAATGCTGGGCATGAAGAATACATTGATCTTTTGTAACTACACCAGAAAGGCCAATGTCCTTAGAGATGTGGGGTAGAAGAGACTTGCAAAACCAATTGGCTAAGAGATGATCTGGAATTGGCGCTTTTACTAGCCTCCTCCTATGTCTCCATTCATGAATATGATCGGAGATGTGGGTGGCGGTGTCTTGGCACAGCGAGGTTAATAATTTCGTTCCGGTTTCAAATCTAATTGGTAGTTGGAATTTCTTTAGGAACTTTGTCGCTAAAGCACCAAACGTATTGATGGTGGCGCTGTTGGGTATGTGTTATATTCTTTCCACGACTAAGCACGTGCGTCCATGATTTTGTGCATGGTTTTGCACATGGTATTGGGGTACGATGGTTTTCGGCCCCTGGTATTTTTGTAGATATGGTCAAGGTAACTACGGTTATGTTCTAATCCAGGGTTTATGGATTGGGGTTTATGTATGCTTCGGCATGTATATATATGTGTGTTGTAACACTAAAAGGAATATAATGAAAAATCAAGCTGGTCGTCCCAATTTGGGATCCAGGGGAAAATCTCTATGTTTATCTGTTTTATGTTTTATACTCACTATTGTTTATTTTCTGTTATAAGATTCGTGTGTAGATAATTTCTGTTCAGGCTTAAAACCTACATGTGGTATCAGAGCTAGGTTTCGGCTTCAAGGGGATGTCTTTTCCACTGAGGGTTTTTTTCTCGGGCCTGAGGTAGACCCTGTTCAGTGGGAAATCTGCGGGATCGATTCTTGCGGTGAAAGAAGATGGCGAGCGGCAGAAAGATAGAGATCGAGAAATTTAAAGGTCAAAGTTTTGAGTTGTGGAAGCTCAAGATGGAGGATCTGCTGGTGGATAAAGATCAATGGATCACGATAGATCCAGGTAATAAACCAACGGAAATGTCAGATGAAGACTGGAAGAAACTGGATCAGAAGGCTAAGAGCACAATACGGTTGTGTGTATCAGATTCAGTATTGTTGAATGTATCTGGGGAAGCTGCGACGAAGAATTTGTGGGAAAAACTTGGGACTTTGTACCAATCTAAGTCTCTGGTGAATAAGTTGTTCCTGCGGAAAAAGTTGTATAACCTGAGGATGAAGGATGGAGACTCGGTGACAGAGCATCTAAACGCCTTCAATACTGTGGTAAGTCAGTTGTCATCTGTTGATATTAAAATCTCAGATGAAGATAAGTGCATCAGTTTGTTGTTCTCTCTACCAGACTCGTGGGACAGTCTGGTTATTGCAATAGGTAGCAATACAACTACCTTGAATTTTGATGACATTGTCTCAGCCTTGCTATCGGAGGAAATGAGACGGAGAAATATGGAGGGTCGGAATGGAGATGCCTTATCTATACGAGGAAGGTCCCAGAACAGAAACAAGAATAAGGTTTCGAGTGGGAGATCTAAATCTAGAGAGATATCTAAATCTCCTGGAAAGTTTGTAAAGGTGTGCTGGAAATGCGGAAAGGAAGGGCACTACAAAAAGGAATGCAGATCTAAAGCTCCTGAGAAAGGAAAGGGATCTGATGAAGGTCCTTCTGCAGAGGCAAAAACCACCTCGGATGAAGGTGGGGATGTGTATTTGGCTTCTTCTTCAAATACACATGTAAATCATGAGTCATGGTTGATTGACTCAGGTGCATCCTTTCACTTCACTCCCCATCGGGAGTGGTTCTGCAAGTATGATAAATATGATGGTGGTGATGTCTTCCTAGGGGATGATAGGAAGGCCAGAATCGTCAGACGTGGAAAATTCAAGCTGAAGCTGCAAGGTGGAAGGATTAGAACACTTCCTAGTGTTCTACATATTCCTGCATTGGCCAGAAATATAATTTCTATAAGCAAGATGGATGATGCAGGTGTAAAAACAGTGTTCGAGAAAGATGCCTGCAAGATGGTTCGGGGAGCACTGGTATTAATGCAGGGAGTTCGGACTTGAACTCTGTACAAGCTACAAGGTAGCACTGTTATTGATGGGTGTAACAGTTATGTGGTTCCTAAAAATGGAGCGGAAATCTTAGCTGTCTCTGGAGAAAATACCATGTTATGGCATCAAAGGCTTGGACATATTGGAGAGAAGGGCCTTCAGATACTACATAGAAACGGTATGGTAGAAGGTATTTCTAATTTCTCTCTGGATTTCGATTTCTGTGAACATTGTGTATATGGGAAGCAGAATCGGGTGAGTTTTCCTTCTGGTGCTAAGAGGGCAAACAAGATATTAGAACTTGTGCACAGTGATGTGTTTGGGCCTGTGTCAGTTCCATCACTAGGAAAGTATGTGTACTATGTTTCATTCATAGATGACTTCTCAAGGAATACATGGATATATTTCTTGAGGAAGAAATCTGAAGTCTTTGACAAATTTAAATAATTTAAGGCTCTGGTGGAAAACCAGACAGAGAAGAAGATAAAGGCGCTGAGGACAGATAATGGTGGGGAGTTCTGCAAGAATGAATTTGAAGATTTCTGTAAGAAGTGTGGTATAGCACGACAGAAGACTACTCCATACACACCTCAGCAAAATGGAGTTGCAGAAAGAATGAATAGAACACTGATGGAAACGGCAAGAAGCATGCTCAGTGGTACCGGGTTAGGACAAGAATTCTGGGCAGAGGCAGTGGAGACTGCATGTTACTTAGTTAACAGATCACCTTCATCAGAGTTGGAGGATAAGACTCCACATGAGGTATGGACTGGTAAGAAAACCTCTCTTTCACATCTAAGGGTATTTGGATGTGATGCATATGTACATGTTCCAAAGGAGAAAAGGACCAAGTTGGATAATAAATCTAAAAGGTGCATCTTTATTGGGTATAAGGATGGTTTAAAGGGTTACAAGCTTTGGAACCCAGAAACGAGGAAGGTTGTGTACAGCCGAGATGTGGTGTTTAGAGAAGTGAAAGATGTTGTTAAACATGAAGTCCTACCAAAGGAACCTGAGAAGATAGAGTTTGAGCTAAAGGAGGATGAATCAGACTCTACAATAGAAGAAGACTCGGAAGATGAAGAGCCACAAACTCCAGCTTTGAGAAGATCAGTTCGGGAAAGAAGGCAACCAGAAAGGTATAGTCCATCTGCTTTCTGTTCAGGTTTTTCCTTAACTATAACTGATGATGAACCCAGAACTATCAGGGAGGCAGTAGATTCAGAGGATGGAAAACTCTGGAAGGAGGCCATGGTTGATGAAATGAAATCCTTGCACAAAAACGATGCATGGGATCTGGTGGAGTTGCCAGCTGGAAGGAAGCCCATTGGGAGCAAATAGGTGTTTAAGAAGAAGATGAATGTAGAAAGGCAAGGTGGAGAAATACAAAGCTCGGTTGGTAGCGAAAGGTTATTCCCAGGTGCCGTGAATTGATTTTGGTGATATTTTTTCTCCTATTGCCAAAGTCACTTCTATTAGATTACTTTTATATGTTGCTGCTGCATTTGATTTTGAGATAGAATAGATGGATGTGAAGACAACATTTCTTCACGGAGATCTAGAAGAGGAGATCTACATGAAGCAATCTGAAGGTTTTATGGTGAAGGGTAAGAAAGAACTGGTATGCAGGTTGAAGAAATCTCTGTATGGGTTAAAACAGTCACCAAGGATGTGGTATCAGAAATTTGATACCTATATACGGGGACTTAGCTTCACCAGAAGCAAGGAGGATCATTGTTTATTTTAAATTAATTGGTGACCGTGTTATTTATTTGGTCTTATATGTGGATGATATGTTGTTGATCGGAAATGACAAAGAAATTATCCAAGATTTGAAGACCCAACTATTCTCCAAATTCGACATGAAGGATCTGGGTGCTGCAAACTATATTTTGGGCATGGAAATTAAGATAGATCGGGCAAAGAGGAAGCTCTGGTTAAGCCAGAGGAAGTATGTCGAGACTATATTGCAGAGGTTCAATATGCAGGATAGTAAAGCGGTGAATATTCCTATTCCTGTAGGTGTAAAGCTGTCTACTGAACAGTGTCCCAAGACACAAGAAGAAGAGGAGTATATGTCCCGTGTTCCATATGCAAGTGCAGTGGGTAGCCTGATGTATGCAATGGTCTGTACTAGACCAGACATTGCACATGGAGTGGGAGTATTGAGGAGGTTTATGTCAAACCCAGGGAAGGAGCATTGGACAACAGTGAAGCGGGTTTTCAGATATTTAGGTGGCACTAGTGATTATGGCTTTGTGCTACCAGGGAAGACCAGGATTGGAAAGAATGTTGGAGATTCGTGGTTTTGTTGATGCAGACTGGGCTGGAGATCTGGACCAAAGAATATCTACAAGTGGGTATGTGTTTAGCCTATTTGGAGGTGCAGTCAGTTGGATGAGTAAAAGACAGTCTGTAGTGGCGCTTTCAACTATAGAGGCAGAATACATAGCAGCCACTCATGCAAGCAAGGAAGCAGTTTGGTTCTTTAGTTGTGTTCAAGTTTGGGGTTGGTACGACCAAGCTATAAGGATAATTGTGATAATAGTGCAATTTTCATCAGCTAAGAACCACCTTGTATCACTCAAAGACAAAGCACATTGATGTTCAATATCACTTTGTTAGAGATATGGTTGAGGTAAAAGGGTGTTGGTAAAGGTGGACATGAAGAATGTTGCGGATCGTGTGAAATGCAGCAGGCACTCGAAGTTCTCTTGGTGTAGAGAAACAATGGGTGTTGAAGAATTGGGCCAATGACTAAGCCCTCCTGTGACCCCCCGTGGAAATAAAACAAGTGGGAGAATGTTGGGTATGTGTTATAATTTCCGGTGGGTAGTCCACGTCCATGGTTTTGTGCATGGTTTTGCACATGGTATTAGGGTACGATGGTTTTCAGCCCCTGGTAGTTTTGTAGATCCGATCAAGGGAACTACGGTTATGTTCTAATCCAAGGTTTATGGATTAGGGTTTATGTATGCTTCGGCATGTATATATATGTGTTGTAACACTAAAAATAATATGATGAAAAATCAAGCTGGTCATCCCGATTTGGGATCCAGGGGAAAATCTCTGTGTTTATCTGTTTTATGTTTTATGCTCTCGCTATTGTTTATTTTCTGTTATAAGATTCATGTGTAGATAATTTCTGTTCAGGGTTAAAACCTATAGGCGCGTGGTAATTCAATGTACCACTTGGCGGCATTGCATGTAAGGGCGCGGGGAAACAGTCGGAGCAGGACACTATCATCCACCATGGAATTGGATATAGACCATAAATGAAAGGTAGTGATGTGTGCAGCTGGGTCGTCCCCTTGTTTCCCGTCGAACTTCGGGATGTCAGAAGGAATCTTATGCGGTACTGGAGGCCAAAGCAGGTTGTGATTGATGGGGTCATTACTCAGTTTATGGATATCAGGAATGTCCAAAGCTGCCAAAAATGGCAATTGTGGATTTGCCCCTGAGTCTAACCAAGGAAGTATGGGCTGACTACTTAGACCGTAGGGTCCACCCATCAACGTGTTACTAGGAGGATAAGGGGGACTTTGATAAAAATTTCCGATAGGTGGAGGAGTAGGGACATACTGTTGTTGTCCATAGGGCATATTGTATTGCGGGGCGAATGGTTGGTTGCCCCCAGTATAAAAGTGTCCTCCCATTCCAGATGGAGGTTGGGGTTGGTTAGTCCAAATGGATGCAATAGAGTTTCCCGGAGGCATGCTACTACTTGCATAGTTTGGCAACAGTATAGACCCTATACCTATATTTGAACCACTTAAGGGAAAATTATTGACAATAGGTTGTCCCATTTGTCCTAAGGTTTGCAGGGGAAGCGAAATGTTCCCTACTACCTGTGTGCTGGAAACACTGCCCCCTGGTATAGTGGCCAAGGGGTTTGAACTCAGCAGAGGGTTCCAACCGAAAGGGTTGCTAAAAGGCACCAAAGTAGTCATACTCGTGGGAGGAGCTACCATGGGTCCCAACGTGGTCACGGTAGAAGTAGATGCCGAAGGATTCGGTAAACTACTGACAGTTGTGATGACCGTAGGGTTGGGAGTAGGTATATGTTGACTACTGGGGTTACCCAGTGATGGCATAGAACTGACCACCGGTGGGGAGGATGGTGGCGAACTTGGGATGGTTGCCATTGGCATCGACCCAGTGGATGCTGGTGGTGAAATGGATGTTTTTGCGGCCGAAGACATATCCTGTCGTGGTGGAATCTGAATTATCACAAGCCCCAACGGATCAGTGAGCGGAGGATTGTAATGAGGTACAACTCCTTCAGTGAAAGGGTCCCCCGGAAATTCCGGGTGATATGAGGCTATGTGACAATGAAGATTAGTCAGTGGAGACTGCTCTTCCATAGAAGGCATGGGTTCACCAAGGTTCAGTTCTTCCTCAATAGTTAGAGGAGGTAGACCTTGCTGTTGTCTAGACAGACGGCGTGGGTCGGGGGACGCCACGGTGACCTGTTTAATTTTAACAAATTTTAATAAATTGTGATGTATTATAAAGTCTCAGTGACAGTAACCACACACCTAAAAAAGAAAAAAGGACTCTCTAAAATCAATCAGCAAGCAGCCAGAATAGGGTGCCCTGTCTGAGTACTACCGTTTGCTGGTGATGAAATCCAGTATCACAATAGTATACAGAGAGGGTTGGTCGAAAGTACAGTTACAGTCACTCTAGAGCTTCGCCCGAACCTCAAATGATAGGTGTAAGCACTCTCGTGAAGACGAGTACCCTCCTAAAGACCGAAGAAAGAGTGGATCCGTCTATTTCAGGTACCAGGACAGCCCGTCCCAATCACCTTGTGTAAGTCCCTAAACATTATGGCCACTAAAGATACCTCAAATCAGAGACATCATCAGGGGGGTCCACGGTCAAGGACAGTGTGCTATATGGGTAGAATACCTAGATCCCTGATCTAGTTTCGACATCCCCGAAGGGAACCCCAATATATAACACACCCACCGGATGCAGTCGGAGGTGGGCTACCTTCTTGTGCACCCAAGTGTTGTCTCGCGCTAAGCTCCGGTAAAGGAACGGTCCCGATAATATGAGTGCAGTAGGATTTCGCTCGTTAATGACTCTAGTTTCAAGTTTTGAGAGGGTAATTTTCTCTGTAGAAATTTGAATAATAGATAAATTATTCACCGAGATTATCCTGATCACACACTATTAGAGCTTCATGCATAATACATAACCTCTCCTACCATTGATCATTAATTGCGGAAAATTAAACAATTGCATGCGCACATTAAAACCATAAACAATCACACATATAAACACAGGATTTATGGGAAAGCTTAAAGCTGAAAACCCCCAACTATCTGTATATTATAATGATATATTTCATGTAACAACACAAAGCCCCTCACAAGCTCTCAGCACTATCTCACATGCTACACACTACACAAGCTTAGATCAAGCAAGTCACATGCTCAAATCTCCTTCACCTATTTGCCAACCTCTACTGCACAATCCAATATGGATAATCATGAGATCCAAGTTCGAATCCCACCAAGATGTACTGCGCAATCCTCATTGGCTTCTCCATCAATGTGTGTGCAAATCTCATGCACCAGTATAGTCACAACTGATAGTCAACCTGCTCTTTCACCTACCTCCATCACTGATCTCCACTGAAACTGTCCATGCATTGAAGTTAAATGATGTGTTCATTAGTTGATTAATTAGTGAATTAATTATTAATTAATTCACACCACTTTCACTAGTGTATCAATCAGTTAGACTAGATACAACTAGCTCAACTATGTTTAACTGAGTTAAACTGAACACAACTCCATCAACTCCTCAATCAACTCCACCAAACTCACTCACATGAGTTCTAACTGAAGTCATCATGCAATAGCTCCACTTAGACCCTAGGAATAGCGTAATTCCTTCTGTCAGCTACATGTGCCACATCCAGGCATCAAATTGAAGTGCTCCAAGAGGATAAGATAATGTTTATAGTCCAAATATTATTAAGAGCTAATAATATTCGACATATCTAATTTTAGACTGGCAATCTAAAAATAGATTCCGCCCAGTATGTCTAAAAATAGAAGTCCATCTATTTTTTCCGACTTGACCAACCATCCACAAATAGCATCCTGCAACTCATAGAACATGATCCATATGTCTAAAAATAGACATAGTCTAAAATAGACTTTGCGCCAAAAATAGCCTGCGGGCCCACTTAGTGAAGGCGACTTCTTTCCACTAAGCTCATCATCTTGTTGCAATCTCAACACTCCCTCTCAACAAGATAAGGATTATCTGCCACCCCTATCCTGCCTTTGTGGTATTCGAATTTGTTCCTGGTGAGCGCCTTCGTCAAGATATCAGCATCCTGATCCTCCGTGGGAATGTATAAAAGTAACATGATCTTCCGCTGCACACAATCTCTGATATGATGATACCGGATGTCAATGTGTTTAGATCTATCATGAAATACTGGATTAACCGAGAGTTTGATGCAACTCTGATTATCACAATAAATCACAGTAGGCTCTAAGTGTGAACCGAACAACCCAACCAGGATCTTCCTCATCCATATAGCCTCGCATGCAGCCAAACTCGCTGCCATATACTCGGCCTCTGCTGAACTGAGTGCCACGGATCTCTGTTTCCTGCTGTACCAAGAAACTGCTATTTTCCCGATACTGAAAATCCCTCCAGATGTGCTCTTTCTGTCCGTTGGGCTCCCTGCCCAATCTGCATCCATGAAGCCACACAGCCTCACCTCATCCGACTGTCTGTACCATAATCCATATCCCGATGTGCCTCTGAGATATCTCAATACATGCTTCCCCGCCTTCCAAAAGAGCTTGGTTGGCTTAACCATAGCTTGTGAAAGCTGGTTAACAGCATAGCATATGTCGGGTCGTGTATTAGTGAAATACATAGTGACTTACCAATTGTTGATAAATAGTGGCATCCACTACCTACTGTAAGTATCCTCCTTCCTCCAACCTCCCGGGGAAGAGGAGTATCGCGAGCTTTAACGACCATGCATGTTGAACTTCTTCGGTATCTCCCGGGCATACTTACCCTGAGAAAAAAACAGTCCATCACTGCGCTGCCAAATTTCCAATCCCAGAAAATAATGAAGGAAGCCCAAGTCCTTCATCTCAAACTCTCTAGCAAGATCCTCCTTGCATGAAAGTATCAACAGCTCATCACCCGTCAAAATCAAATCATATACATAAAGTACGATGATCAGCAACTCACCCTCCACCACAATCTGGTATAGGTAAGGATCCGCCTCACTCTTGGAGAATCCAAGTCCGGTGAAATAACTGTCAATCTGTGTGTACCAAGCACGAGGTGCTTGTTTCAACCCATACAGTGCTCTCTTGAGTCTGCACACATGCGACTCACTTCTGAAGATCTCGAAACCTTTGGGTTGCTCTATGTACACCTCCTCCTCAATGACCTCGGGTGAGGAGCAGGTCTTCACATCCATCGATGAATGAAAGGGCCACCCCATCACCTTTGAAAGAAAGCTAGGATCGTCGGTATGTGGAAGAATACCTTGCGACGGTGCAAGGTCTCCTCATAATCGATCCCCCTCTGTCTGTGAAAATCATAAAACAAATCTCGCCTTGTACTTCTCCACACTCCCGTCAGCCGCCTGCTTCACTTTGTAGATCCATCGCGAACCTACAACTGATTTCCCAACCGGTCTTGGGACGATCTCCCATGCACTGTTCCTGATGATCGAATCATATTCTTCCTGGCATCTACTGTACGGGGTCCTCCATGACTTCTCTCGGGGATAGCCTCGTCATGATACACTTGCTCGACCGCGTATCCCGATCTATCTGGATGAAAGCACTATCTCTTAGGCCCTTTTGTCTTTGTGGGTGGTCCTACAACCTTCTCTACATCTTGAGCCAGTCGCTCAGCTTCTGTAGTGCGCTTCTGCCCTCTAATGGTTGGCGCTGCATGAGTGGTCTCTTCCACTCCATGAACTTCCTCTTATGGTTGATCCACATCCTGAAGCTCATCCTTAGGAACTAATAGCTCCTCGTCTGCATGCAAGTGTGGCTCCCTCTCAAGCGAACACTTCATGGCTTTCTCCTCCTGAAATTTGATATCCCGTCGCACAATAGTCTTGCGACTGTCTGGAAAATACACATGATAGTTGTGGGGCATATCAATGTACCCCAAAAATATCCCAACCTTTGCGGTCGGTTCCAGCTTCTTCCTAGCATCCTTCATCACATGCATGTAGACAGGTAGACAAAAATCCCTCAAATAGGGAAATATCGAGGCTTCTTACCGGAAAACGTCTCCTCGGGTGTACTCATGCCAAGTATCCTTGTGAGGACAACGGTTACGCACATATACTGCAGTATTGCATGCCTCCACCCACAAGTGAATGGGTAGGCCACAGTCATGCAACATCGCCGTCTGACACCCACGATCGTTACGTTCTTAAAACTCAAAAACACGTTCTGTTGTGGGTTATGAGGTGCTATGAGCTCTCTTCGGAGCTAACCATAACATTGGATGCCTGGCTTGAATTCGCCGAGAATGATACCGCCAGCATTGTCACTCTGAAGCCTTCCACCAGCTTCCCTCGATTCTTTCTCTGGCTGTGAACTCACAGTGCTTGGTATGTCGCTCTTAATGCCATGAAGAATCTGACATGAAAAAATCATCATAAAGATCACATAGTACATGTGCTTTGCTGTCGAAGCTACTGAGAAAGGTCCACACACGTCTGTGTGAATTCTCTCAAGGATTGTCGTGGTGCGACTATCCTTCTCATGAAAGGTGGCTTTCACAAATTTTCCTAAGGTGCACCCCTTTCACTGATCTGATTGCACAAGAGTGCCTTTAGGAAGCCCAGTAGAAATCTGTTGCAGTATCTTCAAAGCTCCATGGTGAAGGTGGCACAATCTCTGGTGCCACAACTCACCATCATCCCGGCTCACCACTCCTTCTGCCTTGCCTGCCATTGCTGTACATCCATCTACCTACAATTGATAAAGGTTCTTAACTCGAACCCCTATCCTCCGGGTCTCACCATTTTCCTTACTGCGCAGGAAAGCCTTTCCCTTGCTAAAGACAACATCATATCCCTTGTCTTCTAACATCGCTACAGAGATAAGATTCTTCTTCAATCCTGGAACATGCATCACTTCCTTCAATACGAAGGGTTTACCAGACTCCCTCTCAAAGGAAATGGTACCGATACCGGTCGCACTGTATCTACCATCATCGCCCATCTCGATGTGCACTCCAAGATCTTTCTCATCCATATTAGAAAACAAATCCCGATCTCCGGTCATGTGAAATGACGCACCACTGTCCAAGAACCATACTGATCCCATCACACTTGAGGCCAAGCATGCGATCAGTGAAAAATCCAGCTCAAACTGGGAGGCCAATGCCTCTCCCGCTGCAGATCCAACATCCTTCTTATTTTTCTTCTTTTGCGGACAATTTGTGGCATAATGTCCGTGTTGGTGATAGTGAAAGCACTTCACCTTGGACATGTCTTTCTTCTTCTTCCTTTCTGCAGAATGGCTTTCTTGCTGTCGCACACCTTTGGCAACTGACATATTCTCATCATCGAGGTTCCTTGACCGAAGAATCCATCTGATACTTCCACCTTATCTCCTCTTGCCAAATCGAGCCAAAGTCGCTCCCATCCTGGAAATTTCTCCCGACCATTGACAGAGTCCTGATAGGAATGCCAACTCTTCGGAAGCCCAAGGAGAGCCAAGCTCACCAAGTCCTCGTCATCTACAGTCACCCCCACACTTCCCAGCTCATCCCTGCATTGGATGAACTTCCTGAGGTACTTGGGCATACTGTCTCCTTTCTCCATCTATATGTTTATGAGTTTATCCTTGAGCTCCAACTTCCTCTGGTCGCTCTTACTTTGGAATAAATCTGTCAAGGCTTTCCACATCAAGAATGGAGAAGCCTTACCATGCAGGCTAGACACTATGTGATCCTTCACGCCCTCCAATAGAATCCTTCGACACTTTGTTGTCTTCTTTTTCCAAGCCTCAATTACGACAGCATCGCTAGAAGTAGGCTTTGGGACTTCAGCATCTATGAACTCCTTCAACCCATTGTCATCTAACACTGCCTCCATCTTGTCCTTCCATGCAATATAATTTGAGCTGCCCTCAAGGGCATACTCCAATTGAAATCCGTTGAAAGACATCTCCACCAGCACAAAAACACTGCTGCAAATTCGAATTCCACCAGCACAAAACTCAACCGCTTCAATGTCTGCAATTGCTCCAATGATCAATACTGCTCTGATACCATGTATAAATTTGAATAATAGATAAATTATTCACCGAGATTATCCTAATCACACACTATTTGAGCTTCATGCATAATACATAACCTCTCCTACCATTGATCATTAATTGTGGAAAATTAAACAATCGCATGCACACATTAAAACCATAAACAATCACACATATAAACACAGGATTTATGGGAAAGCTTAAAGCTGAAAACCCCCAACTATCTGTATATTATAATCATAGAGTTCATGTAACAATACATAGCACAAATCCCCTCACAAGCTCTCAGCACTATCTCACATGCTACACACTACACAAGCTCAAATCAAGCAAGTCACATGCTCAAATCTCCTCCACCTGTTTGCCAGCCTCTACTGCGCAATCCAATATGGATAATCATGAGATCCAAGTTTGAATCCCACCAAGATGTACTGTGCAATCCTCATTAGCTTCTCCATCAATGTGTGTGCAAATCTCATGCACCAGTATAGTCACAACTGATAGTCAACCTGCTCTTTCACCTACCTCCATCACTAATCTCCACTTAAACTGTCCATGCACTGAAGTTAATTGATGTATTCATTAGTTGATTAATTAGTGAATTAATTATTAATTAATTCACACCACTTCCACTAGTGTATCAATCAGTTAGACTAGATACAACTAGCTCAACTATGTTTAACTGAGTTAAACTGAACACAACTCCATCAACTCCTCAATTGACTCCACCAAACTCACTCACATGAGTTCTAACTGAAGTCATCATGCAATAGCTCCACTTAGACCCTAGGAATAACGTAATTCCTTCTGTCAGCTGCATGTGCCACATCTAGGCATCAAACTGAAGTGCTCCAAGAGGATAATATAATGTTTATAGTCCAAATATTATTAAGAGCTAATAATATTCGACATATCTATTTTTAGACTGGCAATCTAAAAATAGATTCCGCCCAGTATGTCTAAAAATAGAAGTCCATCTATTTTCCCAACTTGATCATCCCTCCACAAATAGCATCCTGCAACTCATAGAATCATGATCGACATGTCTAAAAATAGACTTTGCGTCAAAAATACCCTGCGGGCCCACTTAGTGAAGGCGACTTCTTTCCACTAAGCTCTGTCATCTTGTTGCATTCTCAACATTCTCACTGTCCTAACCCAAGATCCTAGCCTAAACTACTGTTTGTGTGAGCTCAAAAAAGAGTAATGTGATTGATTTTATTATCGCTTGACTCTTAGTGTACTTGATTATTAGTCTTGCGGAGGGGGAGTGGACGTATGAAATGTAATGAGACTCTGACTCAAGAAACCATGCAAAATATGCGCTAAATATTCAATTCGATGAAGAGTATTTCTACAAGGAGAGGTTTCTTTTCAACATCCATGCACTAACATTCAAATAGCTCAATTCAACCTTTAAAGATTCAGACTTCTATCTACTTCTTTTTAACAGTCTATGAACTGGAAATTTCAGAATAAACTCAGCTAGATGCAGAAAAATAAAAAAATAAAAATTCCTTCTTTAAAAAGTAAATGATTTTAACACTAACTTTCCAAACAAGAACAAATAAACATAAATGCCAGCTTAGTAGACAAGCATAGGGATTCATTCAATGAAAGATACTGATGGCCAAAAAACTCTGTAGCTAAAACACAATCACAGCAGTGAACACCAAGGTTTTGGCTGAGTAACACTCTGTATCTGAGTAACGACAGTGACTAACGCACTGTGTTTAAGCAGATTCAGCGTTATAACGCACTAGAAAACCTACAAAGGTAGCGTTAGCCAGGGTAAAGTTCTTCAGGTGGTCAAATAGAAACGGGATTGAACTCTGTGAGCATTTGATATGTCTACTGGGCAGAAAAACTGGTCGGAAGGGTCTGTGAATAGAGGAAATAAGAAAGGAGGGAAGAAATAGTCTGAAAACTATGGGGAAAGTCCCCAGGGGAGTCACCAATTCTGCTATAGGGTAAACTGCTTGGGTTGTTGGTTTTCAAAGATCCCTCTCAGGGCTTTCCGGTGCCCGAGGCAGACAATAAGATTAGCTGTGTAGTTCACAAAGATGGCATGAGCATGTTCATATTAACTTAAAACAACTTGATGGAATGTGATGGAAAATTACCTCTTTGACGATCTTGGAGTCTCTTGGAGAGCACTAGGCAGTGAAACAAGAGTCCTTCTTCACCAGCTCCAAATCTTGGTCCTGCAATCAGTCAAAGCACCCGTGTAATTTCTAACATAACAAATATCCTATCAATCAAGTCAAGATGTAATGAAATTATAAACTAAGTGCATCTGAGCCATTCATATCATACTATGTAAATATTCAAACAATAATGACAATATTAAGCATCGAATGGACAAAACAAACACAGTTCTATTGATTTTTAAAGAAGGAGGATTACAACCGTCGGTTGTACCAAGCCCTCCTCAGTCTCCCAATCTCTCTTATCTCTCAAGTGATGAAGTCTTAGTCAACAATTTCTCTAGGAACTTCTTTGAATCTTGGCCTTCACACTATACCAATATTCTCTATTCCACAAGTATGCAAAAAACCTTAAGCAACCCTTCGACCTTCGACTAAGAGCCTTCGGCTCCTTTTTATAGGAGAGGGAGAAAACCATTGTTGTCTTTCTCTTTCCACTAGTTTGGAATAGAAAAAACTTAGATGTTTCTTTAATATCTATGCTTTTGCCTCCTTGGGAGTTCAGTCTTTTGTGGCAATGACCAATAATGAATTAGTACTTTGCAGTTTCCTTTGTGAACTGACTCTTTTGTGAGGGAAAGTCGGAGATTCAAATCATTCTCCGCGGGTTTTTCCCTTTTCAAACTTAAAACACGAGTAATGCTTCCCTCCAGTGTAAACAGAGTGTTGCCCTAGCCACTAATGCGGCTCATTCACTGATTAGCTGCGTTATAACACTCTTGTGTTGTTATAGATAGGCGTTACCCTGGCAGAAATAGGTTTAATTTAGGTCTTTGTACTCCTTCCATATTTGTCTTCTCCTCTGAGCTGATGAGGAGGTATTTTGACCTGTAACAACAACACATTCAAATTGGAAAATTTACAGGGAGCCTTGCTGGACGCCCCTGTAAATGGTCAGTTCCTCAAACCTTACTTCTAGTTCTGATTCAGGCTGAGAGAGCCTGATGTATTATACTATACATTAGTTTTTTGTTTTCATCTTTGTTTGAATGACGTGTGTGTTGTGATGTATCATGAAGAGAAAAATAAAAAGTGCTGAAGAGTGGTGTCCACATAGAATATTAACAGGTGGTCTGCGAAGTTCTCGACACGCCCAAGGATGAACGTGCCATCCCTAGGTGGAGCCAATGTTGATCATATGGTTAACATTATTCATTTTTAAAGGTAACCTTGAGTAGCCAAGTATCAAATGTTATGACTCGTGGTGGAAAATTTAAATAATGGTTGGAGAGAAACAATGCTAAGCTAAGTCATGTGGCTAAATAATTAAACGCATGTCTATAAAAGAGATGGAAAGACGTAAAAGCTTCAAACATGAAGCAAACAAGCGGAGGTCTGGTTTAAAAGGTCTAAAACGAAGAATATTATAATACAGCCCGCCTTTATATTACGCACGTTGAAAGGAGTCTCCGCAGGTGCTATTCCGGGGGGGTCAAGGAGCGGAGGGGGGTGAGAGACCCATACCCCCCCGGAACTGTGGTGACGTGTCACGGAGGTGGATACAAGGTAAAGATTATATGGCGAAATTAATTGCGGGCCCTAAATTCTTCATGTTATGTATTTTATAATTCCACGAGGAATATGTTTCGAGAACCAAGTTGCTTACATGGCCGAAAGGTAAAGTAAGTCCATAGGTGAACTGGTACCGAGGCCCATACCAGTAGTAAACCCGGCACGTGGTGTTCACCAAACTGCAATTAAACACCCAATCCATATGCGCCGCATGCTCCATTTTCAGTGTCCTTACGATGCTTACCCCACTTACTTCACCATTCTGCCTTTTGCCAAAGAATCCTCAGTCCTATGTAACAGTCCCCCGTATTTTACTGCAGTAAACTTACAGGTATTCAGCTACTGTATAAACTAAAGTGGGAGCCCAGTTCCAGGTCTACCCAGTCACTATCAATACCCCTGCGTTGCTTTTCCTAGCATATTTCCCACTACACAGGTATTTCGTCCCTCATACCCCCTCTCGTTTCCTTTTGTTTTAAAAGTTTTTCATGTTAGTCATGGGAAAGGTCACCCCCAAGAAAACAGAACCAGAGACCCCTCAGGTCCGTGAAACCAGAAACCCTCCCGGGTTCGAGCCCTTCATAGACCTGCAAGTCGAAATCTATGATCCTCAATACCCTTTTCCCATCAGCAGTGTCAAACCGGAGCTTTTTAGAGGACATGTCGAGAATAGGGATTGATATCGGGTGGTTCTTGTAGGTTTTAACCCTGAACAGAAATATCTACACACGATTCTTATAACAGAAAATAAACAATAGCAAGAGCATAAAACATAAATCAGATAAACACAGAGATTTTCCCCTGGATCCCAAATCGGGACGACCAGCTTGATTTTTCATTTTATTCCTTTTAGTGTTACAACACATATATATACATGCCGAAGCATACATAAACCCCAATCCATTAACCCTGGATTAGAACATAACCGTAGTTCCCTTGACCGGATCTACAAAAATACCAGGGGCCGAAAACCATCGAACCCCAAAACCATGTGCAAAATCATGCACAAAACCATGAGGCGGATCCGCCTATGAGTGGGTCCGCACAAAAAACAAATTTTGGCTGGGGCGCTACCCCGGACCCCAACGGTGGGGACTGCTTCGCCCCTCGTGACCCCCCAGCTACACCCGACGCAACATACAGCGCGTGGGGCTAATCGTGGAAAGAATATAACACATACCCAACTTGTTCTCCCACTTGTTGTTTCTTTCCGCAGGGGGCCTGAGGAGAGCTTAGTCATTTGGCCAATTCTTCAACACCCATTGTTTCTCTACATAAGAAGGGCGAGTACTTATATCAACAAACCCCATCGCCATATTTCTTTCCAATCCTGGTCTTCCCTGGTAACTGAAGCCATAATCACTAGTGCCACGTAAATATCGAAAACTCGCTTCACTGGCATCGATGCTCCTTCACACCAGGTTTTGACATAAACTGCTCAATACTCATACCTACTCAATACTCTTGCTGCATGTGCAATGTACGGTCTAGTACAGGACCATTGCATACATCAGGCTACCCACTGCACTTGCATATGGAACATTGGACATATCCTCCTCTTCTTCTTGTGTCTTGGGACACTATTCAGCAGACAAATTTGCACCTACAGGAATACGAACACTCACCGGTTTACTATCCTGCATATTTAACCTTTGCAATATAGTCTCGACATACTTCCTCTGGTTTAACCAGAGCTTCCTCTTTGCCCGATCTCTCTTAATTTCCATGCCCAAAATATAGTTTGCAGCACCAAGATCCTTCATGTCGAATTTGGAGAGCAGTTGGGTCTTCAAATCTTGGATAATTTCTTTGTCATTTCCAATCAACAACATATCATCCACATACAAGACCAAATAAATAACACGGTCACCAATTAATTTAAAATAAACACGGTGATCCTCCTTGCTTCTGGTGAAGCCAAGTCCCCGTATATAGGTATCAAATTTCTGATACCACATCCTTGGTGACTGTTTTAACCCATACAGAGACTTCTTCAACCTGCACACCAGTTCTTTCTTACCCTTCACCATAAAGCCTTCAGGTTGCTTCATGTAGATCTCCTCTTCAAGATCCCCGTGAAGAAATGTTGTCTTCACATCCATCTGTTCTATCTCAAAATCAAATGCAGCAGCAACAGATAAAAGTAATCTAATAGAAGTAACTTTGGCAACAGGAGAAAAAATATCACCAAAATCAATTCCCGGCACCTGGGAATAACCTTTTGCTACCAACCAAGCTTTGTATTTCTCCACCTTGCCTTCTACATTCATCTTCCTTTTAAACACCCATTTTCTCCCGATGGGCTTCCTTCCAGCCGGCAACTCCACCAGATCCCATGCCTCATTTTTGTGCAAGGATGCCATTTCATCAACCATGGCCTCCTTCCAGAGTTTTCCATCCTCTGAATCTACTGCCTCCCTGACAGTTATGGGTTCATCATCATTTATAGTTAAGGCAAAACCTGAACAGAAAGCAGATGGACTATACCTTTCTGGTTGCCTTCTTTCCCGAACTGATCTTCTCAAAGCTGGAGTTTGTGGCTCTTCATCTTCTGAGTCTTCTTCTGTTGTAGAGTCTGGTTCATCCTCCTTTAGCTCAAACTCTATCTTCTCAGGTTCCTTTGGTAGGACTTCATGTTTAACAACATCTTTCACTTCTCTAAACACCACATCTCGACTGTACACAACCTTCCTTGTTTCTGGGTTCCAAAGCTTGTAACCCTTTAAGCCATCCTTATACCCAATAAAGATGCACCTTTCAGATTTATTATCCAACTTGGTCCTTTTCTCCTTTGGAACATGTACATATGCATCACATCCAAATACCCTTAGATGTGAAAGAGAGGGTTTCTTACCGGTCCATACCTCATGTGGAGTCTTATCCTCCAACGCTGATGAAGGTGATCTATTAACTAAGTAACATGCAGTCTCCACTGCCTCTGCCCAGAATTCTTGTCCTAACCCGGTACCACTGAGCATGCTTCTTGCCTTTTCCATCAGTGTTCTGTTCATTCTTTCTGCAACTCCGTTTTGCTGAGGTGTGTATGGAGTAGTCTTCTGCAGTGCTATACCACACTTCTTACAGAACTCTTCAAATTCCTTCTTGCAGAACTCCCCACCATTATCTGTCCTCAGCGCCTTTATCTTCTTCTCTGTCTGGTTTTCCACCCGAGCCTTAAATTCTTTAAATTTGTCAAAGACTTCAGATTTCTTCCTCAAGAAATATATCCATGTATTCCTTGAGAAGTCATCTATGAATGAAACATAGTACACGGACTTTCCCAGTGATGGAACTGACACAGGCCCAAACACATCACTGTGCACAAGTTCTAATATCTTGTTTGCCCTCTTAGCACCAGAAGGAAAACTCACCCGATTCTGCTTCCCATATACACAATGTTCACAGAAATCGAAATTCAGAGAACAATTAGACATACCTTCTACCATACCATCTCTATGCAGTATCCGAAGGCCCTTCTCTCCAATATGTCCAAGCCTTTGATTCCATAGCATGGTCTTTTCTCCAGAGACAACTAGACTTTCCGTCCCACTTTCAGGAACCACAGAACTGTTACACCCATCAATAACGGTGCTACCTTGTAGCTTGTACAAAGTTCCAGTCCGAACTCCCCGCATTAATACCAGTGCTCCCCGAACCATCTTGCAGGCATATTTCTCGAACACTGTTTTTACACCTGCATCATCCATCTTGCTTACAGAAATCAGATTTCTGGCCAATGCAGGAATATGCAAAACACCAGGAAGTGTTCTAATCCTTCCACCTTGCAGCTTCAACTTGACCTTTCCACGTCCAACAATTCTGGCCTTCCTATCATCCCCTAGGAAGACATCACCACCATCATATTTCTCATACTCGCAGAACCACTCCCTATGGGGAGTGAAGTGAAAGGATGCACCTGAGTCAATCAACCATGACTCATGATCTACATGTGTATTTGAAGAAGAAACCAAATACACATCCCCTGTCATCAAGGGTGGTTTTTTGCCCTCTGCGAAGGGAGCCATCGGTCCCTTTCCTTTCTCGAGCTTTAGATGCGCATTCGCACCCCAACAGTGCCCTTCCTTTCGCATTTCCGGCCACACCTTTACAAAATTTCCGGGAAGTTTAGATCTCCTCTAGTTGAATCTCCCACCGAAACCTTATTCTTGTTTTAACATTGCGGGACCTTCCTCGTACAGATAAGGCATCTCCCATTCGAATTTTTTGTTCTCGAGTCTCATTTCCTTCGACAGCAAGGCTGAGACAATATCATCAAAATTCAAGGTAGTTGTAGTGCTACCTATTGCAATAACCAGACTGTCCCACGAGTCTGGTAGAGAACACAACAAACTGATGCACTTATCTTCATCTGAGATTTTAATATCAACAGATGACAGCTGACTTACCACGGTATTGAAGGCATTCAGATGCTCTGTCACCGAGTCTCCATCCTTCATCCTCAGGTTATACAGCTTTTTCCACAGGAACAACTTATTCACCAGAGACTTAGATTGGTACAAAGTCCCAAGTTTTTCCCACAAATTCTTCGCCGTAGCTTCCCCAGATACATTCAACAATACTGAATCTGACACACACAACCGTATTGTGGTCTTAGCCTTTCGATCCAGTTTCTTCCAGTCTTCATCTGACATTGTCGTTGGTTTAGTACCTAGATCTACCGCGATCCACTGATCTTTATCCACCAGAAGATCCTCCATCTTGAGTTTCCACAACTCAAAACTCTGACCATTAAATTTCTCGATCTCTATCTTTCCGCCACTTGCCATCTTCTTTCACCGTAATGTCTTCCGCCCGGATCTCCCCGCCGAAACGTGCCTCTACCACGGACCGACAAGAAACCCTCAACAACAAAGGCGTCCCCTTGAAGCCGAAACAGCTCTGATACCAAAATGTAGGTTTTAACCCTGAACAAAAATATCTACACACGATTCTTATAACAGAAAATAAACAATAGCAAGAGCATAAAACATAAATCGATAAACACGAGAGATTTTCCTGGATCCCAAATCGGGACGACAGCTTGATTTTTCATTTATGCCTTTAGTGTTACGACACATATATATATGTAGAGACATACACCAACCCCAATCCATTAACCACAGATTAGAACATAACGAAAGTAGTTCCTTGACCGGATACTGCAAAAAATACCGGAGGCCGAAAACCGCCGAACCCCAAAACCATGTGCAAAACCATGCACAAAACCATGGGCGGATCCGCATATGAGTGGGTCCGCACAAAAAACAAATTTTGGCCGGGGCGCTGCCCCGGACCCCAACGGTGGGGACTGCTTCGCCCCTCGTGACCCCCCAGCTACGCTCGACGCAACATACAGTGCGTGGGTCTAATCGTGGAAAGAATATAACACATACCCAACAGTTCTATTAGGCCTATACCATCAAATTACCCCCCCAATCTATCCTGTGGTTGAGTTTATTTGCTGGCTCAGAGATGCCTACGATGAACGTCAAGGCACGTTTTTCTCGGCTCAAGGGAATAGGATTTTTTCTCTTTCTCCCGACATGTTGGGATCCTATTACTCCTACCGTGTTACAGCCACTATCGGGGTACAAAGCACGTCTCAAGGAAGAGATGGACCAGACAGATGTACTTTCATATAAAACCACCCGGTTAAAGGCTGAGACCATTGTTTCCTCACTCCGCCAAGAATTTTCTCTCCTCCATCTGGTAAAGCACAAAATCCCCACCGATGCAAACTTCGACGACCTCACCGAGGCTTATATCAAGGTGGAAGGATTTGCATCAATGCCTGAACTCGCATCAGATAGTCAGCAAAGATGCACCCGATATGCTAGTCTGGTCGCCAGCTCATCAGCCAACGTTCCACCACCTGTGTCAGCGACAGCCTCGACTCCATCTTGTCAGTGAATATTGTCAATTCATGATTCGGCCCTAGTGGCCTTTTATTTTCACTCTAGTTCGTTACCTTTAAATTTTGAGTGGAATTCACATTCCACTCCTGCATTTTAATTTCTTTCAAAACTGTTGTTTAATATTTTGTTTAAAACGGTCATGAGCCTAACTGTAAATGATGAGATGCCCCTATTCCTCATCATGAATTTTGGTTATTTTTGATGGAGACCTCAAACTGATTACAAGCACACGAGGAAGATATTTTTCCTAAAAATATCTTCTCGCTCATGTTTCTGAGGCTTCCATATAAGCAACAACTAAAGGGAAAAACGGGTTCCATATTTTCTGAATAATTTGCTGTGAAAGAGTTTTTGTATGTATTTTGTTGAAGCTTTAATAAAAATGTGAAGAGCCCGTTGGATCTCAGTGATAAGGAGTTTTATCTTTAATGAGGATTCTAGTCTTAGTGCTTTATAGTCTGTAACTCTGCCTTATGTGATATAGCTTAGTTGTTCATTTCATTATTTCCATTTCTCTTGTATCATGCTCTGGAATGCAAGTGGCTCACTGGTTCTGGTATGAATTTATCACCATTGATACTTATGCCCAACCTGTCTAGTGCTTTAAATATGGCTCAGTCATGATATGATGTTTCATTTTCCACTTCATCCACGTTTCTTCTATATTAAGTGCTATGGGACGTTATTTTTGAAAGTTATGGATGTGTATGGATTCTTATTACCATAATCCCATCTCATGTTTAGATATGTTTATGGAATTTCATCTCATTAGTGGTTAGTATTCCTTCTATATTTCTTACACAACAAATTCCGCCTAATTTCAAATCTCTGTAAAGCATTTTTAGAATCTAGCCCTCCTTATGGAAAGTTGTCTTTGAGTTTTCTGATACATTTATATTAATGATTCACATCTTGCCTCTGCAGTGTTCCTTTCATTATGCTGAGTCTGTGAGTATTCTGGTCCCACTTATATTGAACTTTCCTGTTAAAAATGAAATAGAAAGAGAGCCTTGTTCTACTAATTATCCTTGTTATATAATATTGCTCCTTGTTATATAAGATGTCCTAGGCACTGGTCTTTCACAACTCAAGGTTGTCTCTAGGATTAACAACATGGATGTCCAAGCAAGCTCATTACTGATAATGTTGTAGCCTTTAAATCCAATAAAATGATAAATTTTTGCAGTAAATACCATGTTAATTTGGGAAATTCAACTGCTTATTACCCTCAGGGTAATGGGTTAGCTGAATCCTCAAATAAGATTTTGGACAGCATCATAAAAAAATTTTTAGAAGACAACAAAAATTTATGGCACAACAAGTTAATTAATGCACTTTGGGATGATAAACTTACTACAAAGAAGCCAATTGGCATGTCACCATACCAATTGGTTTATGGGATGGATGCTCTTTTTCCATCCTCTTTGGGAGTTCCAATTATGAAGATAATTTATGAATTGCAGGTTGAGCCAAATGACACTCAGAGGAGGATTAATCAGACTATTCATTTGCAGCAATCTAGGGAAGAAGTCTACAATAAAATGCAAGTTATCCAACAGAATGTCAAAAATATTTTTGACAGAAGAACTAAACCAGATGAATTCAATTTGGGTGACAGAGTTTTGAAGTGGGATTCCAAAAGAGAGGAAAAATGCAAACATGAGAAATTTGAGAGTATTTGGAAAGGACCTTACATAATTTATGCTTTCAAAGGACACAATGCATTATTTCTTAAAGACCTAGATGGAACATAAATTCTTGGTGGGCCTGTGAATGGCAGAATGTTGAAGCATTACTTCTCTTAGCAATAGAGATTGTTCTTACATGAAATCATTGTAAATAGAATTGTCTTTATTATTTTTATTGGGTAACATGTTGAAAGAAGTTGAAGCCTGTAGAGAAGGCCCTAATATTTTGATTGATATGCTACCATAAGTACTCTAAACATCAAAATAAATCAGGCGCAGAAATTTTTGAAATGGAACAGTCAAGGCTACTGATCAAATGTTCTTGGCACCTCACATGGAGAAGTGTCATCCCTAGCTGGAACCATTGTTAGGGTCCTATAATTTATAGGATCTCAAGGTGATTAAGTATTGTATCTCAATAATTTTATATTGTAAATAATTTTCATTATGCAAATGATTTCCAAAAAATATATATAAAAGAAAATGAAAAGGAATTACATCTAAAAAAAATGAATAAAGAGAAAAAGAAGAAAAGAAAGAAAAATGAAATCAGAACCCCACAAAAGAAAATAACACTGAAAGTGTTGCAAATTCAAATGCCACTACTGATAGATAGTTTTATTTATGTCAAATCAAATAAGATTGTGTGCGGCTTGTTTAAAATGCCACAATCACTAGTTATTTGTTTAAACCATACAGCTTAATCATGGTTGAACAATTTTGAATTTTTTGTAAATTAGGTTAGAGAATAAAGATTTACCAAACAATCTAATCTTGGTAAATCAATGGTTAGGTATAAAATGACATTGATTCAACTGCTTAATCTAAATCAATAGGAGAAATAAGTGATAGGATAGAATATATTTTTCATTAAAAAAAAAAAAAAAATGGGTTTTCTAGTCTAAATGCACCCATAGAAGAAATAAAAGATGTTAGTTTGGAAAAAAAAAATGTGAATGTGAAAGGGTAGGTAGAAGTGTTTTGGAGTTGAAAAAGATCAAAAATTATATATCTTAAGTTTTAATTTCATTATGCATTTGGTGCATAAAGGGGTATATGACATAAATATTTCTTTAGCTTAAGCTTTGAGGTTCATTATGTGTCGGGCGCATGAATTAATACATAAGATTTATTCAGGTTTTATCCTAAGTTTCAACCCAAAACAAAAGTCACTGCCCAACAAAAACTCATGTCACATGTTGTTAAACACCCCGCAATTGTCCGCCATATGATTTCCCCACTCCACCGGTCAGCAGCCCTTATTAACTTTCGACCCCCCCTCTCCATCCTAACTTTACCGCTGGGGGGGGCGTCCGAAATAAGTTGTTTCTCCACCTGATCCCTCTACCACGTGGCCTCCCCTCCATGCTTCAAACCCCCCCGAAAACAAATTCCCCCTCATTCTAATTACTGTCATCCCTACCCAATACCTTTGTCATTCCCGTTGTGCCACGTTGCTAAACCGTTTCCAATCAAATTGCTTCCCGGGGTGTTTTATCATTTGAATATTTAATTAAAATTGGATGATCGTTAATCCAACGGACCCGCACCATTTACAACAGAAAACAATCTTTTGTTAGATAAACCCTGCAAATCCATCCTTTTCAACCTTCATTGTTATATTCTCTCTATAAATTGAATTATTTTACAGGTTTTACATTGTGTCCAACTTTTACCGGTTGATCAGTGTGCAACCAAGTGACAATACCTTCTTTTTCTTCTTCAATCAATTACACAGTTGCTACGTGTTCCCGATAACCCTATTCATCCCAATTACAGTCAAATTCTTCAAAGTTAATTATGTCTCCTAAAAATAAAAACCAGGAGGATCCTTTCAATCCTTTGGTACACCCTCTCATATATTTAGATCACATTCCTCTAGCAGATAGGGACTGTAAAATAAATGAAACGCAGTCATATTTTGAACTCTTTGAACTATATTTTTGGTTGGAGGATAAATATATTGATCAATCATATGAGATTGAACTCTGGGATTCCAATATCCCACACTATATCTTCCCTCACACCTTCCATGCCTCTGAATTCATCAAAAAGTACCAAGCCTGTTACATTCCCAATCAAAGAGCTATCATTTCCCCTACTGGTGAAATCCTTTTCACCATCACTACCCAGTCAATTGACCAAATGATGTAGGCTCCCTCTATGGAAAATAACATTCCTTTCTCCTTAGAAACCCTCAATGCTTTACCAAAAGCTTGATTTTGTTAGAAGAGCCAAGATCTTTGACATATTTCTACCTGAAAACACTCAATTTCCAAAGAAAAACCCTCCATACCCTTCCTCCATCTTCCCTGATCAAGCTAAATAGATAATAACAATAATTTCATACATCCTTGGCTATTGTTCCAATCAGTGGGTCGATGAACCCATTTTAGGCTTCCTTTCTATCTTTTCCACAAATAGAAAACCATCAATTATTTTCGATTTCAGTCAATTCCTGGCATACATCATTCATGAGCAGTTTCTCAAGTTTCAGACTGAAGAATTGTTTAAATATTCTTCCATTTTGGTATATATGTTTTTATATTATCAGGCAGATAGGGTCAAATTTTCCATGCAGAATCTTGATGAAGAAGGCAACCAGTAATTTGTGATCTTTTGGGCATCTTTAGTGATGAAAGAATAGAAGGAATTCTCTTACAAACAGTTCATTGAACAATTTTTTCACCCAGCTATGAGTGTCCTAAGAAGTAAAAAAAAACCCAGGATAAGTGAGGACACTAAGAGGATACTTCATTTGACAGATCAGGCTAAGACAGAAGACTAGTACTTGTACCAAAATTACACTGAGATCAGGGTCTATGGATGTGAGATTGCACCTTATAAGCTCCCAAAATTTCTCCCCATGAGGATTTTTTCTCCTGAGTATATCAAACAGATGTTGAATGCAGATGAGATTCACTTTGTATCAGCCAATAAGAAGTCCCAATTCGGGATCAAGACACAAATTGGGTCCTTTATTTGCAATAGTAGGCAAGGAGGGGAGGAAGCAGATAAGATTTCGAAAGAGATGAATTTCAGCTTGAGTTTCACTTGGTCCTATGACCCTCTGGGAATCATTTCCAAGCTGAGAGTAGAAAACAAAACTACTCCCTACATTCATACCCAGAGGCCTGAGGTATAAATATACATGAACTAGTCAGTATGGGTTGAAAATACATTGCAGGAAGCTTAGGAGTAGCTAGTATCTACATCAATATCATAGACTTCTATCCCATGGAAAAAAGTAGTTAAGAGGCAAAGAGAAGAAGATTCACCTTTAGTGATTGATAGTGCAGGAAACGAATTTAAGATAATGTATAGGAAGAGAACAAAGCTAAATACTCAAGTTGACACAGATAAGAATTCAGAGCAAGAAGTTGCTATGGTGATTAAAGAAACACCTTCCTCCTCTCAATTAGGTGGCCAATCTATTACTTCTCCCACAACTTCTTAAGTATCTCATGACCAGCAAGAAGCTATTCAAATAACTAAGGTTGTCCAAGGTGAGAAGGATAAGATAGTATTTGACAGGTTTGGGGAGATAAAGCTTAAGAATGAGATTCTTAAGAATAGCACCTATGCCAAATTCTGGAAGCAGACTTCAAGCTCTCAAAGAAGGTTGTTGTCATTGTTTGATTTAGATAAGGGTAGGATGCAGATGGCCTTCCTTGAGGCCCAAATTCCATAGCCAAAGTCACCATCTGATTACAATAAGATAGAATTTGAATTTGACACAAAGGATATCCATCCCATTGATCAAATGGAGATTCACAAAAAAAAACAGGTGAAATGATTTCTTCAACTCTAACTAATACTACCATGAATCTTTCCAAATTGCAGGTTTCCTTGTCAAATATCCAGTCACAGTTGAAAATGGAGAATATTTCTTCTCTTGATAAAGATACAAGGATTAAATCCTTAGAAGATTTAGTGGTCAAGATGGGATATGACCCTTCAACATGAAGGTTGCAGAGGAAATAATCAAGAAGAAGAATGTTGGCATTGCAACATTGAGAAAGAAGTTGAAGCTGTCATCCACTGAAGATCCCCTTGCCAAGGATATTGAGGAAACAGAAACCCAGAAGACTAACATAATGAAGCTAATTATGGAAAAAAATGCACAAATAAGTCAGATGGAGACTGAGATGGAGAATATGATCAAACAAAAAGAGCATAATGCAAAATTTTCTATGATTCCATTAGATGTTGTACCTCTTACAACCAATCCTATAGCTACAACTTCTACTCCACAAACTACACAGATAGAAGATGGTGTTGAATAATTAACTAAGGCAATTGAAAATATGTCCATTCAAACATAAGAGATCAAGAAATTGCAGGACTAGGTCAAATTTTTACAGGACCAGAAGACAAGGAGTGAGGCTTCTCACTCAGCAGAACCACAGAGAGCTCAGAAATTGATTGAAATATTGCAGAAGTCAGAAAGAAAGTCAGTGATCAGGAGCTCAAATCTGAGCTTGGGAAAAAGCTCAAAAATGAAAGTGCTCAAATTTATTTGGAACCTAAGCGACGGGATAGGCCTCGGCGATACGATCTCGGTGCCCCGAACAACACTCAAATCCGTTACCTTATGAAGAAGTTGTTGCATTTTGAAATCGCCCAATAACCTTCAATTTTGAAAAGGAATTTTTTAATTTTATATGTTGGAAATATTTTTATTTTAATTATAGTTTAATTAATTATATATATATATATATATATATATATATATATATATATATATATATATAAATTTAATATTTTATTTGATTTAAAAAATCATATATTATATTAATATTTATATATATATATATATATATATATATATATTAAATATTAAAAACTTTAATTAAATTAATTAAATACCACACATTAGTTGTAAATTCGAACTATGTTAAAACCCAAAAATGAAAAGTTTAATTAAATCATATGGCAACGTAATGTTTCAAAGTGGCAAATGGTTAATGTCAAAGTTAAACCATATGGTAAATAAAATCAAAGGTTGGAATATGTTCCATGGGTTACGTGGTCAAAGGTTGAAGTACGTATTGGAGTAGAAAATTAAATGTGACCGTATGTATTAACCTGCAGCATTCACAACCGGTGGGGTTCAATTAAATTTTACGGTTAAGGCAGTGGTGTTCACATGTTTAAAGGCGGCGGCTTAGGAGGACTTTAATGCCACGGTTAACGGTAGCCGTTGGCACCAACATTTGTTGCAACGGGTGCGGTCACATGCCCCGTAACGTTAAATGATACCCCTAACTGCCCGCCGAATTTAGCGCCGGTTCCTCCATTTTAGGTAGGTTTGCCAATTTTATCTGCAGTTAATTGTAGTTGGCCCACAGTTAGTGGGATTTTTGCCTAACCTTGGACAAATATTGTTTTGGTGATAACTTGGGCTAGGAGAAGCCAAATGAGGCGATTTTTTTTTTTGATTTTGGGTCTCTTCGACCTTCTGGACTTAATGGAGTAGGTCTGAAATCTAACAGATGTCATATTTAGAGGTTTAAGCATCGAAGAAGATGAAGGAGCCATTAGGGCCTAGAAGGAGAAGGTTGTGTATTGGACTGTTTTTCTCTGTTTAAAGTAAATGAATAGGAATTCTTAGCTATTTCATGCCTTTTGAATCTATTTAGATGGTTTTCAGAGCCTGTTAAGAACTTTAGAAAGCTGAAAAGCTTCATTTAAGTTCTAGAGGCCATTTTCCAAACAAAGTGTGTAGGCAAAACCGGAGCAGCCGGAGGCCGTTTTTTATTAAAAAAATCTCTATCTTTACTATTTCAGTCATTCTGGAACCAATGGAAGTGGTTTTAGAGCATTTTGAGTACTTCTACAGCTCGAGAATTTGATATGAAGTCGTGGGCAGCCCTGGGAAAACCGTGGAGGAGAGCCATTTTTGGGGATGTTGTGCTTAATGTAAGTAAATTATCAGTTGATATTTGATGTCTGATCATTATTGGATGCATCCGTAGTGGTTTCAGGAGCAGAAACAGAAATCTGAGGGATTTTGTGCCATTTAGAAGCTCAGAGAAGCTTAGTGCACCGACAGAAGGATGTGTGTCCATGGAAGCCTAAAGCTGTTTGCAGGAATTGGACAGAAATTAAAGGGATTTAAAATGGTATTCTAAGCCCTTTGAATCATTTTCATATTCATTGTGGTTAATTGTGGAGCTTGTAAAAGAATTTAAGTACCTTAATCCCAAAGAGTCTAGTCATGTTGACGAAGCTCAAAGGAGATGTAGCCCAAGAGTTGGGGTGAACTCCTATATTATATTGTTGTTGTTTTTTGTTATTATATGGTTGAATTATGTTTCTGATATACATGTTAAGTTTCAGCAAAAACAAATAAACTTAAAACACATAAATAGAAGAAAAGACATACTCCTCTTCCAAGCAAAAATTCCGCATAATTTCAAGTTTGAGTAAGGTCATTTTAATTAAGTCTGAGTGTTTACTTCTATTATTTCTTTAGGCAGAGTCTGTAAGAGGGCCAGGTAGCTTCTGGATTCATCCTTTCTTTGAAAGGTGACATATCCGGTAAATGCCCCTACAGTCTATCTCTGTATTAGAAATAAGAAGTTCTCACATTTTCAGAGTTAAAATTTGGAGTATTTGCACTCATTTACATAAATGAAAATGGATACCTTGCACCCTTTTCAAGTACAATCCATTTTCAGATAAGTCAGCAATAGGAAAAACCTTGGCCCAAGCCAAGGAAATCATCTGGACAGACATCATGAACTCAATTGCTGAAATCTGGCCCTGCATTTATATCATCTTTGAGAAGAAAGAGTTAATCAAAAGAGAAGCAGATGCTATAACATAGATCAAACAAGAGTTGGGATAAAATCCTACAACAGCAACAAACATCATCAAATTACTGAACTCTAAAAATAGATATGAGCTTGATGATTTAGGAGTAGATGACAAGACATAAATCATTCTGGAGGTGAAGAGGATTCTTATTGAGAAGAATCTTGTTGTTCAGCTAGAAGAAAAGTGTCACAGTTTGGAGATAGAAGTTAAGATATTTTTTGCCAGAATTAATACTTTAACACATAAAGGTTTTCCTTCTTTATTTGTAATTAATGACAAGTTAATTAATTATGAATACTATGTCATAAAGCTGAAAGAGATAGCCAGGGACAGCTCCAAATTTTCAAGCATCAAATGCAACATGACAGTCAAAGCATTTTTGGAAGCTACGGGTAATGTTTTCTTCATCCAGCATGAAGTAAATCATATATTTGTTATAAAACCTAATTTTTCTAGATATACAGAGGTTGATGAGATTTATCAGAAGGTAATTAAATTAACCATCCCAGATGAAGATAGGTGGGATAAAATCTATGAGTTACAGGACTAAAACAGTAATTCGGAGACAGTCAACACAGGCCAACACATCAACCAGCACATCAGCTAGTGCAGCACAGGAATAGGCCTATTCAACAACTCTTTCCTCCAAAACAGAGCTAGCTTTCCAAATTATTTTATACCTTGCCTATTATTTTGTAAAAGATTGATTTTATTGTTTGAGATAATTCTAATAATACATTGTCGGTGAGACATTGATTTTGTAAATCATTTTGTAATTTAGTATAAATACTTCACAATTTGAATCATTAAGGGTTGATTTTTTAGTATATTTATGCTAACCATTGTAATTTTCTGGTTGCTGGAAGCATCAGTAATACAAGGGCATTATTCACAGGATTCATGTGGTGTACCAATTGGTGATGTTTTTCTTATGTTAATGTGTTATTCATTGTTTTTCTTTCTCTGTACTTCTAAAAATCTTAATTACACAACAAAAATTATGACGAATACGATATGATATTAAGAGCACCCTATTCTGGTTATTTGTAATTTACATGTTTTCTGTTGAAGTCAATTTGAGGAATATTTCATTGCTCCTTGATTTCTACTAAACTCTACATTTCTTCCATTTTCATAATTCATTTAAAATCTTGAAAGATCCAGTTAGTGCAACCTAGCTTGCCCTGTGAAACTCCTTCAAAAATTGATGCAGATCCAGTTAAATATTTAGACTCCATAGCCCAATGGAATTATAAAAATGTAATCAACCAAACAATACAAATCAAAAAAACATTTAATACATTAATAACTAGCCTAAAATTCACATAAAACATAGATAAATTTTACAGAGAGATCCCTCTCTGAAGCTGGCAGGGCTAGATCCTAGCTTCCAAAGTTGTTTGATGTTTTCCTCTGTGTTTATTCTCACAATCTTATAAATTATAGAATGATAACATATAGGATTTTTCTCCAAAAACCTTTTAGTATATTGGATGGCACCCCACACACGTAAAGTATATGGGAACGCTCTCATCGAATGTTTATGCATTAGAAAACACTACTACGGATTACAAGGCCATGTACCCTCGAGTATATTTTAGGAGTCCCCTATAGGTTTATATCATTTCCATAGGTAACCAAGTCAACTACCTTGTATATTGTGATACACCGAACACAACATTCGGGGATATTGGTTGTCATACGTTAAGTCCTTGGTTCGTGAAGGTGTATATTGCAATTCGTGGTTGCTTGGTAATCCTTTATGCCTAGATTACCCTCTTTTTTATTTATTTTTGTTTTAATATCCAAAATTTGTTAATCCAACGTGGAATAAAAAAATACCCCACCCTGTTGTTCACGTAGAATTCAAAATAAGCCTCCTCTTCCACCTGAGGCTACTGTTGGTCATCATTAAAAACATAAGAAGACGTAAACTACTGAATCAATAACTTCATGAACTACTTATGGTCCTCCTCCGAAAATTGATCCAACAGAGTCATTTGTCCCTTTTCGTTATGAGCCCGAGATTACATCCACTCTTGTTGGTGAATCTGACACAATCAAAACAGAAGTTTGTGAAACCTTATTTCCTGAGGTTATTGAACCTGAATTTCCTGAGTCAGATAATTTACTTCCCGAGGTTGTTGAACCTGAGGAATCTCAACCATATCCACTTATTACCTCATGGCCTTCCCCTTCTCTTCCTTTGTCTCGGACAGAACCTCCACTTGTATATCTTAGACCCGATGTTGAACCTCTTCCATACAGACTTGTGAGTATTGAAGAGATCCTGCAAGAAGAGCCTTGTACCTCTACTCTTATTCATTGGGGTAGACTCCATTTTATCATATTGGTCCTCTTCCTCCTCTTCAGACTCTAGCACAAACTCCTTTACCTAATTCTTTGGACTCACCCACGAATCTATCGAAGAAATCTTCACTGGGATTGTTGATATGAAAATGGGTTGAATAACTTGTTATGCTTTTCAAGAACCTCCCACTCAATTAAACAAATTAAGATCTAGCCTATTCTTGACTTGTGCGGAAATCAATACTTGAAACAGGTGTATGTTTTTTTAATTGTTTAAGTGCTTTAAGAACATTTGTTTTTGTTTATATTAAGCTTGTGCAAAAACCGTAAAGTGCAACAAATAAGAATCAACACATAAAAACAAATTTAATAAAGGAGTTCACACAAATATCGTGGGCTATGTCTCCTTGAGCCTTTGTCAACTGACTTGACTCTTTAGGATTATGATGTATACATTATTTTACAAGTAAACTACTCAACTCCAATGGTTGTTTGGGTTATACCATTGGGTTTAGAATACCATCATACCCCTAGAATGGTTGTCATCACTGTTTGGTCTAAAAAGCGGATGCAAATTCGAGTTTCATTTACTATCAATCCAGGTAAGTAAACTTTGAGGATCATCCAATATATATGGACTTAGAGACAAACTAAACTAAGCTAGGTGAAGAAATGCCAAAGCTCCCTTACAGGAGGTTGTTCATTAGGATCTCCAACACCTATTTAGTTATTTAATCAAAATGAAATCTAAAGGCATTGTGATAAGTGTAAGAAATATTAAGGCTCTCTTACAGGAGACTGTTCATTAATATTTCTAATCATCTTAATCAAAAAATTATTTAAACTAATGAAATTAAAGCAATTAAATCTAATTATGATTGATTGCATGAAATGTTAAATCTCTCTTACAAGATACTATTCATTTATATCTCAAGCATATAAATCAGAAATTAAACTAATGAAATCAAACATTAAATAACAAATCAGATTCATTGAAGGAAACATTAATACTTTCTTACGAAAAGTCATTCATTAATATTCCAAGCATATGAACCTAATAATTTAATCTAATGAAATTCACAAACAACATAAAATAAAATCTTACTAAAATAAAAGTGTACTTGCTAGGCAATGGGGATCCTTCCAAGGATTCACAAGCACACGAAAAGAAAAGTCAAATGTAGAGGATCAAGGAAGTTCTATCTTATTCATCATCAATTGCAAATTGCAATTGCAACCATTACATTGATTCTCCAATCTAACTTCTCACTACCAACCTATAAGATACTAAGATTACAAAATCAAGATTAAGACTACAAAATGAAGATTACAAATGAAGGAGATAATACTCCTATTTATACAAAATCTATGATAACAAACTCATAAATGTAAATCCACTATTCCCTCCTTTGACCCACATATTTCTCAACCAATGGTGACACATAACCCTATCCTCCATGATCTCCTCCATGAGGTCCTTGATTTCCTCCATGAGGTCCATGATCTCCTCAAATTCGAATTTGAACATAGAGTGCCACATAAGGGATCCTAAGAAGCTTCTTTTGTACCTACACATGTCAACAAACTCATTCTAATTGTTAGGTAGAAGTTTAAGCATATTATTTTCTAACGTTTAACCACAAATCCACTTAAAAATGTTAAGAATTAATAACCCAATGATGAGGTAAATGTAATGATGTGGAGGTGGAATGAAGGTGACATGAAGGTAATATGAAAGTAATGTGAAGGTATTGGTGAATAATGGAGTGATAATAGGGACTATTTTGAGGCCCAACATACCCCCAAACTGAAGGTATTGCATATCCTCATGCAATCTATTACATTACTTTTTGATACTTGAGCTTTGGCTTAAACTCTGCATGATATAATTTACTTAACTTTTTCAAAGTGTTTTTGATGAACTGCAACTTGGTTGGTTCTTGTGTTTCAACCATATTTTGTTTGTTTCATTCAATTTTAATATATGATCTTTTCATATTGATAGTGTGATTTTTATTGCAGAGTATTTTTGTTGGAATGCATCATGGTTGGTTCTTGTGTGACAACCATGATTGTGTTGGCATCCAATTATCTTTTAAGTACTTTTTGAAAAGCCATTTATATGCTCATGATGATGTAATAGTAGATATATTTTGAAAGTATGTGGGCTTTGAATGTGATATGAATGTTTTGAATGTTATATGAATGTGGCAACATATGAATGTGAATGTATTTCCCCCCTCAACTGATGGTTTTGGCAATTTGACAAAATGACGAAAGGAAGTGAAGTTTTTCCAAAAATTATCATTCTAACTTTTCAAAGAATTAGATGGTTAAAAGTTAGAAAATATCATACCTTAACTTACCCTTTCAAAAATGGATGAGAGTTGTGCACGTGTGGCTACAAAATTATGTTCATAGTCTTCTTTACTTGGTTGTGAAAATGGTGGATGAAATTGAAAAAGTGAATCTTTTATTGTTGTTGCATCTGTTGCTGGATCTTCTGCTGAATGTTCAGAATCTGTTGTTGAATGCGGCTGAAAATGTATAAGGCTTGGAAGGTATACAAAATTCAGAATTTACACTTCCCCTCAGCCTTATTTATTGACTTGTCCTCATGTCATTTACATCAAAAACTGAAAAGTAATGAAAGTAATTCTGCGTCCTCTGCTACAAAATGAATAAATGAATAAACGCTCATTGGAACAATTCTTGTCATGTGAATAAATGTTTTGGTGCCTAACATAACAAGAAATTGTTAACTTAGTGGCCATTGATGGATGCCACTAGTCAACACGAGAGCTCCCATTTTTAATGTGGATGAGAGTCAAGATGCCCCGAACACATCTTTCTAAGTATGAATGATTTTGTTGTTGTCAAATACTCAGTAGATCCGATGAACAAGGGACATTGATGTATTCCCTTTGATTATTGGCATGATAGCTTGCCCTTAAGGCATGCAAGCTTCAGGGTGTTTTTAGAAAAATATTTAGACTCAAGGACTATGGACTCAATGGTGTATGGCAGAAAGGTTTTATTTGCAAGTGTAGGAAAAAGGAAACTGACAATGAATATGTAAAGTGGACCAAAAAGCTTGTAGATGACCTTGGTTGTTTTTATTGGTGGGTTAGGATTGAAGAAAAATGTAATGAAGTGTATGTGGTAATGGAAAATGGATAATGACTCTTGCTAGGAAAAAAAAATGAATTATGGCTTCAATTTCTCAAATATAGCAAATCTGCTTCTTAATTTTGGACTACCTACTAAAATAGCTAATTTTGACCAGCGTTGACCAGCTGCCTGTAGACATTGAATTCAAGTGTGGATAGGTATTTCACCATCTTTGTACATTTAGGAACAAACTGAAGCTCTTTGAATTTTGCTAATCTGTCATGCAACATGTCAAACCATTAAGCTATTACAGGAAGTTGCAAGAACTTGTAATTTTCTAGACATTTCGGTTATGATTATGGATTGGTTCTTTAGAATTTCTCATGAAATTAATATTTTGAAGACCAATTGTGCGCACAAATAGTTTCCTTAATGATCACTTGATTATCCTGTAACCTGCGAAAAAAAACTGGGAAGAAAGAAAACATAAGTGTGTTCAAGAAGAAATGGCCATTTCCTTCATGATTCTTACGCAAAAATTTCGTACCAAATAAAACAAATTAAGAAAAATCAAAGTGTTGAAATTAACTCAATTCATGATATTAGTATCAATCCATTCTTAAAGAAATAACCATGAAAAGTAAATTTACTCCCTGTTTGTGTCAACTAACACATGTGCATGGCAAAGAGCTCGGCATTATAGATTTTTTGTGTCCTACAGATTAGTATGTTATAAAGCATACAAAAATATGAATTTTCCATGCAAATTACCATCCAACTAAATAAATTTCATATGCGCTATGTGAATTCTGTGCAAAGTGGTTTTTTTTTTTTTTTTAGCTCAAAAATTAGAATCATACACCTTGATTTCAAATTCATAATGTGCCAAACGACACCAACAGTAACATGAACTGTTTTAATTTCCACATTGTAATGAGCTTCCAAATAAGTACAAGTTTCAATTTCCACATTGTGTTTCTTCTTGAACACAATTCCGAATGAACCTAGTGCCAACTACCCATTCTGCCATGTAACTGATGGTCTGTAATAGTTTCCCAAATCAAAACTTGTACTTACAATAGAAAATTTCAACTGTTTCCAAACAAGAATGAAAATAAATAGCCTGAATGACAATCAATTCTGTGCAGAAATTGCGAGCTATACCATTTTATCAATATGCCTCTAATTTATAGCAGAAAAGTAAGGACAACTTTGCAAAAATCAAACACAAACCTGTTTCGGTTGCCCATTTCGTCCACCTATTTTGGTGGCAATTATGTGGCCAGTTTCTGTTCCATTCCCATTGACAATTGCCGCTTCAATTTCCTTATCATCGACATTATCAGATTTGTCGTCTCTAATTTTCATCTCATGCATCTCTTTTGGAAGCTTATCGACACCACTATTTATAGTATTCCGAAATTTTTTCATGCTCGAAGCGCCCATATTTCCAACCACTGACAAATCAAAAGAGCCCACCATTCACTACTCCGAAGCTTCACCTGCACTCACAGTAGAAACAGATGTTTCTAGAATGTCTTCCCCTCCTCCTTCATGTTCAAACTTCGCCCTCTTTGTTGCCACGTCTCCACCCAGAGGATCAAAGACGGAGGAATGGCCGGAAGCGAAGCTCTTGAGATGTCGCATGACATGCATGACACCAAATCTTCACCACCTCCATCCCCAAGCTAGCACAGCCTCCTTCATCTGTAAGCACTATTTATTTATCTGCCAACCCCACCATAACCAAAAAATAGGATAGCTTTACTTTACGACCATGATCGATTAGAGAATTTCATGGACAAAGCTAAGCTTATCCTTCTCTGTTGAGCAAGAGGCATAATTATTTTGGGGGGTTTATTTTAATTGGGAGGGTGGTCTCCAGTTTATGAATAAAATAAAATTCATAAATTCTTAAGTCTAAAATTACAAACCAAGAGAATAATAATGAATCTTGAGCAAAATATTATGTCCTATTGGAAAGAACAATCACATTTCCACTACAGAAGACAGTAGTATTGCTAATAAAACTAACAAATGAACTAAGTAAAGAGAAGACCAACTGCAACTTCTTTAATCTGCTCGTGACTGGCCAGCTCGAGAAGAAATTATAATACCAACTATAAGGCCATAGAGTGCAAGTGTTTCTGCAAAGATCAATATGAGGATCATACCAACAAAGAGCTTTGGCTGTTGTGCATTTGCTCTGACACCGACATCACCAAAAATACCAATAGCCATACCGGCAGCAAGACCAGAGAGCCCGCAAGCTAGTCCCGATGAAAGATGTGTGTATCCATCAAATAGATAATAGGACTTTGCCTTGGGGTTAATTCCTGTGCTGATAATCACAACAATAATCAAACCATAGATACCCAACACTCCAGCCATGACGACTGGAACAATCAATTTCATCACAAGCTCCGACCTCATCACACCCATGGAGGCCACACTCATGTCACTCTTGGCAGTTCCATATGAAGTTCCCATGCAGGAGAACAGGAGCGTTGCGGCGGCCCCAAGGAAGCCGAAGAATGGAGCAGTCTCATCGTTGCTGAATACGTCCACCATTTTAACTGATGTCTAGGACGAGATTCTCGCTAAGACTTCAAAGGTTTTTCAGAGTTTCAGAGCCTCCAAAGAGATCGAACCTCGAAGCTGGAACCTTTAATGGCGTCGAATATATTTTTACCATAAAAAAAAATGATTTAAAAATTTCTCTGGTCAGAGCCGCTCATATTCACATTTGAATTTCCATCACAATCATCAAATCGCTCCAAATAAGGCTCAATAATTGGATCTCATAACTGGATTGCATATTTGGATAATGGTTGAATAATTAAACATCTAACATTAGCACAAAATCGCACTCATAATCTCCAAATAAATGTCATTTTGTCAATGTCTGACACAACATTTAACAAGAATAGCATTTCCCACATCAAATGAGTGAGATCCCATATCTATAGTGATAGCTGTTTGACAAATTCTTGCTAGCAAGATGATTAGGTTTATCAAAATAAATCGATAATGATGTGTTCATTTCTCGTTTTTTTTTTGTTTTAACAGATGCCGGAGCAAACTGTGATGGCTTGAAATTGCAGGTTATGCGTAGTATGGATATACTCGGAAGGCTCTGGAAATTTTCAGCGAATTGCAGCATGCGGCATGAAGCCATACCAAATTACGGTTTCTGTTGTAACTGCATGTGCTACTCTAGCTGTGATAAATACCTGATTTCGCATGCAAATTTTGATGCATATTTTATGTTTTTCTATGGAACATTCCAAATTGAATCAATTCCCTTTCACTCTTCATAATCACTTCCCTTCAAGGAAGAAATAACCGTGATTTCGAGCATGTTCTTGATATAAAAATTGCTACAGCTGAAATGTTAAATGAAAGGTGATCTATGACAATTGAATTCCCAGCTTAACACATGGAATTGAAAATTCATCGGTGGTCGATGCAGAACATCGATCTCTGAATTTAATCCCTAACCTTGATCAATACCAAGCAATACCAAGCGATACCATTAGAGGTAGAGACTGCAAAGAATACACCAAAAGACAAGCCGAACCAGCCTTTGGCAACATATGCAAGTGTTTGAGAGGGAAAATAGCATTTTTTTAATTATGAGCCTAATTTTTAATTATGAGCCTACAAGTGCTGGTCGTAGCTAACTATTTTAAGTTGTGAGCCAAATATCATAATTAAAAAAATGAGCAGGTAACATTGAGATCACGGGTTTCTACAGAGACTTTCTAATTGCCTCAGGTCATGAATGACATTGAAAACTAAGCCATCATCCTGTCATTCAAATAAATTATAATAGATTATAAGAATATGCTCTGTTACACCCCCAACAACCTTCAAGTTATAAAGGCACAACGCCTTTCCAGGTACAAATGCAACGCATGGTTCGCCTAACTTGCTCTCCAGGAATGACAAAACTGTGTATGGCTTTCTCGGTGAAACAGTTAATATTGGCTGAGTTTGCAAGCTGCAGCATAGGGGGATTTGCAAACAAAAAGAAGATATTGTAAGCTATGTGACTGTGGAGTTTTTCGAATAATAAGTTTATTAATTTTATTTTATTCAGTCAACATTCGTATTGCATTATGTTTCTTAGAGTAGAGTATTGTCTTGTGCATCATGCTCTTTAGTTATCGAGTATGCTTTGTTTGTATAGTTTGATTTTGTACTCGATTACTACAGTTACACACTGCATTTCTCTTTGAATAGAATTCAGTTTGTGCATTATACTATGCAGTTGTACATTATTTATTTCAGTGGAATTTCGAATTCTGCCCATGTACTTTATTTTTTTTTCAACGGAATTTTGTCTAGGCTTCTCTTTACTTTTTCGATTGGCTTACACTAAGTTTCATTTTGTTAGCTTAATGGCTTTGGAATGTGACAGGCAGGCCAATGCCCACATTATCAAAGTTGGATTTGAGCTCAATCTATTTTCTCAACACTCTTGTTGACATGTATTCAAAGTGTGGTAGTATAGAACTAGAGAATGTAATAAATAAATTTTTTTTTTAAATGAAAAACCAAATAATCATATGTGAAATAATAATTCCATTGATTTATTTAGTTTGAACAAGAAAAATTGTAAATTGTCGCAGCAGATCGATATCGGAAGCTTGCAATTTTTTTATAATCGATAGAATGCGCAGATCAATTTTCTAGCGAGAGTATTTTTATTTTAAATAAATCGATAGATTTTCTGATCTTCCTGATCGCACGAAGCGCAAGAAGAGAGAATAATAATCTCTTGATTTATTTTTATTTATGCAGGTTAGCCTGGATGGATAATAAACACAATCAAGATTTGTGACAAAACCTTGCATTGTCTATACTCTTTCTGCAATGGCGTGGGGGTGTTTAGACTCTCAGAGGACAAAGCCTTCTAATAATCAAGCTTCTCTCTTACTCGTGATACAGAAACAAGATATAGAAATGTGATGATGAAGCAGCTCTTTTAAGTTATTCATGATGAATTTTTTTTTTAAATCAAGACTAAAAGAAAATTCAACGAGATCTCGTTTTATTTATTTATTTCATAATTATTATTATTTTATTTTATTTTATCTATTCTACATTAACTTGAAACATTTTTTATTTTCTAAGTAAAATAATGCTTCCAGTGAAGCCATCTATGAACTAAGAATTTGAAAATGCTCACATCAAGATTTAAATTTTTTACTTTATGATTTACAATTATGTGAGTAAACTGTCTTTTTGGCGCAAGGTTCTTTTGAAACCAGTCGTCAATATTATCCTTGCTCTCCAAGAAGTGACTGTTTAACATCTTCAAATTTCTCATCCGTTGATGAATTAGTAAGAAATGGGGGGTTTAAAAAAAAGTGAATTTAAAACTAATTAAGAAAAATAAAAAAGCACAACTTAAACTCCTTTATGAAGATCCTGATGTCACCAGGTTTCACAAGTTAGTTCATAAAAATAAATTGCAATAAAAACGACTTCCTAAGTCTATCTCTAAATCATCCTCCCCAGCAACGGTGCCAAAATGTTTGGTCTAAAATGCGGATGCAAATTAGAGGTTCATCAATCCGGGTAAGTAAACTTCAAGGATCATCCAATATATATGGACTTAGAGACAAACTAAACTAGGCTAGGTGAAGAAATGCCAAAGCTCCCTTATAGGAGGTTGTTCATTATGATCTCCAACACCTATTTAGTTATTTAATCAAAATGAAATCTAAAGACATTGTGATAAGTGTAAGAAATATTAAGGCTCCCTTACAGGAGACTTCATTAATATTTCTAATCATCTTAATCAACAAACTATTTAAACTAATGAAATTAAAGCAATTAAATCTAATTCTGATTGATTGCATGAAATGTTAAAGCTCTCTTACAAGAGACTATTCATTTATATCTCAAGCATATAAATCGGAAACTTAAACTAATGAAATCAAACATTAAATAACAAATCAGATTCATTGAAGGAAACATTAATACTTTCTTACGAAAGGCCATTCATTAATATTCCAAACATATGAACCTAATAATTTAATCTAATGAAATTCACAAACAACATAAAATAAAATCTTAATAAAATAAAAGTGTACTTGCTAGGCAATGGGGATCCTTCCAAGGATTCACAAGCACATGAAAAGAAAATTAAAATGTAGAGGATCAAAGAAGCTTTGTCTTATTCATCATCAATTGCAAATTGCAATTGCAACCATTACATTGATTCTCCAATCTAACTTCTCACTACCAACCTATAAGATACTAAGATTACAAAATCAAGATTAAGACTACAAAATGAAGATTACAAATGAAGGAGATAACACTCCTATTTATACAAAAGCTATGATAACAAACTCATAAATGTAAATCCACTATTCCCTCCTTTGACCCACATATTTCTCAACCAATGGTGACACATAACCCTATCCTCCATGATCTCCTCCATGAGGTCCATGATCTCCTCAAATTCTAATTTGAATATAGAGTGCCACATAAGGGTGCCTAAGAAGCTTCTTTTGTACCTACACATGTCAACAAACTCATTCTAATTGTTAGGTATAAGTTTAAGCATATTATTTTCTAAAGTTTAACCACAAATCCACTTAAAAATGTTAAGAATTAATAAACTTTGGAAAAGCATAGTTATAACCCAATGATGAGGTAAATGTAATGATGTGGAGGTGGAATGAAGGTGAAATGAAGGTAATATGAAAGTAATGTGAAGGTATTGGTGAATAATGGAGTGAGAATAGGGACTATTTTGAGGCCTAACAATCACTCTGAAGAAATATTTAGGTTCCCTTTAACTTCACCTCATCTATCGGTGCTCTTAAGCTTCCCTGAGATTCTCTTTGGAAAAAACTCCCTAGAGGTCCTTTTCTATCCTTGAAACCTCACCTACTATCTCCAGCATATATCATACATCCAAAATGGACTGATCATTGCTCCAAATGAGCTCTGGCTCCCCAATTTAGGCCTCCATCCACTATTGGCCCTAGGTTGTCCGAAACTTCCTTGTGGCTTCTATACCTTCATAAGTCTCCAAATGACTCTAAAAATCCCTTAATTGGATTCAGAATGTAAAAAATAGTCATAATAGACTATTCACTTGCATAAATTGGCCTCGGACTGCTCCAGTTACGCCTCCAACACCTAGTGGCACCCCCTAGCTCTAGGTTCACTAAAAACTTCCCTGAATCATCTCAACCTTCAGAATTCTTCAAAAGCTTCTGAAAATCCTTCCATTGGATTTATAAGGCTCAAAATAGTTAGAATAGAATACTTTTTTGCTGAGAATGGATACTGGATGCTCTGGATAGGCCTCATTCTCTTGCTGGCACCTGGTGACTCTTGGAACTTCTCTGAAGTATATCGGCCTTCAAAAGTCCTCTAATAGCTCTTAAAACCTCACCATTAGTTCCATAATTGTTGAAACATCCAAAATTTACTATTTTATTACTGAATAAGGCCTCTAGCTGCCCTAGCTAGGCCTCATACTGCTACTGGCTCCTGGTGGCCCTTAGAACTTCCCTGAAGCTAAATATCGCTCATTATTCCTTTGATGGATCTGCAACACTCACCAATGAATCTTTATTGTCTGAGATAGTTGAAATTTACTATTCACACTCTAATAATGGATGAATCTATCTTAATATAGAGCCTAATCAATTTTTGTCCAGTGACCCCTAAATCAGCTCCACTAAATATGGAGCAGTTAAGTTAACTCTAGTTAAAATAGGGATTTGGCCAAAAATGGCTCGCCCGCCAGCTTAAGCCACTGATTAAACTTTTAGAACTTAAATCTAACTATCAAGTTGGCCACATGGCCCCCATACCCCGCAGTCACCGTTAACATTGGAGCGGAGTTTATGTGACCGTTTGGTTAACTACCACATGAAAAGCCGAAATGTGGCCATGTGACAGGTTGCAGAACTATCGGCGGTTAGGGGATTAAGCCCTTGGCTATGAGTGTCATAGGTTAGTTTTTGCACCATTCCCAATGACCTGGTTAACTAGGCATCATCTCCAGGACCGATGATCAAGGGTCTATCATTCCCTGTCATCTCAGTTGTTATATGCCCTAATACAGGAAACAACATGAATCAAACAAGACTTTCATCAAGCAAGAATTTTCCATGGTTTGAAGCTTATTATTAAACATGTGGGAGCTCACCAACGCAGGCTCTAAGGGGCCTAAGTGCATTGCATATGCAGGTAGCCCCATTCAAGGCTGCTCTGAAAATCACTTCCCGACATTCAAAGGTGCGTTGGTCACATTGGGAGCGAAATTCACGTTGTTCCGGAATCTCCACTTGGCCAGTGTCTTCTAGAAGGGTTCACATGTGTCAAGCTTCGAATCCAAGTGTCCATTTGACATCTAAATGAATGGAAACATGTATTGCCTATTTTTGGAATGTTATTGATTACAAAACAACCTACATTTCATCTATAAATTGAACACAGATCTAAGTGTTTGGGAGGAAGAATTTGAGTAGAGAAATGCCGGAGAATTTTCAATAGAGAGTTTGATTTGTGGAGCTGCTGCTAGAGAGATTTATGCTATGATGAGACTTGGGAACTCTGATGGAAGGTCAAATCAAATCAGTCACTAGGTTGTAACCTCTCCTTCTATCATCAATAAAGAGTACTTCTTGTTTTTGCCTACATGCATCTATGTTTACTTTGATTTTCCATATTGCAAGATCTTGGTTGATGAATTTAGTTTATGCTTAACTGATTTAGCTAACTAGATTGAATAGATATCTATATTATTTCATCTTCTATTGTTTCGGTGTTCTTTCTTTCAGGAAGCATTTAGCTATTTGAAACCGCTTGAATTTGAAGTTGTAGTGGAAGCGACAGAAAGGAGCCATTTGGAAGCGACTAAAACAAGTAAGCATCCAATCCTCTCTATGTATTTATTCTGAGTTAGGAGAAACGGTAGTATAGTCTTTCACCTGTTTTTCTAGGCTAACACCTTCCTAGGGAAGCATAATTTAACCGTAGATTACAATTATGGCCCAACAATGGGGTCACATCCATATGGGGAGGGGTTGGCCGAGGGGCCGGCCCCTCCGCTCCCCCAAAATGGATTTCACCACACATTAAATATATGTCGTTGACTCTATGGTTAAGAAACATTGGTAGGCCGAGTGATAAGACGTGGGCGTGCTAGCGAGGAGGTCGCAGGGTTGACTCCGTTCGGCTCCACCAAAATTTTAAACCACTTTTCATGGGCCAAGTGGCAGCCTCTGGGCATGCCACGTGGCGGCATGCGATTGGCCCAAACAATCCATGCACAGTACTTCTGCCAATAGAAATGAGCCATTTTTCATCCTGTAACTAGCCCAAGAGGAATATTCCTTGGAATATTTTTTTTGTTGAATATTTAAATGCCCAGTCAAACTTGGTCAAAGGTCAAAAATTGCAATTTACTGGACTTTTCAAGTCACGATAACTTCTTCATACGGTGTGGATTTTTCAAACCATTCACGGCACTGGAATCAGGAAGACAAGAACTATCTGGTCGCTCAGGTTTGACACATTTTCGAACACTTTTAAATTTGAGCTATCACTTAGGTCCTTGATTCAAATCTGATCAATTTTTAACCATGACTGGATCTGATTTGACCTCTCATCATGTATCCACCACTATGGTTGAGACATCAAATATTTCTTCCTCATCCATGTTTGAAACATCACTAGCGGCACATATGTACAGTGGCCCGTCCATCTCACTAGGTTATACCTCTTTATTTGGTACCTTCTCTGGTGTAGCTTCTACTCCTTGGACCTCTCCCATGTCATCTAGTTCAGGAATTCCACCTAGTACTTCTCTTCTGAACGCCATTGAGTTTGCTCCTTCTCCTCCACCTACACCTACAATTGAACAATAGGTTGGCCCTTATGTTAGTGAGCAAGGTTATCTTCAACAACCTAACTCTCCTTATGTTAGGTACCCTCCATCTAGATCGCAGTTGCCTATTTTGGCATGGGGAAACTTGTTGTTGGTAAACCTCAAGTTAATAATCAGCCTTATTATAATCCTCCTTATCCTAGGATGGATACCAGTGTTTGGCAACCTACTTTTCCCATCCAACCTGGTTCATTTTGGGACCGATATTTGAATCCTCAATCTCTGCCATCTTCATCTCAAATTCCTATCCATGCTTTTGTACCTCAACACTCTCAAACACATGTAATCCAACCTTTACAGTTTTTTGTTTCACTACAACCTATTTCGCCGATATCTGGTACCTCTTAGGTTCCACTTACACAGCCTTTACAAGGTACCTTACAGTCTCAACTACTTGGCTAAGGTACTCCTCAAATTCCAATAGGAAAAAATGTGTATATTATGGTGAAATCACAATCAAACCCACCTCATGTCGGGATGATGAAAAATCCCACAGGGAAACAATATAGACCCTATCAGGGCATTCCTCAAGTTCCTTTTCAAGTCCAACACATCCAAACCCAACCATTCCAGCCTTTGTAGGGTTATCCTAGAACTAGTCAACAAGGTTACATGTATGTTAGTTACGAGAATCCTCCTTATTTTAGTGCCCAGGCTCCTCTTTATCATAACCCTCCTTATCTGGGAACGCAAGTACCTGTTGCTCAGTTTATTCCTTCTTATCCAGGCTATCCTTCACGAGATTTCAATCAACATCTACCTTATGTGGCTACTCTCAAATTTCCATATTTGACTCAGCTTACCAACAATCCCATTTCTCATTCACCTTAGTGGCCGATAATTCCCACCAAATTGCCTTCTAATATCCCAAAATTCAATGGGAATCCTGGAGAAGACCCATCGACCCATGTCATGATGTATCATCTATGGTGTTCTTCAAACTCCCTTAATGATGATTCCATACGGTTACATCCTTTCCAATGTACTCTCATAGGTACCGTGGCTAAATGGTACATTGAGTTACCTAGAGCTTTGTTTCACGATTTCAACTCCTTTGATACCACCTTCCTCATGAATTTCTACTTACCCATACGATATGAAACTGGAATGAAAATTCTGACCGAATTTAAAAAATCTAAAGCCACTCATATTTCAGGTCACATTCATCAGTTTCAATGTCATTTCTGGTTGGTTAATACCTTTGTTTTGGATCAATTGTTAGCGAAATGGTTCATAAAATCCTTGTTTCCATCTATCACAGAGGATGTAGCTAATGGCGGAGTCGTGAATGAAGAGAAAGTAATTGCTCATGCTCAGTATTTGGACCTCATTTATACCCAATCTGGCATTCTCTATGAAAAGATACCAGATTCTCTACGACCTTCGAACATTGTTCCTTCCACTCCTGGTAAATAATCTCATGTTCTTGATGGCATTATTGATTCTTTCAGTTTGTAGATAGTTAGCAAATCATTTGGTGTTGCGCTCATTGTTTCTACCCAAAAATATTCATCCAATCCTCCTACAACTTCTTCTTCTGAGATAATTTTTTCTTCATCTAATAAATACAAATCTCAATAGCAACCGGGAAGTAAGAAGAAAGGTAAATGGAAAATTAATAAATATTCTTCGCCACAATATAAATAAACAAATCAATCCTCTGATGAGAAATGAAAGCCTCGCTACCCATGCTTGATATGCAATGAGGATAAATTTACTCATGACTTTCCTCACCATGAAGAAGTGAATAAATTTCTGAAATCCTCCACTTCTCCTGCTGTGTTGATCAATATGTTTCCCAATCAGGAGGCCCATATGGTTTCTCAGGACCAATCTTCCTCTAACATAGTTTTAATGCTTTCCTCCATGAAGCATAAATATGATGTTATGGTGGCTACTCGAAACAAGGAATATGGTAATGTGAATCCCTCGAAAGGTCAGGTATTATGATGATGAGCCTCAGTTTTGCAACAAGAATTTTGCAACTACTAAGGCTACCAACTTTAATTATCAACCCAGGGTTCGTACAAAATTTAGCAGTGTCGGCACTATATGTGCAACATAAAATGTGTCCTTCTTTAGTTGATCTGATGTAATGGAGTGAATTTCGTGAAATCAAATATTAAACTAATTTCAGAAATGGAAATGTTACTTTGAAGAGAAAATAATCCTACAGAAAAACAACAATTTGTAATTGAAATCCTAAGAGCATGAATTCAAATAAATAGGCCTAATCTAATTTGTAAAAATGCATGTATTAAGTGGTGTTTATTCTTCCTAAATCATGGATTTAGATCCTAGGGGTCATGGTTCAAGACTAAGAGACAAAAACCAATCTTGGGGAGCAAATATGGTCAATTTTACATGTGTTATAAGAGTGCTACAAAAAGTTGCTACAGGAAGTCCTATTTTGTTATAAGAGGAGATAACTCACCAAATTACCAAGTAAACCAAATGAAAATTGGATGGGAAATTTTTTTTTATTAATTGGGATGTCTTAGGACTCCATTCCAATTGGAATCACTCCAAAATACACCTATTAACACGTGCTAAAAAATAGCTGAAAATTACTAGTCTAAAAATCTGGAAATTCAAGAACTAGTGAGCTAGTTAACCTATCAAATACCTAACCTAATCAAGTTAAAATTCAATGGGGAATTTTTTTTTTTAACTTTAATGTTTTTATGACCTAATCCAAGTGTAATCAACTCAAATTTCTCTTAATAACACGTTATAAAAAATAGCATAAAATCACTACTATCTTGCTAAAAGGGACTTCCAAAAATCCTAGATTCGTGAACTAGTAACCCAATCCAAGTAACTCAATGATGAAGATGACTTGTCAAAGTTTTCTAAGGATGCATCATGATTTTGACTCTCTAAATAACCTGAAGAAAATCTCACTTCAACCATTTAACCAATATAACTTACAGCAAAAGAATCATGAACAGTAAATTCATAAACAAGAGATGCAAGTGAAAAATACATTCAAAGGACATAAAGAATTTGTGCAAGAGGGCTATGGGGCTCCTGGGATAGCCAAGCCCAAGAAGACTCAGATTCCTATGGAAGAAACCAAGATTTAGAAGCTAAAAATGGCACCAAACTCCATTATTTGAATCAATCCAAGTACATCCCTGCTAGAAATAAAAGTGGAGTTGCTAAACAACAAGTTTTCTCCACAACAAGACTAATAAATACCTGCCCCTAGAGACCAATTTGAATTGGTACTTATAAAAAATGATGAGGAAGCATTCTCCTTGAAAGGAGGAACATTTCCCCTCCAAAATCCCTCAAATAGTGGATCTAGTTCCCAACACTAGGAATATGCATTAAATGACAGGGAACACATTCCTAGATTTTCTCAATCATTGGAGCTCCAGAATTTCATAATAATTTCATGATATTTTGTTCATTTATTCTCCAATATTGATCCTCCTGTAGTATGGAGAAAGTCCCTATATTATCTCCTCCTCCAAATCTTCATAATTTTCCCAATATTCTCACAATATTCTTCAAAAATAAATAATATTAGGCACAAATATGAAATTATCTCTAAACCTTTCTAAGAACATATTAAAGATAAAAAAAACATTATTAAGTGTAGAAGGAGAGATTTAATATAGCATTTATGTGCCCAAGAAAGGTTAGATGGGCCTCAATTTTTGTCTAATTTAGAGGCTCATCATGTGATTCTTACGGAGTTAACAATCAAGCCTCTGAAGAGCATTATTCATAAGTCTGCTTTCAACCCTCGTACAAGGGTTGCTCAAACTTACAACTTAGTTGAGGACTTGGCTCAATCTCCCCGCCCAGAAGGATTTTCTTTCAGCTATCAAATGTGTTGATCCTTCATATTCCAACCTAGTTGTTTTCAGTCATGAAAACTAAACCCCTTGCCTTCCAACTCAATTAAATTTTATCATTCAGGTCATCGTCTGTGGTAAGAAAATTCATCACTCTATTCTATATGAGGGATACTTGACCTACATAATGTTTATGTCTTGATGGAAAGTGATTGGATCACCTCAATTGATTTAGTCACCTACCACATTGAAATATTTTGATGGAAGAACATATAAGCCTTGTGGTATTCTGAATTTTTTACAAGTGGAATTAGGGGGAAAGACTGTATCTATAGAGGTAGAAGTTATAGATATAACACTTGATTATAATCTTCTATTGGGTCGCACATAGGTTTATGCTGTGGCCACGGTCGTTTCGACCTATTTCTGTATGATCGTCTCTCCTCATAAGGGCAGGATTGTGGCCATTGATCAACTCACATTTTTCGCCTCTAATTCTCATGTTACTCGAAGTGTCCCGCTTGTAGGGGAAACTATACATTCCTATTTGCTTGTCAGGGTTGGACTATTGAAGGATTCCTCGCTCATGGGAACCTTTTCGCTCCCTCCTCCTCCTCTTCCTTTCATCTCATCTTTGTTTTATTATATCAACATGATATCATTTTCTACTATCCAGACTGATCCATGGATAATACTAGACAAAACTGACATCAACATTTTTGGCGACTGAATGTAGCTTAGCCCTATTGAACTTTATTACGAACTCATTTATTTATATTGTGTGGATCATAATTTTTATTCAATCAATTAGGTCGATCAATCATTGGATTATGGCACATCTTTTGATCCATTCTCTCATGTATTTTCTACCGACAAGAGCATCATGGAGACCATGATGTCAGACAATACATCGTGGGATGATCATCACCATCGTTTCTCCTTACCATATTCCATTGAGGATAATATTAATGATGTTTATCTACCAAATTTCATTGAAACCTTTACGGGTTCCATTTCTATCCACGAAGTCAATTCCGAGAAGAATCTCTCGAATATAGAAGAGACGATACCTCTTGAAATTTTTGTTAAACCAGGTGTCATCGAAAATATACACATTGGTGCATCTTACTCTCCATATAATATATAGACCTATAAAGCCCTGTTTCATGATTTTGTGATGTCTTTGCCTGGACCAGATATCGACCCAAATATAGTAGTGCGCAAAATTAAAATGTATCTTGATGCTAAACCAATCTAGAAATGCCTTCGTCTAGTCCATCCAAAGAAGGCTACCGTGATTAAGAGTGAATTTGAAAAACTCCTTCGTGCTGGTTTCATCTACCCCATTCCTCTCACTGATTGCGTGTCTAATGTCATCCCTATCATGAATAAACTGGGACTATCCAAGTATGCGCCGATTATTAAGATGTGAATCGCGCTTATTCTAAGGACAACTACCTGACCCTATTCATCGACTAGATTTTTGATGACTGCATCGGTTGTGAAATATATTCATTCATGGATGGTTTCTTTGGATATAATGAAATCAATATCCTCCCAACGGATCAACCTAATACTACATTTATTTTTCCCTGGGTACATTCGCATACAGGAAACTCCCATTTGGTCTAAATAATGTTGGGGTCACATTTTCAACAGGCCATGGATTATGATTTTCATGATATTAAAGACATCATGTGACCCTATTTGGACAATCTCCCCGCTCATTCTAAGTATTGAGTTGATCACTTGATGTATATTAGGGCCATTTTCGGTAATTTCCCTTCATAAATTATTTTGGAACATGATTTATTTCTACATTTTTGGGGCCAATTTTGGTGAAGACAGGGCCCATTTGATTTTTTATAGAAGACTTAGGAGTTAGAGACAAGATGATTTTATTTTATTTGATTTTTTTATTGATATGTAGGGACCACCCACATAAGAAATATGTACCACCTAAGCCAATAATTCGAACTGCATGAGATGGAAAGTGAAGGCTTGGTGTGGGACCTAAGAAGGAAGAAAAGGCGGGAATAAAGTCTCCACAAAAGTTATAAAAGGAAGGCAACACACTTCATTTGGCATTCTTGGCTTATAAAATTTGATTCTGTTACTCGAGTTGCTCATCCAGGTCATTTTTTGTTCACCAAGATTTTTCCAAGCGGAGAATTCACCCTTTCTTCGGGGAACTTCGAGTGCCACCCTAGAGAGGTTCGTCCATTATCATTTGGAGGAGATTTGTAAAGAGATTTCTAGCATTTTTATTCATTTTTCCCTAGTATTTCATATTTATAGAGGACACATTAGTGGATCTAGTGTGGCCATTGCAGTATTATTCCAAAGGGCTATTGCCGAGAGAAATTAGGAGAAGAAGGCTCAATAGATTTTTTGGCTATTGGGTGATTTTAAGGGCTAGAATTGGCAGCAATATTCAAGAGTGATTTTGCAGACTCTGGGCCAACACGGAAGAGAGAAACTGGGGATACGTGGGAGATATATTCTCATTCATTGGGGTTATTTCTTGCCAGGAGAAATAAGGGAAGTATTGGTATAGTTTATTGCTACATTTCATGAGTGTTTGGGGAGGATTTTGGTGGTGGTTTGACAGACAGCATGCTCCAGCTACTATTGGAGAGCATAGGACTTTTGGGGGTCAATTTTGGAAGGTCAAAACCAAGACAAACCATTTCTATGTTTTTCTAAGTTTTTGACAAGGAACTCAAAAATAATTTTTTTGAATTGTCTGAGCACCGGAGGTGGGGTTTTCAAATATATCTTTGTATCAGACATTGAAATTTTTCAGGGCAGCGCAAAGAAGTAGTTGGACAGTTTCTGGGTTATCATTGCTTCACCTAGGCATTTATCTTCTTTCCAAAAAGGAAATCCCAGGTGAATTCCTTCCATATATTTTTACTCTTGCGCCAGTTTATAATAAAATGGCTCAACTGCTTCCATATTGCTGATTGTTCTGGGTGTTTACTAAATTGTTTTAAAATTTATATGGTGTAAATTTTATATTTTCTTGCATATCATTGTTTTTCCTAGAACATTACAGTGGTATCAGAGCATGATCTTGGCCTAGATGTGGGTAACCAATAAGATCATGGAAGATTTGGTTATGTAGGCATAGTGACGGGTGAAACCATAGACAAACTCATGGCTCAAGAGAAATTCAATGTGCAGAAATTTCGGGGTGGAATCCATTGGGAAAATGCGAGGTTGGCCCAATTGTGGGTAACTAGTAAGATCATGGAAGATTCAGGTATGTAGGCACAGTGGTGGGTGAAACCATAGACAAACCCATGGCTCAAGAGAAATTCAATGTGCATAAATTCTGGGGTGGAATCCATTGGGACAATGAGATGTTTGAGGGTGACAGACCAAACCCATCCTCATCCTTATAGGAGATACATTAGAGGTACACAGACCATGGACGTGCAGCCATCTTCACCATGTGGGGTAATTTGATAGACTCGGGATACCATATCTCCTTGAAAGGAGCAGACAAGACAAGAACAGTTAGAGGGTGAGACTAGGAGGCACTTTTGCTGGTGGAGACCTAGATTTAGATATGAGGGGCCTGAGGATGAGATTGAGCATGAGGTAGAGGACATGCGGGAATGTGAGGAGCACATTGGTATACCCAGTGTGGCATAGGATTCACCATTGTTGGAGGCCTTTTTGATAGCACCAGTTGACACCTTGGGGGAGAGAGTAGAGCATACACCCATAGGGCCATCCATGTACGAGGTACAAGGAAACACAAACATGTCCAACATTGAGGAGGTGACATCCATTGTTGAGGTATCCATTGATGAGGTATCCAGGGTTTTGATCGATATTTCAAGTGATAGCAACACACGACAGGATGATGAGGTTTTTAGAGACATCACCACCCTTGATGAGGAGTCGATAGGTGCAGAGGCACCTAGATATACGAAAAATTTGTGGGATGACAGACACCTGCAACAACATGGAGAGCACATATAGGGGTGTGAGATATTCATGGAGGGGGATTTTGTGACTCATGTTGAGCACATGGTGAAGGAGGATGAGCTGTCTTCTTTAAGGCCAACCACTGACTTAAACCAAATAGATGCATAGATCATCAGTAGAGTTGCAGTACTTCCAGATAGTATCTCTCTTTGGGATTATATAGATGGATCTTGCAACATCGTTAGACTACCTTTGCACCATGGAGAGGGAGATGCAGTGACCCCCCAAAAAAATTTATGCGTTGGTCAGGATGGTGACTTGAGTCGACATGAGCTGCGCAGGGTGCAAGACTCACAGGATGGAGGGATTGTTCTATGTACTGGAGTTTGTGAATTTGATCCCTCTCTTGGGGTTGGATGGGGAGATATTATGAGTTGGTACCCAGTGGAGTGGGCTACACTCATGGATATGGTTGTAGTCCAGAGTGAAGCTCAGTGGTAGCTCTCAGAAATTGAGGGTAATTGAGGCCTAGGTTGCCATTGGGATCCATGTGGGGCTTCCTATCTAATATCATACATGTAGGACGGCTATGGAATTGATGAGATATTCCACCCAGTGCTTGAGTGCATGCATTCCTTAAGGGATTTCCAGTCAACGCTAGTAGCCAAGTGGTTTTTGAGTAGACTCCATTGGTTTTTTTGGCATGTTGGTTGCACATGGGGGCGCGGGATGATTAGCATTCTCTCGCAGGATTTGGTTAAAGGATGTGGAATGGGTAGGCCACCAAATTGGATATTGTATGGAGACAATGTTCTCCCATTGAGGCTTAGAACTCAGGGATCATACAGTATCGGCACAGTAGAGATAATCCCTCTAGCAGGAGTGGAGTTACGGTGCTCAAGTCTACTGGGATGGATGAGGGGACATTACACGTGTCATGGTGGGGTCACTAGCAGAGTGGCATACACTTTTGCACATGCAGGATACCATATGTTACAAGGTGGTATGATATTAGGTAGTGCTACACAAGACTACACAGAGTCGGTTTGTAGCATCCAATGTTATATAAAGGGATGTGGCTTGATGCATATAGACCCAATTCTAGGCCATAGCACCCAGTGGTGTGCAGGGATATGCAGCGAGGAGAAGTGGTCTATAGAGGAGCATGGAGATGCATGGTGGTATACCATAGCATGTTTTTTTACAATGTGGGGTAGAAGGAGTGACTCATATCACATTGAGGGCATGCAGGGAGTGACAGGTGCAGTGACACAGGCAGGACACAGGTTGGTATAGTTGCAGTCATGGGGTGTCCAATGGTGTACAGGGACATTTGTGGCATACAATGGAATTTCAAGGAGTGAGGTGGTACTTGGTGGTATGCAGTGACACATAATGCATCACAGCGAACTCTTGGAGTGTTGCCTCCAGGGAGACTTATGGACAGGGAAGTAGGAGAAACATTGGACGAAACTCACCTCAGATTGATGAGGACATTGTTGAGATTCTGGGGACACCATGTTTAGTGGAGGCACGATCTCAAGGGGGTTATTAGCAGATATGATTTGGAGAGAGGGTAATTTGTAGGATTAATCTTGAGCATTCTGGAATAATCTAGATCATACTCTTTGGGACATACCCACCCATCATCCTCCAGTGTTGCTGACAGTCGCAGAGGGTTTGGTTTTTTCCCATTGACACTCTCCATTCAGGTAGCAGGGCATGGGAGGTTCACCCTAGGAAATTGGATGAGACACCGTGTGTCATGGGCCGAGAGGAGAATCTTAAATTAAGACACTTGGTAGGTGCATGATTAGATAGTTACAGGCTTAGGGATGGCATGGTTGATTATCGAGGTAGCATATGTTCCACCCCTAGGCTCACACTTGGGGAGGTGACCAAGAGGGAGTCACATGGTACTTTTTTAGCTGGATAGCTCGAGGCTTAGGTGAACATGAGGTGAACAGAATGGCATTCCTAGTTGGCTAGATGATTTGTATGCTTCCGACAGTACCCAGGAACATCATCATGAGCTGGGATAACAGATATCGTTGTGCAATTTGGCAGGCACAGAGCATTAAGAGATTTGTGGCACATGTTCTTAATGCTCGATACCTACCTATTGGATACCTACAAGAGGGAGTGATGGGGCACATAGGGGTCCCAACAACTAACAACATATCATAGCAGTAGGAAGAGAGGATTGGGGGTTGTGAACCTCCAGTATGGTTATGTGATCCATGGATCCAATGGATTGGTGGAATGCTCCAATCCTCAGTGGGCATGGTAAAGATAACAGGTGAACACATGGGGGATCATTGAATTCCTCACCATAGGATGAGGTAGATTGTTTCTTAGGATTGGGGCTAGCCATGGAATGATAGGCTCTAGCATTGTTGATTCGCTTTGGAAAGATTGGCCTAACCTCGATCATCGCATAGATTATGGTCGATAGTTATGGGAGAGGAGGATATGGTACGAGCATGCTTGGCATTCAGTTGTGATTGGAGTATCATGATGTCAGCATGATAGGTTCCTTTTGTGACGAGCATGGGATTCTATCATAACAGGGCTAAGACATTTAGTTATCTGTAGAGGTGAGCCAGTTTATATAAGAGATGTTCATCCAGATATTTGATTTGGTTTTAGTGATTCATTGATGGTGTGGGTGATTTCATTGGTGTGGCAGGGTGATCGATAGGAGGAGATCATGGTGGCAACTCAGAACCAACAGAAGTTATATGTTGGCAGGCATCGGGTTGAGATACATTTTGAGGAGGGGGACTTGGTGTTCCTACGATTGCAGCCATACCGACAGTCCACCTTGAAACATAAGGGGGACAAGAAGCTGAAACCATGATTTTATGGACCCTATAGGGTAATCAGGAGGGTTGGAGAGTTAGCTTATGAGTTGGAGCTGCCACCAGGGAGCAATATCCACAACATTTATCATGTTTCATGTATCAAGAGGATGTTGGGGTAGCAAGTTATAACAGTTGTGGAGTTGCCTCTTCTTGATGATGAGGTAAATATGGTTTTGGAACCAGAGGCCACCCTAGAGACTAGGGATAGGAAGCTCAAGAGAAAAATGATCAGAGTGTACTTGGTGTGTTGGAAGAGCTTGTTGGATGAGGATGCCACTTGGGAGGGTTAACATATACTTGAGCATCCAACACTAAAGTTTCTTGGGGACAAGCAACATTTGGGATCAAAGGATTGTAATTTCTCTTCCTAAACTATTTTGGAATAGGATTTATTTATACATTTTTGGGGCCAATTTTGGTGAAGACGGGGCTCATTTTATTTTTTCTAGAAGACTTAGGAGTTAGAGGCAAGATAGTTTTATTTTGTTTTTTTTATTAATGATATGTAGGGACCACCCCCATAATAAATACACACCCCCTAAGAAAATAATTCAAAATAAATGAGAGGGAAATCGAAGGCTTGGTGAGGGACCCATGAAGGAATAAAATACGGGAAGAAAGGCTCCATGAAATTTACAAAAGGAAGGCAGCACACTTCATTAGGCATTCTTGGCTTATCGAAATTGATGTTTTTGCTCAAGTTGTTTAATCGGGTCACTTGTTGTTTATCAAGAGTTTTCCAAGTGGATAACTCACCCTTTCTTCGAGGGACTTCGAGTGCCACCCTAGATAGGTTCATCCATTATCATTCGTAGGAGATTTGTAGAGATATTTCCAACATTTGTATTTAGTTTGCCCCAGCTGTGTGTATTTCTGGAGGACGCAGTAGTGGATCTAGTGTGGCCATTGCAACATTATTCTAAAGGGCTATTGCTAGGAGAAATTAGGAGAATAAGGCTCAATATTTTTGTTGGATATTGGGTGAGTTTAAGGGCTGTAAGTGGAAGTAATATTCAGGAGTGATTTTGCAGACTTTGGGGCTAGCACAGAAGAGAGAAACTGGGCATACACGGGAGATAGGGTCTCAGCCATTGGGGCCATTTCTCGTTGGGAGAAATAAGGGAAGTATTGGTGGAGTTGATTGCTACATTTTAGGAGTGTTTGGGGAGAATTTTGCTGGTGGTTTGAAAGACAACGTGATTTAGCATCTATTGGAGAGATTTGGGATTTTGGGAGTCTATTTTGGAAGTTCAAAACCAGGTGTAACCATTTCTTGGTTTTTTTGGGTTTTTGACAAGTACCTCAGAAATAATTTTTTATAATTTTCTAAGCACCAGAGGTGGGGTTTTCATCCATATCTTTGCAACAGACAATGCAAATTTGCTAGGGAAACACAGAGCAATAGTTGGAGAGATTTTGGGTTATCATTGCTTCACCTGGGCATTTCTCTGTTGGCCAAAATGCAAGCCCAAGTGAATCCCTTCCATATATTTGTACTCTTGAACTATTTTATAATAAAATGGCTCAGATGCTTCCATATTTCTGATTTTTCTGGGTGTTTACTATTTTTTTTTTTTTTTATGGTGTAAATTTTCTATTTCCTTTCATATCATTGTTTTTCCTATTTTGGAACATTACAACTTACGGACACTATAATATTAGACTGAATCCAAACAAATGTGTGTTCTATGTCAGTTCTGGATGAATTTTCCGTTTTTTTATTTCAAAACAAGGAATTCACATTGACCCTCTAAAATTACAGGAATTCATCAACCTGCCTGCACCTTCGTTGCTCATTCAGCTTTAATGACTTCAAGGTAAATCTAAATTCCTACGAAAATTCATCCCTAATTATGTCTATTTCACCAAAGGATCCATCATATGCTTAAGAAATGGGTTCCCTTCCATCAAGATAATGCAGCTCAGAAAGCGTTCAATGCCCTGAAAGATGTATTGGTTTGAGCATCTCTATTATATCCCCCTAACTAACAACACGACTATATCCTGTATATAATTGTTGCCATTTATATTATAACAATTCTATTGGTGCAAGAATATCATGTAGGGATAGAACAACTCATATATTACTTGAGTCAGAATCTCAATGATACCGAAGTCAGGTATACTCATGTAGAAAACTTGGATTTGGCAGGCCTTCAAGCCATTCAAAGGTTTTGCCATAACTTGTTGCTCCGAAAAACAATGGTTGTTTCAAATTACAACCCTATGACATAAATTTTGTCACATAAATTGTTGGGGTGGGAGGGGGGGGAGCGCAGGGGATGGGAATACTCTAAATGGATCATCTTCCTACAAGATTTTGACTTGGAATTAATCAAATCCAAGTCAAATAAATCCTTGGTTTTTGTTGAGCTTATGTGCAACCTTCCTTCCCTTGATTCTAAATCTACATCTAACGATTCTATCCCTAACGAGTTGTTGTTTCGAATTTCATCATCTGACCTATGGTATGGATACATTATGATTTATCTCCAAATCCATACTTTTTGGTCTGATACATATCACTCCTAGCAGTGACATATTCAATAACAAGCCAAGAACTACATCATTATTGGTGACACTCTTTATCGACATGGTATCAGTATGATTCTATGAAGGTGTCTCACACATGAGGAGGCCAAGAAAGTCCTTAATGAATACCACTCGGGGGCATGTGGCGAACATTTATCTGTCTATGCTGCCACATGGAAAATCTTACGCGTTGGTTACTTCTGGCCCACCATTTATCGAGACGGTATTCTCATTGTCCAAAAGTGTCATGAATGCTAAATTTATGATCATAAGACTCGTTCTCCACCTGGTCCATTACATCACGTTATCGATGTTTGACCAATTCCGAAATAGAGTATGGACTTTATGAAATGTAACCCTCACTTGTTCGGGGGGCATGGTTATATTATTGTCGTAGTAGATTATTTTACCAAATGGGTCATGGTGATGCCTACAATCAACAATAGTAGGGAAACAATTGTGTATTTCTTTTTAAATCACGTTATCACATGGTTTGGTGTTATGTAAGCCATAGTTATGGATCACATAAATAATTTCTCGAATCATATGTTGACTGAACTAACTTCCAATCTGGGACTTTCCCATGAAATTTCCACTCCCTATTATCGTCAAGCTAATGGACAAGTTGAGGCTATAAAAAAAGTTCTTAAGGCCATGCTTCAATGTATGATAGGGTTCCACAAATCAGACTGACATTTTCTTCTTTACATTTCCTTGTGGACATACCGAACCTCAGTGAGGATGGCTACCAGATTTAAACATTTTTAGTTGTTTTATGGTCTAGAAGTGATCCTCCCAATCGAATGCGAGATTCCATCACTTAAACTAGATATATAACTTCTTCCTACCACTTCTATAGAATAGGAACATCTTTTACATTTGACATGTTTAGATGATACACAGCGTGATGCCACTATAGCTAATGAAGCTCATAAAATACGTATCAAGGCGCAATACGACAAAAGTGTCTAACCTCGTGTCTTATCAGAAGGATACCTTGTTATTTTGTATGACCAAGAAGTTTATATGTTAGGTTCAGGAAAGTTCCAACCAATGTGGTTAGTCACGTATGTTTTCAAGCGTGTCCTTGCAAAATGAGCCTACGAGTTAGTTGATTCTGATGGAATCCCTTTGGCGCAACCTAGGAATGGGTTGTACCTTAAAAAATACTATGCTTGATCTCATGCATATTACATTGTGTACATACTGTTTATAGGTGTGTTTAGTGTGTTTGCATTGTGTCTCTTTAGATTTTCCTATGGTTTTTGTTGATCCTTTTACGTGTTATTTGCCGATGTCAGTATCCCTTGAACCATATCATTCGGTTATGCTAATGGTGCTAGTCGTAGTACCCAAAATCTATCCTCCACAGCATGGGATATATTTGCTCCAAATGGCAAGTTAGTGAGTCTACAAGGGATTTGCATCAATCGCTCTACCAACAACAACATTGAATATAATGTAGTGGTCAAATAATTGTATGATGTTATTTCACATGTGTTATGCCATTTAGTTGTCAGACTTGACTCACAACTTGTGCTACTACAATTGGCCAATGTCTATTCAGTCAGAAGTCCCACCATCCTTTGCATATATTTAAGGGTTTTCATTCTAGAAATACATTTCTACTTCATCCGATATGAACATATTTCTAGAAATCTAAACACATAGACAGATGCACTTGCTAATCATGTTTTAGATATACATTTGCAACGAATGTAAATTTCAATGCACATCACATCAATTGAAAATAATGATAGAAACATAGAAACATAGAAAATAGATATATATATATATATTTGGTTTTTCAAAATTTGTCTCCCGGACATAGATGGCCACACGGCCTACATCGAAAACTATATGCAAAAATGGCTACGAAACTCAATAGACTAATAGTGCTCATGATAATGTGCCACTGTATGAGTTATCTTGCGCAGTAGCCGACTGATATGGCTAGGCACTCTGATAGTGTATCGCTCAATTCACATAGGGATATGATCGACCACGATCTCATCAATCCCACCTCTGCTAGGTTCTCTGCTACAACAAGATCATACAGTGCATCATGTCCTATAATGAAAACCTGTGTTGGTACAGCAACCTCTTGTGGCTCTCTTGCATGAGATGAAGCACCTAGAGGTCGAATAGGTCCAACATTTTCATGAAACAAATTAATAGTTTAGACTCAAAAACATCAAAAAACACAAAAAAAAATTGTTAAAATTTTCTTTAAAACTTTAAAAATTTGGTTAAAATATCTTTCCCATATCACCCCATTTCTCACCCTTAGGAAGCATGAGCTTAGGGACATCACAGAAATCCACTCTTGTGTACAGATATTCATCAATCATAATGAATTGTTTACGCAACCATCTGAAGAAGGTTGGTGTGTAGTTGGTCGTTGTTGGACCTGCATGTTGAGAAATAAGTGTGTAGTCAATTTAGTGTCCTAAATTGCTAACATAAATTATCAACCAGGGTTAGTAAACTGATGAAGTGTGGTGCACTATATGTGCTTAAGTGACCTCTTGCTTACTTCGTTGTATGTGTTTTATTGATGTTTTTGGGGTTTTGTCTTTTTTAGTACTTATGTTCAAAAGATGAAATCAAATCTATGTCAAAAAGAAAAGAAAAGGAAACCTTAGACTCAAAACAAAGTGTAATTGTAAATTCTATCCCTAATTAGGAAAATGATGAAAAAACAGAACATTCTAATCCATGGATATCCTAGCTTTCAAATGAAATGTAACTCAACATAATACAACCAAATCTCTTTCATCTAATATTGATATGTTGGAAGAGCTTTTAAGAAAAAGAATGGTTGTAAGATAATGAGGATCTTTTAATCTAATTGCAAAACAGGAAATGCTAAATTAACTCAACATAATACAACCAAATCTCTTTCATCTAATATTGATATGTTGGAAGAGCTTTTAAGAAAAAGAATGGTTGTAAGATAATGAGGATCTTTTAATCTAATTGCAAAACAGAACAGTAACTTAAAACGTTATAGTGAAATCTCATTCATTTGATAAAGGTTTGTTGGAAGAGTTTGAGAAAAAGATTACTATAATGTAGTAAGGATCTCCTATGAAACGTTGAAACAACTTATAACATTACAACTAAATCTCATTCATGAGTTAAAGGTTTATTGGAAGAGCTTTTTGAAAGAGATTAATCATAATGTGATAAGGATCTTCTATGAAGCAAAACAATCAATAACTCACAATACTACAACTTAGTCTCATTCGTGAATTAAAGGTTTATTGGAAGAGCTTGTGAAAGAGACTAATTACAGTATAATGAGGAATCTGATCTAAAATTGTGTGAACAAAATATTTCTTATACAGAGATTAACAGTAGGGGCTTTTACTGGTTATTTCACCTTTACTAGAAAGGATGAAACCAGAAGCTTCTGGCCCTCTTACTGACTCTGCCTAAAGAAATATAATGTAAACACTAAAAACTAAATAACAAAAAATGAAATGCTAATAACTCAAAATATCACAATTGAATCCCATTCATTTAATAAATATGTTTTGGAAGAGCTTGAGAAAGAGACTAACTGCAATATCATGAGGATCCTTTATCTAAGCAAATGACATGAAAAATAATGCTAAAAGCTATGATTTCAGAAAGCAATCTAAGTAAGGAAATATGACAAAACAGAATTGAAAGCAACTTATCTAGAAAACATGCAAAACCTCCTTGAATAGCAAGGGCCCTCTGTTACCAATTTGGTGTAATCTTTCTTCAGCTCCTTAAAATTGTAATCAAAACACCATCAAGGAACTTCTTTATTGAAAAACTTCACAAATCTACATCCCATTCCATCTTAAGCTTTGTTACAAAACACTCTATTTTCCTTCTCCTATTTTTCACTATTTTTTCACTACTCATGATAGGAGAAAGTTTCTCCTATTTATACAAAATATGAGGAGTTATCTCATTAATGGGAGTCCATGAATCTCTCCCTCCATCTCTAGAGTTACAATCAAAATAGGAAATGATAAGACATGTCTTTCTAGAGTTTCAACACAACTAAGAAATGAGACACATATCCTCTTAGAGTTTCAATACAACAAGGAAGTGAGACACATATCCTCTTGATCCCATAATCTTCTCCAACCAAATTCGAATTTGGCCTTAGAGTGCCACATAAGGGTCTTCTAGAAGTCTCCTTTTGACCTACACATGTCACAAAACTTATAACACATATATAGATATATGAAACTATGTTAATTTTCTAGTTTCTAATCATAAATTCACTTAAAATACATAAAATAAATAACTTTGGAAAACAAGGATCCTAACCCATATATTAATGAAAATGATTACTTGATGTAGGGTTTTAGGTCAGATGGCTATGAAATAAGAGCTAAATGGTTATGACATAATGGAAATATGTATGAATATGGAAAACACTTTTGAGACTCAACAATAAGGTCTATCCACATCCTCATCCATGGAACCCTCACATAAATGGGCTCAGGTGTGATATGTTGAGGTTGTAACGATGGAATCTGCTCCAAGGAAAAAGAAATCAGAATTGAACCATAACCAAAGTTTTTCATTTTTCCTTCTTTCTCTTTAGACGGTTTTTCCTTCATGTTGACTAATACCCCCTCACTCTAGTTGAATATTGTTGGCTCTAGAAATTCTAAACCATACTGCATGTATCATCTGCTAGCTACGTGAAGTGTCAAGCTACCGGCCAATCTAGCAATGATAAATAGGATGGTTCTCAGAAGAAAACGGTTCACATATCTAATGTCGATCTTCCCATCTCTAGTTGGTTGTGCTTGATGTCTACAATAAGTGGAAATGTAACCTTTCATTGACTCTCCTCCACTTCTCCCTCCTAGGAGAGAGATGGGGGCACTCATCATTGGGGGGGGGCGGGGGGATTCTCTAAATGGATCGTCATCCTGCAAGATTTTGACTTGGAAATAAATCCTTGGTTTTCGTTGAGCTTATGTGCGACCTTCCTTCCCTTAATTCTGAATCGACATCTAATGATTCTATCCCTAACGATTTTTTTTTTCTGATTTCATCATCTAACCTATGATATGGAGACATTATGATTTATCTCAAGACCCATACTTTTTGTTCTAATACCTCTCGCTCCTAGCAGCGACATATTCAATAACAAGCCAATAACTACATCATTTTTGGCGACACTCTTTATCGACGCAATATCAATATGATTCTACAAAGGTTTCTCACACATGAGGAGGCCAAGAAAGTCCTTAATGATTACCACTCGGGGGCATGTGGCAAACATTTATCTATCTATGCTACCGCATGGAAGATCTTACGCATTGGTTACTTCTGGCCCACCATTTATCGAGACAGTATTCTCATTGTCCAAAAGTGTCACGAATGCAAAATTTATGATCGTAAGGCTCGTTCTCCATTTGTTCCATTGCATCCCATTATTGATGTTGGACCAATTGTGAAATAGAGTATCGACTTTATGAAATGTAACCCTCACTTGATCGGGGGGCATGGTTATATTATTTTCGCAGTATATTATTTTACCAAATGGGACGTGGTGATGCCTACATTCAACAACACTAGCGAAATAGTTGTGTATTTCTTTTTAAATCACGCTATCACATGGTTTGGTGTTACACAAGCCATATTTATGGATCACATAAAGCATTTCTAGAATCATATGTTGACTAAACTAACTTCCAAGCTAGGACTTTCCCATGAAAGTTCCACTCCCTACTATCCTCAAGCTAATGGACAAGTTGAGGCTATCAAATAAATTCTTAAGACCATGCTTCAACGTATGATAGGGTTCCACAAATCAGACTGAAATTTTCTTCTTTACGTTGCCTTGTGGACATACCAAACCTCAGTGAGGATGGCTACCAAATTTAAACCTTTTTAGTTGGTTTATGGTCTAGAAGTGATCCTCCCAATCGAATGCGAGATTCCATCACTTAAACTAGCTATATAACTTCTTCCTGCCACTTCTATAGAAGAGGAACATATTTTACATTTGACCTGTTTAGATGAGACACGGTGTGATGCCACTATAGCTAATGAAGCTCATTAAAGATGTATCAAGGCACAATATGACAAAAGTGTCCAGCCTCATGTATTATCAGAAGGATACCTTGTTCTTTTGTATGACCAAGAAGTTTATATGTTAGGTTCAGGAAAGTTCCAACCAATGTGGTTAGTCTTTTATGTTTTCAAGTGTGTCCTTGCAAAAGGAGCCTACAAGTTAGTTGATTTTGATGGAATCCCTTTGGCGCAGCCTAGGAATGGGTTGTACCTTAAAAAATACTATGCTTGATCTCATGCATAGTACATTGTGTACATACTATTTATAGGTGTTTTTAGTGTGTTTGCATTGTGTCTCTTCATATTTTCCTATGGTTTTTGTTGATCCTTTTACATTTCATTTGCGGATGTCGGTATCCCTTGAACCACAAACATTGGTTATGCTGATGGTGCTAGTCATAGTACCCAAAATCTATCCTCCACAGAGTGGGATATATTTGCTCCAAATGGCGAGTTAGTGAGTCTACAAGGGATTTGCATCGATCGCTCTACCAACAACAACATTGAATATAACACAATGGTAAAATAATTGTATGATGATATTCCACATGTGTTCTGCCATTTAGTCATCAAACTTGACTCACAACTTGTGGTACTACAATTGGCCAATGTCTATTCAGTCAGAAGTCCCACCATCCTTTGCATATATTTAAGGGTTTGCATTCTAGAAATACATTTCTACTTCATCCGATATGAACATATTTCTAGAAATCTAAACACATAGAAAGATGCACTTGCTAATCATGTTTTAGATAGACATTTGCAATGAATGTAAATTTCAATGCACATCACACCAATTGAAAATAATGATAGAAACATAGAAACACTGAAAATATATATATATATATATATATATATATATATATATATATATATATATATATAATTTTATTTTTTTATTTTTATTTTTATTTTTTTTTAATTTGTCTCCTGGACACAAATGGCCACGCGGCCTACATCAAAAACTATATGCAAAAATGGCTATGAAACTCAATAGACTAATAGTGCTCATGATAGTGTACCATTCCATGAATTATCTTGCGCAATAGCCAACTGATATGGCTAGGCACTCTAATAGTGTATCACTCGATTCACATATGGACCTGATCGACCACGGTCTCATCAATCCCATGTGTTAGCCCCTCCAAGTGGTGCTCCACCTCTACTAGGGTCTTTGCTACAAAAATATCATATAGTGCATCATGTCTTACCGTGGAAACCTATGTTGGTACTGCAACCTCCAGTGGCTCTCCTGCATGATGGAGATACAAAGCACCTAGAGGTATAATAGGTCCAACATCTGCATGAAACAAATTAATATTTTAGACTTAGAAACATCAAAAAAAAAAAAATTGGTACAAATTTCTTTAAAACTTTAAAAATTTGGTTAAAATATCTTACCCATATCACCCCATTACTCACCCTTAGAAATCACGAGCTTAGGATCATCACAGAAATCCGCTCCTGCGTACAGATATTCATCAATCATAATGAATTGTTTAGTACGCAATCATCTAACTCGAAGGTTGTTGTGAAGTTGGTCGTTGAAGGACCTACATGTAGAACAATAAGGTCTGTCCACATCCTCATGCATGGAACCCTCACATCAATGGGCTCAAGCATGATATGTTGAGGTTGTAACAACGGAATCTGCTCAAGAGCAAAAGAAATCAGAATTGAACCATAATCAAAGTTTTTCATTTTTCCTTCTTTATCTTTAGACAGTTGTTCCTTCACATTGACCAATACCCCCTCACTCTAGTTGAATAGTGTTGGCTCCATACATTATAAATTGTATTGCATGTATGATCTACTAGCTATGTGAAGTGTTGAGCTACCAACCAATCTAGAAATGATAAATAGGATAGTTCTCAGAAGCAAACGGATCACATCTCTAATTTCGATCTTCCCATATCTAGTTGGTTGTGCTTGAGGTCTACAATAAGTGGAAATGTAACCTTTCATTGACTCTCCTCCACTTCTCCCTGCTAGGAAAGAGATGGGGGCACCGCTCATGGACAAAAATGTCAGAAATTATATGTCTTCCACTTTGATCTCAAGTAGATGTTCCCAAAATTGAATGCATGTGCCTATACATCCCATGAATTAACTAGGAACTTAAGTAATTCCATTTTTTTCCCCATGCCGAGGATCCAGAAAAATTTCAACAATCCACAGTCTTTGAGTGCCTGAATGGTGGCGGGCTCATTTTCTCCATTTAAATCTTGTTCTTCATGTTCTCTTTCTATCCACATAAAGGTAATTTTTTTTTTATGAGTACCTAAAACATCAACAAGAGACTCATTATAATTTTTTTCATGCAAAAAACCTGACAAATTTTGAGAAAAACTGGCAATTTTGGCTAAGGAATTTCATCCAACGTTGCCCCAGAAGTGATTACAGAGCGGTGAAACCCTCCCTGTAGTGTAATATTTATTGGTGTAATGTATATTTTGACATGGAGGGTCTGCGTTGATCCTAGGGAAAAAATTTTGAACCCGAGGGCTCTCAAAAATCCATAAAATTTGCATGAAATCACAAAAAGGGACCACAAATTGAAAGAGAAGGGTCTTAGCTCCTACTTGGAAGTGACTACACTGGAAATTATCCATCGGATTGACCACAATCAGCTGTAGAAGATCAAGGGAAAAAAGGAATTATAACTCTCATTGTTGAAGGTGAATGTAAAATGGTAAAAATGAATAGTCATTTTCATTACTTATGGCCGTTTTTCCATTATTTTATCATGTTTAATGTTTTGACCTAGTAATCGTTCATTTTTTCATGAAACAAGTATGTTTGATATTTTTTCTAGTGTTTTGAGTGGGTCGACAGTTGTTTAATATATTTTGTCATGTTTTCACAAATCATTTTAACCAAGGATTACACTTTTATCATTTTTTTGGGCTCCATAAACTCACAAAAAAGGAACCTCATTAAGTGCTCTTTCAAATCTTTTCAAACTCCCAAAATATGAAAAGTTTTTCGATCACTTGTCTTTTCGAAAGTCTCGTAAAAGTAAATGAAAAGAAGTCTACTCAATATAAGTTTACCCCTTTTCTGGACTTAAATAGACTATTTACGAAAAAGGAATACCTTAGTCGAACATGGATAAGAGGTTCTCTTGGGCATTGTTTTCTGACTTTTCAAACTCAAGGGACTACCTAAAAAAAGGAACATCTGCATTTTTCTTTTCCGCATCTCTTTCAAAATCTCTAAACATGAAAAATATTTCAAGTTTTACCTTTGTTAGACTCGTTAAAACATCAAACAACGATGGACTTGTCAAGCAAGACAAGGTCGAACCACTCCTTATCAAGGTTTGTTAAACATAATCAAAGGGATTCACCTGAAGGATGAAGTTAGAGATCAAGCATATGCATCCTCCTCAAGCTTGTTAAAAAATAAAAAGGTATTGACCAGTATGGTTGGGGAAATTTGGAAAATGGGGTAATCCATTTGCTAATTTCAATGAGTCACTCTTGAACACGACACTCTTCCACCTCATCTTCATGGTTGTTGGGTTAGGTAATCTGCATGTATTTTGGTTTATCATACCATTTCAAAGCTTCCATTTTTGGTTTTGGTTCAATGTTGCCAACTCCACTCACTGTCACCATTGTATTCAAGAGAATTCATTTAGTGAATATCTTCTACAATAATCTTGAGCCTTCATTCTATGTCTTTAATTCCTGACCCAGTTCTTTATCAACATCATTATGTCTCAAATCATGATACCTGTTTTGTGTCATTGATGGGGGATACATCAAGGCCCTTCTATGACGGGTCGCTTCCTGTCGACATCAGTAGATTATCTAGGAAACTTAAAGACAACCTCTCAGTACCTTGGTGCTTGCATACATCAATGGAAATTTTCCTCGCTCTCAGAAACAGGTTTACATCATTGGCCTTCAACCGAAATATTATGTGTGGTGTTCAACTTCGACTCATTTATGCATGACATATGTATTGTACTACATTACCTTGAGATCCATTAACCTCATCGGTGGTTTCTCTCGTGTTTTTTACTGACTTACATCATTGGTCACTAATTATATGGTTTCTACCAAGTTCTACTCCATATCATTGATTCACATGGTTAGACTTGTACATTGGACGGTCATTTGAACGAGATAGAAGACCCCAAATCTAGTTTCATCCATCTAGGTTGCGATTTTAGGATAAATGCAAAATTACAATGTATGATGGCTATGGTCATATAGACAATCATCCAGTCATGGGTCCACCATTTTCATCAATAGACATGTATTTTTATCATTATACTTGTAATGTTAGCTTATGTGTTGAGTATGGGTATGCCTCCCTCATCAAAAATATCATGATGTAAATGTAATGTAACAGAACATGATCTCGCTGGTTGTTCTTGATCCTGACTTGTCACGAGATAATGCACTTAAGTCATCAATCACTATTCTTTACTTTGCACTTTAGGGGGGAATATGTTATAGGCTATTTGGTCACATTTGGTTATTCATCCTAAAAACTAGATCAATCAACATCCTTCTACCCCTAGAAATCATCATGGCAAAAATCCATATGCATGACACTCTCCTATACCATATTTTCTGCCTGAAAACACCTTGCTTCAGTCATTTTTAGGACCAGCGCTCTTTGGCCTCCTACTAGACAACGTTCACCTACAGGTTGCTCCATTGAGGCCTGCGTTGATCACCTACATGTTGCTCCCCTTTACACCTGTGGTGGTTATATAAATACGAGAAAAAGAGAGATATTATAGAAACCTCATTTTCCAAAAGCTTTCGAAACTTGTTACAACTAGTTACCTCAGATAAAACATTCATATCCTATCCTATCCTACCTTGGATTTTCCATCCCTTATCCTTTGATCCCATCCTCCCATCAAGAGTGGATCTCAAACCCTAGATTGGTAAATGGATAAGAACTCCCAACTTACCTCCCTATCCTATATGTTTGTGGCCATCCACAAGCTAGGGGTTAGATTTGGAGATATATTCTACCCTCATTTCACTACTGTGAAGAGTTATAATTCCATGCATTAGGGTGATTAGAGGCGCACTTTGTGACAAATGAGGACAAGTCAACTTGGAGGAGCTCTCTTACAAGAGCAACACCTATTTTTGGTTGTAATTCACTCCACTTCTATTAATGCAAATATTTCTTTGTTTTCCTATATACAACGGATTACAGGTAGGATTCATCCCATCATCCATTTACTTTAATGGAAACAATAGCTTCTTTGTATTTCTTTTGTTCTAGGCTAAGCCACCTATTCTAGGGAAGGTAATTTTGTCTGCGGTCATAGATTCTGTATAACAATGCACTATATAAAAATCCCTAAACTATAGAGGTAGAAACAATCCCTTTGTTCACGTGGATCAAAGGATAAAAAAAATTACATCGTTCATGAAATATAATCAAGATTGATTATTTTAACCATCAATACATTTTAGGTAAATGTTGAATCAAGGCTTGATCTTGTTGTTGTTCATTTAATTGGAGCGCTTAGACTATATGGGTATGACTATCCAGGTATTTATTTGAATCCTTCATGCTGTGGAAGAGAGGAATAGGCATAGACCAATAGGTTTTAATCCAAGCTAGCATTCAAATCTTAACCTTCATGTGACCAAACCCAAATTTTGTGTGCTTAGACATAAACCTTTGGAACTCAATTTTTGGAATGGTTGTAGTAGTACAAAATCAAGTTAACATTCTCCATTAGAAAAGGTTACTTAAAACTCCCACTAATTCATTAAGAACTTCGGAAAAAATCTTAAAATAAATAACTTTAACTCAAACTCTTGTTAAGGGAAACTAAGGCTCAATATTATGAGGATAGGTGGTCTCAAGATTAGGTTTATATGTTTTAATAAGTTATAGTTTGATAGAAAGGGTGTCTATTAGATGGAAAAATAAGGATCCAATAAAACCTTCTAGGATAATTTTTTTCATTGGAATGGACAAGATTTCACAAATCCTTTTTAAATAAGTAAGGTCCCTTCAAAATTTATCACTCAACTTCCAATCCAATCCTCCTTTGAACAAAGAGGTATATATTTTATTTAATCACTTTTCCCCATAAACCTTCATTATTTTCCATTCTCCATAGAATCTTTGCTACTAAATCTTGTTCAAATAGATGAAATTTTTCTAATCCCTACCTATGTTGGGGCCTTCATTTTTGAAATGAACAAGGCAGTTTTGGGACAACTCGAGTGATAATGCATCGCATGAAAGTCATTTCCAAGTTGAGGAAGAGATGTGGAGTGAATTGAAGAAGACTCCGAGTTGCAGAAGGAAGAAACAAAAACATTCGAGCCGCAAAGGTTCAGTTGGGAAAGGCAAGATAAGGAAGGAAAACCAATAAGGAAACGGGGGGAAGTCAATTGTGAAAGGAGGAGAACCACACTACGATGTGGTTATCCTATAACTCTGTGTTGTTTAGTCTCAAATTTTCTATGGGAAAGACACTTATGTGTTTAATGTGATGTATTTTGATTAATTTAATATAAAGAGATGCTTTTTGGTCCATACATTATGTGTGTGCTCTGGATTTCTATGGTTTTTTGAATAATCGATAGTTTAAAAAAAAATTATTATGTATCTTTTAGTCCCCGTTAATTGATAATATGTTTAGCTCTTACGAAATGATTGCTTGGTTATGATAACAGTGTTCTAAGGAAGAAATGATTGATAGTTTCTCTTATTATATCCAAATCCCAACTCTCTCGTTTAACTAAGCTCGCGACACGCCTCAAGCGAGACTCCTTACTCAGTCTTGGGTAAGGTGAAAATCTCAATGTTGTCCTAGACTACAACGAAGCCTTTTTTTCTAATATGCCTAAACTTGGGTCTTTACCCAGTTATTATTTTTAGCCAACAAATGGTTCTATTGCCGGGACCTGAAATCTAAAAGGGAGTTGAAATATGGTATCAAGGATTTATAAGAGAACTACGAAGGTGGTGAGATGACCACATAGATCGATTCATATCTCAACAAGCCCAACTCCAGAAGAAAATAAAAATAAAAATTGAAGGACCAGATCCTGTACTCAGATTTGGCTAGTGATCAATACAAGATATTTTGGGTTAAATTTCCTAAAAATATTTATAACTGGTTGCAGAGGCTAAAAATCAAAGGAAAATCTGGTGAGCAAAACAAATCTTGGCGTACCTTGGCGCAACCAGATCTATTGGCACTTAATAGATTGGACACTAATCTAACCTGAGATGTAAACTTATGGGTACAGACTACACTAGAAGGGTATATTGTTGAGTTTTCTACAAAAATCAACCAATATTTTTCTAAAGCCAAGGATATATTCAAATCAGGTTTTTGAGGGAAGTTGTTAAAGGAAATCCCTCTATGGATTAAAGTTATGATGGTTGAAAGAAGGTTTTTTGGTGTTCTAAACTCCAAGCAAGGAAGCCTAAACACCCAATACTAGGGGGTGGACCTAAAGGGAGGAATCTTATGGAATGGAGAAATATGAAGGGATAGATGAAATAGACACAGATGAAGCCAAGAAATCTAGGGATATAAGGGCGCATCAAAGATCACATATAGCAGAGAGATGGTAGGAAAGGGAAATGCGGGAGATCAATAGGAAAAATAATGATGTGCACCAGGCAAGAGAGGTGTTGCGAAGTTTGATAGAATAAGGAGTAGTAGTGGGACCAGAAAGGAAATAAGGGTATGTTGTAAGAGTTAAGAATCTTTTGGCTCAAGGGGTCTTGACCTAGGTTCGGAGTTCAAGGTTTTCCAACAAACCCCTATACTACTGGCCCTTTCGGCAGTGACCTACTTGCGCAGGTCAAAGTCTCACCCGAAGTAGTATGGGTGGGTGCTAGAACCAAGTTTCCATGCCCTGAGAAAGGACAGGTAAGGCAAGAAGAGCTGCGTCTTTCCTCGAGATTTCCAAATCTTCCCAAGAAGGATTTATAGGTCTCTTTTCACATCCATGTGCGCAAGGTCAATTATACTATGGTGCTCAATAATCATATAATTGCATAAAATAGAACAAAACAGATCTAGATGCAGTAAAAACACTTATACAGATATTTTGTAGCTGAATACAGAATACGCATAATACAGAAATTACCAACAATTCACATAAACAGTACACATAGATTCAGTTCTCAAATAACCTTTCTTATTCACCAATTCATCAATTCCCTCTTACAATACCCATCTCGACCTACACACACAGTAGTAGGGTCCGCACACAGCAAGACTCTGGATCTCCACGCACACAGCCAGCAGGAGTCCTTCCCCAAGAACCCAAATAGATCTACTGAACCAAAATTCGCATCAGTATCTCTTCATTTCTCTACCTTACAATTCAAAATGTTCCTCTATTTATAACAATCTAGATTAATCTTTCCTATGGTCTGCAAACCATGGTTTGCGGATTCTAGGTCTACCCTTTGATCCATTATAATGATTTTGGGGCTCTAATCCACCCCAAAACCCATGCGCTAGAATAAATATAATAAAAAATATACAAAATCGGACCAGTTTCGTAGCTCATAGGAGACCCTGTTCCAACAGTCCCCCAACACAATCTTGTGACTCGTCCCGAGTCACTGTGGTGGTGTGGCCTCTATCTGCACACGTAAGGTATTGAGGGCTACAATCAGCGAAGGTAACACTTCTTGACTCTGTGCAGCAGCACTCTATGCGATATCGACAAGCTTCAGGGAGGTCGGTCCTTCAAGAGCCGTGGTAACCCGCTCCAATATCTGGTTGAGTCGCGTGATGGCGTCGTGAGCACCCTGAGATATCTAGAAGGAGGCATCGCCCCATGGCTTCAAGCGCTTTCTGATGACATGCTTAGCATGTCGGAGATCCGCAATCATGTCTTAGAAGGTGTTGCTAGTTTTCAAGAGTGCCAGACTCTGCGCAGAGACGAGGGAGGGCAAGGTAGCTTCGATCTAATCGAAAGCAGCTTCCTTCGGTTGTAAGTCCTTCTTGACACGCTGAAGCATCGGGTTGAACTAGACCGTTTTCCAGAACTTCATGGCCACCTCGAGCAAATGATTACCTAGAGTAAGTTGTCCTTTAATAATATCCATAGCTTTTGTTATCAACACAGCGCGTTGTGCCCATACCACCGGGGGTATGGTAGGTTGTGCTTGGGCCTGGCACGTGGTGAATTGGTAGGCCATTTGGGTCTTGAGGGTCTGTACTTTGGTTCGGGACGCCCTGAGTGCTGTAACCAAGCCTTCTATGGTAGCCCGGAGCAAAGCGCCGAGAGTTCATCAAGATATCTGTGTCAAGTTGGTGAACCACTCTTTCGAGCTGTGCCATAAGGGAGATATCTTCTGTCTGGAGTGTGAGGAGTGGTGTGGCCCCATCAAGATGTTGTTGTGCGGTCTGGTCACGATGATGGATCTCTTGCAGCATGGCAGTGTGTAAACCCTATAACGCCTCACGGGGCAGCTGCGCCAAGTCCACTTGTAGTTTCGTAGTTGTTGGGAGGTGTTCACCGACCAAGATATTGCGAGGTAGCGAACAAATATGGCTGTCACTGGTAGGTAGCCTAGAACTGCGGAGAATTTGCAGCGTATCCCTATACTGCTTCGTACCCCGGGAGGATGGAGTATCCTTGCTAGTCACCCCTTTTGTGCGCAGGACTAGTTGCGACTCGACTGCGTCAGTTCTCATAGCGAGATGCAGTAGTTGCGTATCATCCTTCATGACATCTTCCGAGCCCATCCTGCTGGGGCTTGCAATCATCCCAGGGTTGGAAAGGTCGTGAACTTCCATCGTGTAGCTTTGGCACCATTCTGCACAGGGTTCAAATTCAATTTTCCCTGTAGGGAGACAGAGGGAAATCATCTTATCAATCTCGGCATCCCCAGACCCTCTCAACACAATGTCTGTAAGCGCTGGACTGGTAGGTGACGAAGCGTTCGGAAGGTTATGGGTTGCCATAGCAACAAAAGGATAGGCTTCCAAATTTGGAAACTCACAGACAGCAGAACTAGGTTGATGGGGTATGACCCAAATGCTAAAGTTCCAGACAATCAAGCAGTAAAATAACATATGCAGATTACAGAGACAATATGGAGCCTTGATCGGAGTTATCCTTTCTTCCTTATAATTTCTGGGGCTATCCAACAGTAGAGTAAATCTAACTTGAAACTTACCATCAAGCAACCAGAAAAAACTCACCATAAATTGCCGCATTGATTATCAACCTCCTATTTTCCGTAACAGTAAGATTCCCTTTTTACCATAATTCAATGTTCTAATGGTCATCATTTGCACCTGAGGGCTTTCCCACGGATCTACTAACCTTGGATGACACATCTGTGCTGCGCGTGCATCCCAAATTAAAGCCGACATTGGGTGTGTTGTAATGCGATTCAGGTACAACTCAAGCAACTTGGCAACGATACGCATCCCGTCCAGCGACGCGGTTGGGACAATTCAGGGATCATTATTTCCTTCCATCGGGCTAAGGCTCCAACATTCAACCCTGTGTGGTATCGGAATTCCCCTTGATCCGGGTGCGATGTATAGGTGTGATCTTCCCTCAATTAAGGCGTTCGTGTTCTGCAGAGCTGCATCGAGCACCCCTGTGCCAACTTCCACCCTAAATGTTCGTAGAAACTCATCCCGCAAATTCTCCCAATGGTTTGTGCGTTGATGCAGCTCCACATCTAAATACCATGCAGCTGGACGTAGTCCTAGGTCATGGATAAACAAGTGAACCCATTTGTTTGGGGTTCTATCACACCATTGTGTTTCCCATGCAAGTAAATATCTACGTGGGTCTTTTGACCCAAGGAACTTTTGGACCCATCTCATAGCTGGAGCTTCAAATCGCAGGATCATCTTATCCCAACACTCCTCCAAATTGCGAAATACTTTCCCATGCGTATCCCACCAACACGCAGGCGTTCCACATAGGGCTAGCTTAAGGGTCCCTAGCCTGCATCCCGTGGGGACTTCTGCTTCAAATGCGTGTAAAAATTCCTTAATGTTACCCGAGTCCCCAAAGTAGGGTAGGTCTCTCACCTCGGCGGAGATGCAACGGAAGTTCCTTGTGACCCGAAGACATCGTAGCACCGAAACCTCATGCAACTGGCCCTGCCAATTCTCTATTTCCCCATCGGAGTCAGAAAAGCATTCACTATCCTTTTCCCAGCAGAGTACTCCTTCCTTCATGGGGTTAATCCAATCTTCGTCCTACGTAGTGAGCTTGTAGAAGTGATCCATTTCCTCCGCATCTTGCACTGGCTCTGTATAACGTGTGCCTTCTGTGGGATCCAACGGTGCTATTACTCGTGTGCCGATATTTTCAAACACCATGCTGCGCTTCTTGAGATTGATGACACCCCCCATATCTATAGCCCAGTCCAGTACTAGGAGTGCAGGGTAGGGATTCGCATCTTCCACGATTTCTATTACCTCAAAGTCAGATTGGACCTTTACTCCTGCAATATCTACCATGACTTTTGGAAGCCTTCCTAGAGGGATGATCTTTTGTTGATTTTCCATGCACAGCTGGATGGTGGACCATTCCAATTTAGGTTCTCCCATTCGTTGCCATGTTTTATTGGGTAACACATTCGCATCTGAACCAAGGTCCAAAATAACTTGATCCATCTCATAATCACCAATCTGCGCAGTCAGCCACATTTCTCTTTTGCTGTGTTTTTTATACCTGTACAGTTTGTGTACATCCTTGGTCTCAAAGGTCGGATCGGGCTGCGTCATGCAACTATTCATTAATTCCTGAAGGTTCTCTACATCCCTTGGGTTACGTAGTAGCTTCAAACATGCCTGCAGAAAGGGCTCAACCCCCTCATCTATCTTGGGGTGTGCCAGTACCTGCGCAGTAGCTGCTACTTTCTAAGCGAGTTCCTATTCAGCTACGACCATGATCTCTTGTCCCTTCTTCATGTTCGAGCCTCCTTGATAGGTCAGAGGATCCCTGGCAGCCTCTTCCTTCGATCCCTAGGTGACCATCCCACTGCGTGTTATGACTTTCACACTTGGGTCTATGTTCCTTAGCTCAGTTTTAACTCTTTTCACATTCTGCATGGGGATGGGCTGCTTTTCCTGCATTTTGGCTATTAAAATTGGGCAATGTTCAACCACATGGTCCAGTTGTCTACAATATTTGAAAGATTTCCTTGTAGGGTTTGGGCAGTCCCTTGCAAAGTGTCCTACTTTCCCGCAGTTATAAAAAATTAGCTGCTCACATCCTCGTCCTGTGCTTCCTCCCTGACCTCCCCTGCCCCTTGCTGGCGAGCCACCAAAACTCGTGGGAGATCTAGACGACGCAGGGTCTGACTATACCCTATAAAAGTTCTCGGGATCTATCATCAGGTCGTAAGTGCGATAGTTCTGCTCATCGTGTCCTACCAACTAGCAGAACCTGCACCATTTTTTCTTCAGTTCTGGGACATACGCACCTAGCCGAGGGCAATGGTTCGTATCATGTAGCCCCGCTACACGGCAGTCGTCGCACCACAACGCAGGTCCGCTCGAGCCTGGTCGTGATAGGATGGGTTCCCCATTTGCTCCTGGGTGGACCAGACTAGGTCCCCCTGCCTACATGTAATCTGCCAATAGAGGGAACTGATCCTTCGTATGGCCAGATACCTGACATTGTATGCACCATAGATCCGTGTTGGCTCCTTTTCCTCATTCCTTTCGCAGGTTCTGAATTTCCACGTGCATAGCTCTGAGCTGCTCCTGAATTTATTGTACTCCTAACGAAGTATCTTCTCTCGGTGCAGCTTCTAGTTTCATAGCGACTTTCACAGCTTTTTCCTGCGACTCAAAGGTTTGGTGACTCATTGGCGTACGCAGGTGGGGCAACAACATAGCAATGAACCATTCCGTATGTTTTCTATCGTCATACTCAAATCCTCCCATACAGACTCAGACGCACCTTGCTTGAAGTCCTTCACTTCTGCTACCAACTAAGAGTAAGATTTTAGCTTTCGGAATTTTTGCTTCAGAGCGTCCTTAATATCTTGAATAGATGCACTCCCATTCTGAGAGATGTATTGCATGTACCAGTCCAACGCTCTTTCTTCAAACGCCAAGGACAGTTGTGCCCTCTTCACCGTATTGTTTGTCACATTTTTCGCAGTCCATATAGAATCTGCTACAAACCAAAATTATTCCATATCATCATCCCCTACCCCCTTGAAGGTAGGTAGTTTCAGGTGCGCAGCCATATCACTATCCGGCGGAGGTGGAGGTATGGGTGAGTTCTTACCTTTATGCGGCCTGGACAGCGGTGTAGTTAGGGGGATTTGCATAGCCATCTCTCATAGAGGTTTACAGGCAAATATTTCCCCATCAAGGTTGTTCCGATAGTATTTACCATTGCACGTCGTGCTCTCATCTGGATCCGAGGTCATTTAGTCAGTATGACTACACAGAATACTCTTCTCGCACAGTAATATCTTAATCAGCAAAGGCAATGTCTTCAGAAGCTTGCCCGGAACCCTTTAAAGAATCTTCGCTCGGCCTCAGAGTAGGAGACAAACTGATCAATGGAAAATTCTGTCACAAATCCTCCTAGCACACCGTCCACCCAGTGATCCACCGTGCGAGTGATGGCATTATCAGTCCTTTCCAGCTATTGGATCAGCTCTGGGGTCCACTGAGTGACTCATTCATCCTTCCAACACTTCTGGAATTCTACGAGCCTAGCCAGCCACTCCTGAAGCTTGATTGAAAATGTCACAAAAAAAAATCGTAGCTTTCTATAAGAATGTACCTATTTTTCCACTTTTTTGCTGTTAACTTCGTGCTGCAATTTTCTTTCATTGTAAATTCCTGAATCTTCTTTTCGAACCACTCCTCAATTTCCTTCCTTTCAAGCTTCCAGTACTCTCTTGTCATTACCTGATCCCTCTCTCAAAATGCTTCAGGTCTCAGCAACGGAACCATTTGTTGGCTCAAGGGGTCCTGACCCAGGTTCGGAGTTCAAGGTTTTCCAACAAACCCCTATACTACTGGCCCTTTCGGCAGTGACCTACTTGCGCAGGTCAAAGTCTCACCCGAAGTAGTATGGGTGGGTGCTAGAACCAGGATGGTAAAGCAAGCAGACCTCTGCCCTGCCTTGAGATGTCCAGATCTTCCCGAGCAGGATTTATAGGTCTCTTTTCGCATCCACGTGCGCAAGGTCAATTATACTATGGTACTCAATAATCATATACTTCTAAGACAGTAGCTCAGTATTGCATAAAACATAACAAAACAAATCTAGATGCAGTAAAAACACTTATACAGAACTTTCGTAGTTGAATACAAAATATGCATAATACAGCAATTACCAACGATTTGCATAAACAATACACATAGATTCAGTTCTCAAACAACCTTTCTTATTCACCAATTCATAAATTCCCTCTTACAATACCCCTCCCGACCTATGCACACAATAGCAGGGTCCGCACAGAGTAGGACTCTGGATCTCCGCGCACACAGCTAGCAGGATTCCTTCCCCAAAAACCCAAACAGATCTACTGAACCACAATTCGCATCAATATCTCTTCATTTCTCTACCTTACAATTTGAAATGTTCCTCTATTTATAAAAATCTAGCCTAATATTTCCTATGGTCCACAAAACATGGTTTGCATATTCTAAGTCTACCCTTTGACCCATTACAATGCTTTCGGGGCTTTCACCCACCCCAAAACCCCTGCGCTAGACTAAATATAATAAAAAATATACAAAATTGGACCAGTTTCGCAGCTCGTAGGAGACCCTGTTCCAACAGAATCGAGAAGATAAGAGGAGACCGTCTTGATCCACATAAGGAGATATGTCAGACAAAATAGAAGGTGCAAGCTCAAAAGATGACTCATATGATGATATGCATGTCACGATGGAAATATTATTTGCGGAAAAAGAAGCATCTAAGACAAAAGGCAGTACAATCTCCCCATGTCCAGGTAGCACTATTGTAGCTCCTAGAGACAGCCTTGAGTTGCAAAAGACTAGTGCCTAGGACATCTTGAAATCAGAGGTTAGATGTAGACAATTTTAAGGGTGCCTCTAACAGAATATGGATAAGGAGAATAATGATTGTGGTGGTTCAGGAATGGTGAAGACTTTGGAGTTTGATTCATGTGAATTACCATATAATGCGATAGGGCTCAAGAGGATGTATGGCTCGGTGGCTTTTCAAACAGGCCAAGTATGAAATAATGAGTAGAGGCTTTCAAAATATGCATAGGTGTTGAGAAGGAACGAAGGAAGAACCTGCAAGAGACAGGCTTAAAATTCTTAAGAATCTATCTCCCGTGAACTCAGAGGAAGTGTATGTAAGTGGAATGTAACCAAAAAAAGAGATTCGTGGAGTGAAAATGAAGGGGGCACAGCAAGTTTAACACATGAGCATTATTCATACAGGAATTCATGAATAAAAATGCACACCACCGACATCTACATTACACGAATCATCAAAGTAGCATAACATTGAAAGATGATTATACATAAACAAGAGAACACAGATACATACTACTCATTGATCCATATGGAATCCAAATCAACAGTGTTGTATATCATATTATGTTCAAAACAACTCTCCCAAATATGTATCTCAGATCATAAAGAGCACAATCATACAAAACTACAGCAAAAATTCTCCAAAATTCCAAACCCTTCTTTCATCTCTAAACTCTCTACATATAGAGTTCTCCTAAGGGTTTACGATAGAAATAAACTTCCATGATTGACCCACACATGTGAAAATCAAAATATCCTAACAAACTCGCACAACGTGCATTAAGCAATCACTTTTGTAATCGAGATTTCACCAGAAAAACATCATAATCAAACAATAATAGAAAAACATAGTTGACCACAGAGGCCAAATCCTGGAATATTCAAAATGGGTCGACGAGGAGTGACCGTGAACAAGTGGGCAGTCTGGATTCCATCACATGATTTCACCTGCTGTTGAAAGCCTCCACTCCCTCATTCTCATGATTCCCATTAACCGTTATGAACCGGCCAGTCATGATACGCGTGCCTAGCTTTTTAGCGTGGAGTTCTTGGACAAACTGAATATACCATAGTTGCATTTGTCCCACCAAAAACCCATGTTGTGTTTGACTTGCAAAATCGGAGATCGGATTTCGGAGGGGGGCCTATCCAGTTTTTGGTATTGGATGGGGGAGTGCGAAATAATTGCAGGCTGAGAGATATTACAAGATGAGGTTTCTAAAACCAACCATTTCGGACCCCCCCCCCTGACTGTTAACCTACAGAAGGTGAGGGGGGTCCGAAACAGATCATGAGCTGTCAGATGCTTGATGGGGAGTGGAGATGAGGGGAACATGGCAAAGGTTTAGCGGTGATGTTACGTATGGATAATGGATGGAAATGGCAGAAGTGATGGTGGAGTGATAGAGGTGGGGGCCACCCGCAAATCGCAATCAAAAGTTTTACTTATGAGAATCGGGAGGTAAATGTTATAACTTGCGAAGGGAAATGTGCAAAGTGTGATGAGCAGAGGGTGACGTGGTAGGACAGAGGTGGGGCCGCCTGCAAATCGCAGTCAAAAGTTTTTTGTTATGAGACAGCGGGTGGTAAATGTTACAAGTTGCGAAGTGCCATGTTCAATGGGTGGAAAGGTGAAGTGGCAAGGAGGTGGGGCCGCCCACAAATCACAGTCGAAAGTTCTTTGTTATGAGAGATGGTGGTAAATGTCAAAATTTGCGAAGGGCGATGTGCGAAGTGTGATGAGCAGAGGGTGACGTGGCAGGACAGAGGTGGGACTGCTCGCAAATCGCAGTCAAAAATTTTCTATTATGAGAAGCGAAAAGTAAAATCTATAACATGCAATGTGCGATTTGCGATGAGCGGAAAGGTCGGCGGTGTGAAAATGTAAGTGGGTACCAATAAAGGTTTAGAGTGGAAAGAAATGAATTGTGAATGATAAAGGTTCATGAAAAAAGGTGAAAAGGACTAAGGTTTTATCACATCAAGGGTTTGGTGAAGGATTGCAATGGAACCATTCACGCCTCATCCCTGTGATTTGCTTATAGGGGCCACTTCTCTGCCTTGTGTGCAGTCACAGGCCAACATTGGCTCCATCTGGGGACAACGTGTTGTTTTAAGTGCGTTGAGAACCTGCAACTTGAATGCCTATGCTTTTTTGGGCACATGGAGTCACAAATGCATACTGTGAATATGAATTGAAACTATAATTGAGTTGTGCATTGCAAACTATCAAAACAGAAATCACTACCACACCCTGAAAATCTTGAATGTTAAAATATGAACCATGCTGAAACTGAAATCTGAAACACTCTTGAACTTAAAAAATGCAAAGAAATATGAAAATAAAACTGGAAATATGCTCATAGTACTGAGCTTATTTCCACACCTACCTACCCTAATCTGCTAAAATTACTGTTATTCTAAATGATACAATAATGCAAGTGTAACTAGGCAAGCAACTGCTCTAATAAGTTTGTTCTTTCACTGTTTTTCACCAAACTCAAGAACAAACCTGTTAATGGTTTTTGATATAAATTCCTAGCATGATCTTCATTTCAAGGAGCTTGGAAAACCTGAACCACAATGGAAGTTTTGAAAATGTATGGTGGATTTGCGATGAAAATTTTCTCAATATAGATAGCCACTAGATCAAGATACACTTGACCTATTTCTGAATATGCTGACCCAATCGATCTAACCTAATAAATTGGTACTTCACATGTGTTCTCCATGTATTCAAACAACCTAGAACATATTTTAATTTTATCTGATGGATTTTGTGTGGATACTCCTACTGAACCAGATAATAGGGCAGATTGTCCAATAATATCCACATCATAGCATCTTCTGAAATTATTACGTGTGCATGAAAACTGACTTTAAGAACGTCAACCATCCAACGTATCATCTATTGGGGCATGAAGTGCTTTAGATGATTGTAGCGTTAGTTCCACTAACATCTCATTATTTATCTTGTGATTATCAACCAAAATGTGACCAAGATTCCCTTCCACAATCTGAGATGAATTAAAGAATAAATGTAGAGAATCAAACTAGATCAATTCTTCCTTTGTTTTAAACTTTGCCTCTCCATTCAGCAGGTTCACTTCCACATCAACTGCAATATTTTTCATTTCTTCAAGGGTTGCAATGTCCCATTCTCTTACTTGGAATGTCATCTCTAGATTAAAGGCATCTAGGTAGTGCAAGAGAGATACTCCAAGGGGTGGCCTTATATCAGTAGGCATTGAATGATACAACTTATTGAACCTGGCTGAAAAATATTGTACTATCTCCCCAGGCTGTTTTTTTAAATGTCCATACTCTTCTATGATAAGAAATACATTTCCCATGATTACCCATGAGCCTAGGAAAACTTGCATGAATTGATGAAAATTGCTCATGCTAGCAGCTGGAAGATTCTCAAACCAATTTGTAACTTTACCTTGTCATGGTAGGACAAACATCCTGATACATACATCGCCTTCTTCCTTTACTAATGACTGCAATACACTTAATAAAGGATCATGGTAAACATGCAACATAATATCTTCTAGAATATTTGTAACAAGAAAACAAATCTCACTCCAAATTGTTGCTTTTCTTGTGTTGAAAGTGATTCTCTTCAAACAGTAAGGGAACCAATTGTTTTTCCTCACTATCCATAGTATTCAAGTGATCTGAGTGTTCTTTATCTTTCTATTTGTCACATAGAAGCTTGCAAGGGAGTTGCAAACTCTCATTAATTTCGGGTGACTTTTGGAACAGGGTCTCCTGCAAGCTGTGAAACTGGTCCAATTTTGCATATTTTTGTGTATAATTAGTCTAGTGCAGGGGTTTTGGGGTGGGTCAAAGCCCCAAAAGCATTGTAATGGGTCAAAGGGTAGACCTAGAGTCCACAAACCATGGTTTGCGGGCCATAGGAAAGATTAGGCTAGATTGTTATAAATAGAGGGACATTTTGAATTATAAGGCAAGAAGATGATGAGATCTTGATGCAAATTGTGGCTTAGTAGATCTATTTGGGTTTTTGGGGAAGGGACTCCTGCTGGCTGTGTGCGCGGAGATCCCAAGTCTTGCTGTGTGTGGACCCTGCTGATGTGTGCGCAGGTTGGGTTTGGGTATTGTAAGAAGGAACTGAAGGATTACTGAATGAGAAAGGTTGTTTGAGAAACTGAATCTATGTGTACTGTTAATGCGAATATTTGATAGCTGTTGTGTTATGCATATTTTGTGTTAAGCTGTGAAAGTAATGTGTTAAGTGTTTCTACTGCATCTGGGTCTATTCTGTTATGTTTTATGTAATGCTCCACTACTGTTTTAGAAGTATATGATTTGTTGAGCACAGTAAGTATAGTTGACCTTGCGCACGTGGATGCGAAGGAGATCTATAGATCTAGTTCTGAGATAGGAAATCTGGTCATTATAAAGCTAGACGTAGCTCTGCTTGGCTTACTTATCCTCTCTTAGGGTGCGGAAACCTGGTTCCAGCACCCACCCATACTACTTCGAGTGAGACTTTGACCTGCGCAAGCAGGTCACTTTCGAAAGGGCCAGTAGTATAGGGGTTTGTTGGCAAACCTTAACCTCTGAACCTGGGTCAGGACCCCTCGAGCCAAAAAATGGTTTCGTTTCTGGGACCGGGAGCATTTTGAGAAGGGGGTCGAGTAATGCCAAGAAAATTATTGGAAGGTTGAGAAGAAAAGAAGAGTAGGTACAAAAGAAGGGGATAGATCTGTCTATAGCCCGGTAGAAGGAACAGTTACACAAAACCTGCCAGCTACACCACCTTCAGGACCACGTAAGGGTAAAACCTCATCCAAAACCCTGCCAGAAGAAGATATGGCGGTGCACTTGAATTTACCCACCTTCAAAGGTGCGAGAGATGAGGACATGGACCGATTTTGGTTTGTTGCAGACTCGGTATGGACTGCGCAAAATGTGGCAAGTGATACTGTGAAGAGGGTGCAGTTATCCCTGGCCTTCGAAGGAAGAGCTCTAGACTAGTATATGCGATACATATCTCAAAACGGAAGCGCATCTATTCAAGATATTAAGGACGCTCTGAAACAACAATTCTGAAATCCTAAGTCCTATTCGCAAATCGTAGCAAACGTGAAAGATTTCAAGCAAGGAAAGACTAAGTCTGTATGGGAAGCTAATCAGCACCTAAAGAAAGATATCAGAGAAGGAGAATTTAAGTATGACGACAGACAACATATAGAGTGGTTCATCACTATGCTGCTACCTCGCCTGCACTTACCTATGGGTCACCAGAATTTCGAATCATAGGACAAAGCTTTGGAAGCTGCTATGAAACTAGAAGCTACGCCCAGAGAAGATACTTCGTTAGGAGTACAGAAAATTCAGGAGCAACTCTGGGCAATCCACATGGAGATTCAGGACCTACGAAAGGAATGAGAGAGGGAAGCTAGCACAGATCTATGGTCCATACGATGTCAAGTATCGGGACATACAAAGGATCTGTGCCCACTGCCAACAAACTACCTGCAAACAGGAGGACCTAGTCCGATGCGCCCTGGATCAAGCGGAGGACCTAGCCCAGTATGACTAGGCCCAAGCGGACCTGCGTTATGGTGTGAGGATTGCCGCATAGCAGGGCTGCATGATACAAACCACTGCCCCCGTCTGGGTGCATACATCCCAGAGCGGAAGCAAAAATGGTGCCGGTTCTATCGGTTAGTAGGGCATGATGAGCAGAACTGTCGAACCTATGATCTAATGATAGATCGGGGGAACTTGTATAGGGTACAGTCAGACCTCGCGTCACCAAAAACCCCCGCAGGCATGGGCGGCTCCCCTTCAGGAAGCAGGGGAGGAGGCCGAGGTGGAAGTGGAGGTCAAGGCCAGGGGAAATTGATCTACTATAACTGTGGAGACACAGGGCACTTTGAGAGGGATTGTCCGAACCCTACAAGATAGTCCTGCAGGTACTACAGATAGTTGTACCATATGCTTGAATATTGTCCAGTCTTGATAGCAAAAATACGGGAGAAGCAGCTACCACCTACACAGAATGTGCAGAGGATTAAAACTAAGCTGCAGGATAAGGATCCAAGCGTAAATGTTGTTATGCGCAGTGGATTGGCTACTAGAGGGACTAGGGAGAAGGTTGAAACTGAACCTCTGATCTGCAAGGTAGTTAGAAAACAAGAAGGGCTGGACCTAGACAAAGAAATAGAAATGTTTATAGTAGCTCGCAGGGACTTTATCGGGATAGAGGCATCTATGTCCCTACTCCTTGCGTACCTTAAGGCAGATGAGGAGGTCAAACCTTTCTTGCAGGCATGTATGAAATTACTGCGCAACCCAAAAGTTGTGCAGAATCTTTAGGAATTAATAGATAGTTGTGCAACATGCCCTACCATGTCCTCAGATATTAAGGATGTGCAAAAACTATACCGATATAAGAAACGCATTGGGAGGGAGATGTGACTTATGGCACAGATCGGCGACTATGAGATGGATCGGGTTATTTTGGACCTAGGATCAGATTCCAATGTATTACCTAAACAAAATTGGCAACGAATGGGCGAACCAAAGTTGGAATGGTCCACTATCCAGCTACGCATGGCTAATCAACAGAAGATCGTACCTTTAGGGAGGCTATCGGGGATTATGTTAGATATTGCAGGGGTTAAGGTCTGGGATGACTTTGAAGTCATTCATATTGTAGAATATGCGGACCCCTACCCTGCGCTACTAGGATTGGATTGGTCCATTGACATGGGCGGTATCATTACCTTAAAAAACAGAAGCATGGTGTTCGAAAATAATGGCACAAGGGTGATAGTACCATTAGACCCTGCAGAAGGTAAATGCTACACTGAACCAATACCCAAGGAGGAAGATGTGGACTATATCTATAAGTTAACTACGCGAGACACAGTCAACCCAACAGTGGATGAATTACTTTGCTGGGAGGAGGATAATGAATTCTTCTCTGATCCTGATGAGGAGATAGAGAATTGGCAGAACCGGTTACATGATGTCTCTACACTGCGTTGTCTTCGGGTCACAAAATACTTTCGTTGCGTTTCCTCAGAGGTAAGGGACCTACCTTACTTTGACAACTCAGGTAATGTTAAGGAATTATTATGAGTATTCGAAGCTGCGGTCCCAAGGGAACAAAGGCTATGGGTCGTTAAACTAGCCATGCGTAAGAGACCTACATGATGGTGGGACACCCAGAAGGAAGCATTCTAGGATTGGGAAGAGTGTCGCGCTAAGTGGCTATGGGTCGTTAAACTAGCCATGCATAAGAGACCTACATGATGGTGGGACACCCAGAAGGAAGCATTCTAGGATTGGGAAGAGTGTCACGCTAAGTTGACCCTGCGATTCGAAGGACCAACAGCTCTGCAGGATACTAACACAGTGGCATGGAGTAATCGCACCTGTATATGGCACCTGAACTACCCATGTGGGACCCGAAGGATCCAGGAATAATCGACTACTACGGCCTAACCCCAGAAGAAGGTCAGGCTGACCCACGAGCTACTTCCAACTCAGGGCTGCACACGGGCACCAAACTGATTCAGCCACGGGAAAGTAGCATTAAAATGCACTCTACATCAGCTATAGGTACATAAAGCAGAGCTCTCATCTATCTGGAAACCCCTATAACAAAAAAACAGATGCATTTAATCCTTGGCCACGCAGGTTATTACAGGAGGTTCGTTCGGAAATATGCTCTGACTATAGCCCCTCTTAAAACCTCACTTACACGGATGGTAAGGTTCTCTTGGGATAACGAATGTCAGGAAACTTTTTTTTTGGTCATAAGTTACCTAGGAAGCAAGCCTGTGTTGGGGGATGATGCACAAAAGATGTAGATGATTGAACCTAGCGTAGCAGATAGGCCAAGCACACAGGGGATGCGAAAACTAGCCGTTGGAATGGTGACAATTGGTAAAAATCAAAAGTTACCTTTAAAAGGAGCGGCCTCCGAGCATTTAATGAAGAAAATTTTGGGGATTTTTTACCATTTCCTGGGGGATACATCTCAAATAAAGTTTACTTTACTGTTGCATGATTATGGGTATTATAGAAGGAGCGGGATAGTTCAGCCAAAGGTTCTGTCTCACTTGCATAGCTTGCACTCATCATTCTTCTCTCGGAAGAACTTGAGCAATCAAATTTCCCGTATCTGCACTATCCCTCTCATGTCTGGTCAACCTGCTCCATCTGATAGTAGTCACCCAGGCCTAGGATTCATTTTTTGCGCAAGTATGATGACCACTAACCCTGTCAAACCTTCGGCCCCAACAGGGCCTGACGTTGAGGAGATAATGGAAGTTGAGTCTGAACTAGAAGAAGTTCCCTCTACGTCGGTCACATGGAAAGGGAAAGAGAAAGAACAAGGCTCAAGAAAAGACCCGAAAGCTACGAGATGGGCTACCCAGAAGCCTAGGACTTCTCTGAGGCACGCCAGGTCCCCGCCGGCATCACCTATGGATCAAGATGCGCAGGAAGGTGCTCTGCTTGCCAATCCAATCAATTGGTTACCTCCCTTCGTTTGCCCACGTAGACCATCCACATGAATGCCAAAGATCTTGGATGGCTTAGTCACCTATCTGCAAACCCCCTAACCTCGGGAGAAGTCCCTGTCCTTAGTGATCCTTGTGGAAGACTCCATGAGGTCAAGTTTGATGATCATGACTTGGCAGACTCTGAAACCCTCCCTGAGTTGGCCCCCGTGTTGTACTTCGATATGATCCGTGCAAATGATGGAGTCACGGTGGTTCCTCGGCGTTGGGTATGTGGCTTGGCCAGGTCTGGACTCTTGAATCTCCTCTGGATGCCCCATTTTGGCCATTACAACGTCACAGATCGGTTGGCTCGACAGTTGCTCGCCTTAATTCACGATGGTTGCTTATGGATTTGGGACAGAGTCCCTATTGATGCTGCGTTGATCCACAAGATTACAGGCCTTCCTATGCAAGGGTCACACCCTCTGGAGCAGGTAGGCAAGAGGTACAAAGCAAATATCGCTACATTTGTGCGGAAGACCTACAAGGTGAGGTGAAATAAGCGAGGCTTTTTTATCCAGACTATCAATGATCCTACTACACAGATGGGTACTAGGCTCTTAGCCTGAAAGCTAATGAGGAAGTGCCAGGTTGCAACCTTCCCCACCTATGTTATTTGGTTAGCTGGCCGGTATGCAAAGGGAGTCTCCTTCAATTGGGCTCAATATTTATGTGATGAATTTATGGCTAATGTCCGTGAATCCCAGGAGCAGGGGACACCATTCTGTTATTCATGGTTATTACTCCTTACAGCACTGGTCGCCTGGGACACCCATGAGGAGTCGGTCCTCCCCGAGCTCCCCCAAAGGATGTGTGAAGGAGCTCAGTATGCTCATTTATGGGACTCTAAGGATGTGCAGCGTGTTGAGGATAACAAAGTTTTATGGGTCCTCTTCTAGAGCAGCATGGCAGCAGCCATAAATTCCTATCCCTGGTTGTCCCTGATGGTATATGACAAATACAAAAGTGTTGCAGCATTCCAAGTTACCATGCACCATATTCAAATCTGCAACCTCAAAAATAAGACATGGACGACACTTTTGTATATGGTAGTAGATGAATAAATTCACCTGATGATCACGCTATGGCCCCCTGCCTGGAAAATAGGCTTCACAGCCACCCGTGGGGAACCCACGGAGCCCAGCCAGAAGGGCTCAGATGTAGCCACGGAAAAGGATACACATCTGCCACATACCACCATGGCCGAGACTCAGGTCGGGTATGACAGAGATACCACCCCCCCCCCCAACAGTACGAAGCGGTCAGGTGAGCCTGCACTAGGCCCCGAAAGAAATAGCGTGCCCATCGCAAGCAATATGATGCGACGGTCACACTAACTGACGGTGACCTCGAGCAAATCACGAACACAGTTACGATGGCTACAGAAGATAAGTGGGAAGCCATATAATAACATAAGAAGGTTGCGCTCGACACCATCCAGGCTAAGCTTCGCGCCCTTCAGTTAAAAATAGATATGTTGCAGACCAGCGTCGGCCAGGCACGGACTCCTTCGGTAACTAGCAATACAGCACTAGCTACGGAAGAAAGCCGTCTCTGTTCTATACCTAAACGTTGCCCTGATAGGAACTCAGATCCAAGCATGAACAGGGATCTAGCTGGACTTGGCTAAGCTACCCCACGAAGCCTTACAAGGCCTCCACAACGTTGTATTCCAGGAGATTAACCTTCGTGACCAGAAAATACACCAACATCTTGGTATGGCCGAGCAGACCATCACGCAGCAGGCCGCAGATTTTCTCCTCGCCGTTTCACAGCAGGCGGAGCTCGAAATAGTGATCCACCAACTCTACACGGAGGTTACAAACGAGATCCCAACCACATCCATGCCTCGGGATAAAGTGGAAAATTTGGTTGCGGCACTGAAAGCATCTAGGATGGACATGCACGTCGTAAAGACACAGTTGGAGCAGCAAATCATCGACTTACAAGCCAAATTGCAGCCCGAAACGCCTTCAAAAGTACGAGCCCAGCGCGCTGCACTAGTAACCGAAGCAACAAACGTTATTTCAGGGTAGATTTCTCAAGGCGCCCAGTTGCTAGAGTCATCCATGCAACTCTGGACTAAGGTCCAGCGCAATCTGGTCCTTCGTAAAATCAATCAGGACTTACAGCAGAAGGAAGAAGCTTTCGAGCAGGTCAAAGCTACGTTGCCCACCTTGGTGCCTGCACAGCGCTTGGCACGTTTGAAGACCAACAATGATCTCCAGGACGAGATTGAGGAACTCCGGTGTAAACAGCACATCATTGTGGAACGTCTGAAGCCTTGGGCTACCACAACCCTCCAAATTTCGCAGGATGTAGATGGCGCGATCAAGCGCCTAAATCAGACACTAGAGAGTGTCACCACGACAAATGAAGGACCGACCTCCCAGAAGCTTGTAGACATTGCACAAAGTGCTACTGCCCAGAGTCAAAAAGTATTACCTTCGTTGATCGTAGCCATAAATGCCCTACATGCGCAGGTAGATACCGCACCACCACATTGACTCGGGACGAGTCACAAGATTGTGTTGGGGGACTGTTGGAACAGGGTCTCCTGCAAGCTGCGAAACTACTCCAATTTTGCATATTTTTGTGTATAATTAGTCTAGCGCAGGGGTTTTGGGGTGGGTCAAAGCCCCGAAAGCACTGTAATGGGTCAAAGGGTAGACCTAGAGTTCGAAAACCATGGTTTGCAGACCATAGAAAATATTAGGCTAGATTTTTATAAATAGAGGGACATTTTGAATTATAAGGCAAGAAGATGATGAGATCTTGATGAAGAATTGTGGCTTAGTAGATCTGTTTTGGTTTTTGGGGAAGGGACTCCTGCTGGCTGTGTGCGCAGAGATCCCAAGTCCTACTGCGTGTAGACCCTGCTGCTATGTGCGCAGGTCGGGTTTGGGTATTGTAATAAGGAACTGAAGGATTAATGAATGAGAAATTTTTTTGAGTAACTAAATCTATGTGTACTGTTAATGCGAATATTTGATAGCTGTTGTGTTATGCATATTCTGTATTAAGCTGTGAAAGTACTGTGTTAAGTGTTTCTACTACATCTGAGTCTGTTCTGTTATATTTTATGTAATGTTGCACTACTATTTTATAAGTATATGATTTGTTGAGCATAGTAAGTATACTTGACCTTGCGCACGTGGATGCGAAGGAGATCTATAGATTTGGTTCTGAGATAGGCGATCTGGTCATTATAAAACCGGATGTAGCTCTTGTTGACTTACCTATCCTCTCTCAGGGTGCAGAAACCTGGTTCTAACAACCACCCGTACTTCTTTGGGTGAGACTTTGACCTGCGCAAGCAGGTCACTACCGAAAGGGCCAGTAGTATAGGGGTTTGTTGACAAACCTTAACCTCTAAACTTGGGTCAGGACCCCTTGAGCCAACAGTGACGGAACATGATATGTAACAATATGTTGTACTACTGAAAGATAATTTGAGAGATGGTCTTCATCATGCAAATCTGACTCGTCATTAATCTCTGAAGGAAACGCTGCTTGCTGAGGATTTTCTTGTGGATATAGACAATTAAGCTCTGATGTCTCTGTTTCCTAATCACCAGACTACCGTTGATTTTTAGTGTTATCCTCTAGGAAACACTCCAGCTCTTCCCCTTCTTCATGGAGGGTAAGCTCGCCTCCCTCTTCTTCAGAATAGGCTAGGAACTGGTTTTCTACATGCGGTCCAAAAACCACCATCGGTCGTTCTTCTTGGAGATTAAAGGGTGTCGGCCATTTTTCTATAATGGCTTCTTTGAACTGCTCTTTAGGAGGGTCGGGCAGTTTCAAGGGTATAGATGTGGACTTCTCATTTTTTGGAGCAGCTTCTTGATTTATGGAAGTGGATGCAGTGGCCTTATGATGGGTTGACTCTTCTAATTGCTTCTTCCCTTTACTAGCAGGACTAGGAGGTGTTTGTTCTCTTGTTATTGACGCTTCATTCTGTTCTTGCCCTCGGGTTCTCTTTCTGGAGGACCTGGGGTCATACTTCTTGTGGAGTTGAGCCTACATGAAATCCATGAACTGTCTGCAGTAATTTTCAATATCTTGATCTTCTGGAGGGACTTCCTTCTCTTCTTTCTCCCCTTGCAGGATGAGTTCACCCTCCTCATCATCCCTCTCTTTTCTCTTTAGTTTAGATTTGAAATTTGGGAACCAATATCTTTTCCTAATCTAATCTACTGACAAGCCAAGTTTAAATGGTTTGGCAAGCCTTCCTTCACTAACCTATCAGTAGAAATTAAAAACTTGTTCAATCATGATTAGGTTGTATGACTGAACAGAACATACTTTTTCAAAGTAGTGGCATTTGGACTTGCACACTTTCAAAAATATTCTTTTTTTGGTATGCGTTTTTATCTTTTCTTTTAACCTGCCCTCTTTTCTTCTTTTCTTTGTTTTTGTGTTTCATTTTTCTGATCTCTTATTCAAGCAGTGTTATGTACAATGAATAGAGCCTTAAACTAAGAAATTCAACAAAAATAATGTTTGAGCATTCTGCCATTGACAGGACCTCCAAATAACTCTGTTCCATCCATTTCTTGTAGAAATAATGCATTTTTACCTCTTGTTGAATGGATGATGTATGGAACTTTCCATAGATTTTCAAACTTCCCATGCTTGCCTTTGTCCTCTCTTCTTGAATCCCACTTCAGAACTTTGTCTCCAATATGGAAATCATTGGCTTTAGTCCTCTTATCAAAGATTTTCTTGATATTCTCTTGTATTGTTTGTGTTGTGTTGTACACTTCTTCCCTTGATTACTGCAATTGAATGGTTTGGTTCAGCCTCCTTTGTATATCACTCTCCTTTGATTGTACCTCTTGAATAAGCTTCATCACTGGGACTACCAAGGATGTTGGAAAAACTGCATCCATGCAATACACTAATTGATAGGGAGACATGTTAATTGATTTTTTGTTTGTTAATCTGTCTGCCCATAGTGCATGCACGAGTTTTCTATGCCATGACTTTTTGTTCTCTTCCAGCAATTTCTTGATGATATTTACCAAAATTTTGTTAGAGGACTCAGCCAACCCATTACCTTGAGGGTAATAATTTGTATAATGCCCTAATGTGATGTGATATTTGTGGCAAAAGTACACCATTCTCTTGCATTTAAATGCAACAACATTATCGGTGATGATTTCTATTCGACAGCCAAATCTAGATAGAATTTTGGTTTCAAGGAATTTGATGGTTACTGATTTAGTGGCAGTCCTTGAAGGGATGGCTTCTATCCATTTGGTGAAATAGGCAGTTGCAGTGAGGATCCATTTATGTTGAGCAGAAGAGGAAGGGTGGATTTCTCCATTGAAATCTAAACCCCATTATTGAAAAGGAGTTTCAACACTGATGGGTTGTAGAGGAAAAGGCAGTAGTTTTCTCTTTCCCTCAAATATTTGGCATTTATTGCAAGTCCCTACTAGCTTGTGGATATCAGGAAAAAGAGTGGGCCAATAGAAACCATCTCTAAGGATTTTGTTGCCAGTGGTTTTCCAATAGAGATGACCTCCACATTCTCCTTCATGAAACTCATGCATGATTCTATCTGCATATTCTTCATGTAAACATTTAAGCAAGATAAGAACAGAATTTTTCCAATATAAATATTTATCTAGAATGCAAAATTTACAGTCTTTAGTTTCAAGAATCTGACCTTTGTTTTGGACAAAGCAGGAGGATAATTTAGATTAAAAAGCACATATAATATATCAGCATATCAAAGTGAGTTCAGAAATGCTTCTTCAATAAGTGGAGTCGCCAACTCCTCTTGTTCATCCAAGGAATGTATCATGATTATGTCCAGTGCTTGAAATTTTTATTCAGACATTAGTTTGGCCAGTCCTTGCCCTTTGATTAGTTTAGTAGGCCTGATTTCCAAATCATATTCTAAGATGAAAACAATCCACTTACCTCTTTTACCATCAAGATCCTGATTTCGTATGTCTTTAACAATTGTACGAGGAACAAAAGCAATGACATGTGAATGCAAGATGTAAACTCTAAAATCCTTTAAAGCTTTGATTAAGGCAAAATTTTGTTTGTCCATAATGTTATATTTCAGAGGTGCATCTCTTAGTGCCTTGCTGAAGAAATCTATGGGTTGTTCTTGTCCCATTATGTTATTTTGTAGTAATGCTACAACAATTGTGTGTTCCAATGCAAATGAGAAGATGAAAAAGTCCTTGGTAAAGTCAGGGTTGATTAGAATTTGTGTTTCGGTAAGTGCTTGTTTTACCAGTTCAAAGGATTTCTTTGCTTCTGTGGTCCATTTGACTCCTATTTCTCTTTTCAACATGTTTGTAATGTTTCTTAGAAGTTCTGCAAGGTTTGGTATGAACCTTCTTAAGAAGTTGATCTTTCCAATGAAAGATTGCAACTCTTTGATGTTCCTAAGGTGACTGATCTGCAATATCCCCTCAATCCTCTTTGGGTCTATCTTAATCCCTTCTTCAGATATGATATGGCCTAAAAAATTTCCTTCTTGAAGACCAAACAAAGTTTTCTTAGGATTTAAAGATAGACCATAATTTCTACATCTTTCAAAGACCTTTCTTAGGTGAACTAGGTTTTCTTGATCGGTTTTAGAATAGACAGTTATGTCATCAAGGTATATCACAATGAAGTAGCCTATTTCATCAAAAAAATCAATTTCCATGGCTCTTTGAAAGGTGGCCCCAACATTCATTAACCCAAAAGGAATTTTGACATACAAGAAGGTGCCCCAAGGTGCAGTGAAGGCAGTTTTGTGTTGATCATCTGGATGTACTAGCACCTGGTTATACCCTGAGAAACAATCAAGAAAAGATATTCTTTTAGAGCCTACTACCCTTTACATTATATGATCCATCTTAGGTAAAGGGTAGTTGTCTTTCAGGGAGGCTTTGTTTAAATTTCTGAAATCTATCCATAGCCTAATTTCCCCTGTTTTCTTCCTCACTCACACAAGGTTTGAGACCCATTCTGAGTACCTGAGTGGGACTATTATTCCAACATCATACATATTTTATATTTATTTATCAACCAGAGGCACTAGGACAGGGTTTATTCTATGCAATTTATGTTTAAAGGGTTTCTGGTTTTCCTTGAGAGGAACCTTATGTTGAATGATGTTTGTATCATAGGACTTCAGGTCCTCATAGCCCCATGCAAACACATCCTTAAATTAGTTGAGCAGCTTGATGTATTTCTATTTCATAAGAGCTGGCAGTGTTTTGTAAAGCTTTATCATTTTGGGTTCTTCTTCACTGCCTATGTTGCATTCTTCTACATCAGTTTCAGTGGATTCTATTTTAGGCTTCCTAGCAACGTCATTAAAATCAAGTAGTTCTTCTATGGGGACAAGACCTCTTGGCAATATATTGTCCTCACATTGCAACACTTCAAGGTCCTTTTAATCTGGATCCCCACACAATTCTGCCTCATGAGGGTGTTCTAACAAATTTATATCATCAGCATAAGGTGGCTCTATTTTTTGTGTTTTTTCATCAACAGAGCAGTCCTCTTCATGATCTGAATCTGATTTTGGCATTTCAAACTCATTTTTGGACTGGAAGAAGTCTTCAATATGTTTTTCACCTTTAAAGACTTGCCAGTAATCTATGTTATCAGGTATTTTCGGTCTGCTTTTGATCATTACCGTGTATTTTTCATTGGCATGAGGTAGTTGGCAAGTGCTGGCAGTGAAGGTTAGTTCATTTGCAAGGCTGTTTTGAGTTCTTAGGATAGAGGTAAGTTAATATTTTTCAAAAAAAATTAGGAGGTCTAAGGCAGCATTTCTATATTCTCTTAACTTAGGATTTTTTGTTGAATATTCTCCTTTGATTTGCCTAATAATTAACTCAAAATCTCTTGAACAGAAATCTTCTTAGCTCCTAAATTTTTCAGCAAGTGTAAACCTAAGAGAAGAGCTTCATATTCTACAATATTGTTTGTACATTGAAAATCCAGCTTGTAAGAGTGACCTTCATTAGTGTTGTGTATCCAAACACTTGCTCCTGAACCAGATTTGCCACAAGAGCCACCAAAGCTCATGTTCCAAAGAGTTTCAAGTTAAGATTCTCCACTATGTTGTTGTTCGTGGTTGCTAGGGTTTTGACTATTATGCTCTTCATTTTCTATTTGGTTTGACTATCCTAACAGGTCTAGCTCTTCCTCTTTTTCAGCTACTTAGTCTGAATGGATAGAATAGAGAGGGGTGTTATTTGGCTTGTCTTGGATGCTTACCATGTATTTCATGTGAGATTCTATGTGTAGTCTTCTTTTTTGGTTAAAGACTAGAATGGTAGCATATGTCATGTCCATTTGGAGGGTTCCTTGGATTTTGGCTCCCCATGATCTAGATAAGAGCATGCCATATTTTGGGGGAATTTCGGCCACTACAATATCCATGACAAGGCTCTTGGCTGGTATTTGTACCAGGTTGACACACAGATCTTTGATCAGGCCCAGACATTTAACTCTACTTGAATCAAAATATTACAAGTATTTGTATGGTCTGGTTATTTCAAGGCCTAATCTTTCCATCACTACTTTTGGCATGAAGTTATGTGAAGCACCAGAGTCTAGCATGGCATTGTGTAGGATTTTTTCATGGACGTTCAAACTGACATAGAATGGAGGCACAACTCCCTCTTGAATATTTCCCTCTACCTCTGGTCCAAACAACAATTTTGGCTTGTCATCCGTCAGATTTAGAGTATTGGTGACATTCCCTATGTTTAAAGTCTTGAAAACTTGAGACTTATATACATCTTGAGTCACTAATTCAGTAAGGGGTATGGCTATTTTTATCTTGGCAATTTCACTCTCAATAATGAATGGTGTCTGTGTTCTTGGTAGATTTAACTCATCTTTATTAGACATGGTCTTTTCAACAAGCTTAGCTTGCTGATTTTTATTCGGAATCTCAGTTGAAACGATTTTTTCAGGGCCACTAGTTGATGTAATAGGGCAGCTTTGGTCACCATCATGTTGGTTGATTTTGTTTTTTCTTTGATCAGAATTCTTAACCATTGTGTTTGTATTTTCTGTTGTCTTTTTAGGAGTTTTTTCAGGGGTCTTCCTAGCAGAAATTTCTAGTTTGTTCCTCTTGGGGGTATCTTTGGTTTTCCTACTTTTAAGGTCATACTGCCTATGAACCTCCATGATAGCATTTTCAAATCCTAGTTTGTATTCTTCAGAATCCTCATATGTTCTTTCAACTTGGTTTGAGGAAAACAGACTTTGTTCTTCTTCTGTGAAAAAAACAACGTCCTCACTGTCAGAGCCTATTACATTCACATGGTTTTCAACCAGCTCTTCAGTTTCTCTCTCCTCTTCATCTACATAGTTTTTTATTGGAAAGGAGGTCTGATTTGCTGCTCATTTTATCTTTGTATTATTTGAGGAGGATATCTTCTGAAGTTTTGGTTTATTTTTATGTTTTGAGAATTTGTTTAGTTTTCCCTAAGGGATGCTCTTTCATTCAAGTTAATTTTATCCATAATTCTTTCCATTACCCTAACTAGATTGTCAATTTAGCATCAAATGTGGAGGCCATAGGTTCTTCTTTGTATGTAACCCTCTTTTATGTTCTCATCCTAGCCCTTTTAGAAATTAGATTGGCTTCTACACTTATTTCTCCCCTTTGCATGTCTTATAGGGTAAGGGGATCTCTTTCTCTTAATTGGTAAGATATTTTTGGATCAAATACATCTTGAAACTTTACTAGGGCTAGGCCTTGTGGGGGTTTCATATGGGGAGTGAGTGCATTGTAAACACTATTGAACCTAGTGTAGTAGTCTTGGACACTCTCTCCAATGTTTCTATTAAGGTTTTCATACTCTGATAGGATTTGAAGAGGATTTTTCTTGGCCTCTCATTTGTTTATGAATATTTGATGACGGGAAGGTAGATCATGAATGTTATTAAGGGTTAAGCTCTTGAACCATTTCTTTGCTTCTCCCCCTAAACTTTGGGCAAATATTCTCATTTTTATGGTCTCATCTTCTATTTCTTGGTAGTCAAAAGCATCATTCATCTTATCTACATGTTGTTGGGCAGTTGTAGGGTCAGTTCCATTAAAGTGAGGGATTCTAGATTGATAGTCCTGTGGCATAGGCAGTAAAGGTTGTGGTAGTACCAATGGGGCAAACCATGCTTCCATGATTTGAGGTAAAGGAACCCAAGGAGGGTTTATAAGATGAGGGTTTACGAGAGGGGGTGGAGGATGAAATGGATGGGTTTGAACAGTGTATGTATGAGTGGGCGTAGCAGATGTACTTGGACAAGCCAGCTGATATTGAGCAGATTTGGAACGAAAGGAGTCAAAGTGCTGGAGAAGCTGAAGATCAGGAGGAGTAGAAGGAGAGGCTTATCTACTAGGACTCTGTTGATGTTGGTAGGCTAAAGGTTTGTCTGGTTTATCCAACTTTGAGACTTAGTTCTTAATAGATTTCTTCTATGGTGTAAGTCAAATTGGATACTTTGCAAGGATGTGAGATTTTCAAGAATAGAACTTGCTTTGTGAATTTGTCTGACAATAGTTGAATCTTCAATCCTAGAAGTTTTACTTAAGATATTTTTTGGGTCATCAACTATGGTAGGAGGTTTTGGGTCAGGCTGAGATCTAGTGCTGATCCTTTGTGAAGCCATATTTTGAGACCCAAAAATACAGAGAGGTTGAAAACTTGTAATAGTTTGAAAACAAAACCAATATGTAAGAATACTGAATTCACACAGTATGTGACTGGGCTTTAAACTATCAATATTGATTAATACATTCCCAGGGGAGTCTATGAGAACCAGTGGAGTCAAAAGGCCTATTGAAGACCAGTGGAGTCACCAGGTGGATGATGCTAACTGTTTTGAGGATGTGCTTGTTGTCCACCATCAAAAATTGAATACCAATATTGAGATATTTTTTGGTTTTCTAAGTTCTTTATATAACACTAAGCTTTTCAATAAGTGTTCCCCAGTGGAGTCGCCATTATGTTAGGTCCCTGTAATTTTTCAAATTGGTAAGACCAAATAAACAAGAGTAACATTAAACCAACTTTGGAGCCCTAGCACCTAGCCTTCCTGGACACAGAGAGGGCTCTCTCTATATGTGTATAAAATATGTAACTTGATTGATTTAGGATGTTGATTTTAGGCTAGTTAAAATGATCAGGATTGTTTGTTTTGTTTTGTTTGGTTGGGTTGCTTGTTAAGAAGAGCAGATAGAGTAAGAGAAATCCAAACCATTGGGCTCTGGGGTCTGTGAAAAGGTTTTAAAGTACAACAACAAATCAAGGGTGTTTCATAGGGCAAGTTAAAAAATCCAAATGGATCTTAATAGCTTATGTGAGTGTGAAATTAACATTAAGTTGTGAGTTTAGTAGGTTTAAAGGGCAGTTAAGAAACCTTTAACATATACTAGAACAAGAAGAGGCTTTAAGATCACTATGCTTTAAGAAAGAACCAAAGGACAGGGCACACCATAAACTTCTTTGGCCTAGCTTTATCAAGTAAAATTTGAGACAACAATCCAGCAAACCCTAGAGAGAAGGGAACTCCTAAATTCTCTAGCTATTCACTTTTAGAGAAAGAAAACATTTAAGATAACAAGTAAGTGATGATTAAAGAGAAGGGAACTCCTAATTTCTTCAATCAGATTATAAAATACCTTCAAAGTGACTATTCAAGATGGACCAAAGGACATGGCAAACCATAAACTTCTTCAGCCAAACCCTAATTAGTAAACTTCAAAGAAAGGCCTTAAAAACAATGTTTCAAGCTACACCAAAGGACAGGGCATACCATAAACTTCTTCGGTTTGACTCTTATTAAATCATTTTCAAGAAAATAAACCAGGTGGAATCAGAAAGAAATTAAGAATTCTCCAATCAGACCTAGTGGAGGAAAACACTTGAGCAATAGAAAGCAGACAGACTTAAGGTGCCTCTAACAACATATCTTAACCTAAATTTTTTGTTCTGTTGCAAGAGAAATTGATATACAAAATGGAAAACAGAAGGAAAAAATTATGAAATTAGGATAACATCACCATTTAAAAAATTCCATGAATCTTGTGAATGTGCTTGCTCCATTGATATTCAGTCCAAAAACAATTACAATGCTCCAAAGCCAAACTTCTTTCACAACTCAAAGTCTATGATTTATTCAACTCAACAATAAACCAACAAAAACTATGAAGCATACATGCAGTATTTATCTGAAAAATGAGGAGGTAAACCCTAGCTAGGGTTTCAACATGTCATTTATTACATAGTTAAGGCATTTGACCTTTGATACCATGCAAGGGCCAAGGCAAAATATCTAAAACTCATTTATTGCAAAAATAACTTCTAACATAACTATTTGAGCTAATTTTAGAAAAAGTTTGACTTTAAGGCACAGCGCCAGTGCAAACACGTAAGGGCGCAACTCCAAGGTATAGGGGCGCAGCGCCAGTGCAAACACGCAGCGCCAAGGCTGGGAAACTGACCTGTTTTGCAACTAACTTTTGGAGGCTTTCCCGGTGTCCAAATGAGCTCCATGATGACTCATTGGAAAGGTCTCTAAGTCTATTTTCTAGATCTGCTTCCATTTTCAATAATGGTGTCCATTTTCCTTGTGAAAAAACACTTCTCCCAAGACTACTAAATGCGCAGCTCCAGTGCCAAAAAGAGGGCAGAAAGGTGATTTTTTGGTAGTTTTTCGCCTTTTTGAGGGACTAAATTTGTTCCAAATGTTCTAAAACTTTTTGATGTTGATGTAATCATCACTAGGAACATAAGGATGTTGAAAATTTTGAATTTGAGTGCCCCAAAAAAGAGCGCAGCGCCAGTGGTGTTGCACGTTTGGCCCAATTTCTGCAAGCTAAATTGTCAAAAATTCAAAATGTGCACAAAGTGCCAAAATTTGGAATTTGTTTTGTTGATCAAGGTTGGTAGGCTTGGAGGGAAACATAAGCAAGGATATTGAGCTTTACTCTTTCTCCTTTGTCTCGGTCAAAGCCTGAATATTTTCATGGGCTCGTTTGAGCTTGGCCCTTGCAAACCTATTTCTCATGGCATAATGTCTGGCCATCTTTCTCTGCATGTCAGTTTCTCTCTTGGCCTTCTCTAGTTGACCCTATAGGTGCAAATTGGCCCTCTCAATCCAATATTCTCTATCTTTTCTAATTTCTATGGCAAGAATCTCACTTGGAGTGAGCTACTCTGCCAATTCTGCCTCTTTTTTCCTTTCCAGGGCTAAATCCCTCTTCAGTCCAATGGTCTTTGGCATCTATCTAGGAAGTTGATCTTCCTCACCCTCACTGTCATCAAAACTACCCGAGGCCTCATATAGAAAAGCCTTGGCCTTTCCATCCTCTCTTTGAGCTCTGATTTCCTTGACCTCACTGATAATCTGCTTTGTCTCCAACTGCTAATTCTCTAGCTCAAGTTAGTTAATCACATTCTTTGCTCTACCAAGATTAGCTTGTAGCTCACTAAACTTGGCATACTTGCTTTTGATCAACATATTTTTTATTCTCTCCTCATCCTCATCTTCAAGGTCTATCAATTGAAACTCTTGTTCATTTTCATGCTTGTCTTCCTCCTCAACAGTAATATGCTTTGTAACCTTTTCCTTGCCTCTATTAACCTGTTTTGTTGATGAAGAAGGCATAGCCCCTTTCACCTCAAGGGAATAAAACACATGTCTGTGGCCTCTCTGATAGGTCCAAGGAAAAGGATCAACATCATGAATTTTTGTGCTAGATGTCTCAATGTCTCTCACTACTTGATACTCTGGTATCATGATATGATGGTGAAGGATTGTGAAAAGGTGATGAGGGAGGATCAACATGAGGTGAGTGGATGTGAGTGGATGGTGATGTATGAACAACGGGAGGTGATGGAAGAGTGGATATGGGAGGATGAGAAGATGAAGGAATATATTGTTGATGATGGCCAGGTGGAGTAGTGAAAACCTCATTGGCAATGAAGGTATCCCATGGAATTTTTTTCTGTTGGAAATGATGCATGATCACCATCTTAATGAGTGAATGATGGAATAGGCTCTACATTTTCTGAGGATAATCTCTCTTTTGCACAATGTAGGCCATTTTTTCAATTCTGTGGAAAAGATAATATGTTATATGCAGCATCCTAACTCTAGTGAAATGCATAAGAAGACAGATATGGTATGAGTAGAGGCGAGAAAACCTTCCCTCACAAGTGAAATACTTCATTATTATCCTCATCATGGGTGCATATCTATCAAGAAGATGAGAAAAATGGAATATGGACTTGTGGTGATCTTTATACCTAGGTTTGAGGTATGGTTCAAAATAACTCATGCCCAAGTTTGCTTGCTTGAACCACTTCTCTCCCACACTAGATATCCCTGTGGTAGCTACAATGGCATTATTCGACATCTCAAATGTAACCCCAGCAAGATTGACCTACTTGTCATGTCGATTGATCATGAATAGTCTTGTCAGCTCTGGGTGATATTGGATTTGCTTCACTCTCTCACAAAACTCAAAGCAACCCACATGTTTAAATCAAGAAACATTAAGAGGAGATGCCATGAGTTCCCTTGTATTGATGGGTTCAAACCTGTTTATATTTCCTCCCTTATGATCATGTCTCTTTGGAATTTGTGCCTCACTACCACTACATTCACCCTCTGACATTTAGAATATGTTTTATAAAACCCTAGAGCACAAGTGAACTGAGATGAGGGGAAGGGAATGAAATGGCAGTTTTGAACAAATTAAGGGAGGGAGTGAAGGAGTATAGGTGTATGAAATGAATGAGAGGCAAAATAACTCAATGAAAACCCTACATCAATGAAAATACCCTGTCTATAACTGATCCTATGTTTTAGGAGGATTAAATAAGTATATAGACAGTGATCTTTGATTTGTAGCTAGGGTTTTATTAGGTTTTTACTTCCATTCAATTTAAAAATGATCAAACAGCTTCAAAGCAAGGTTCATGTCATGTACTTGCCCCTCAAAAGTTCTTGGAGGAATTTGGAAAATATTGGAAAGCAATTTGATGTAATTTGGATGGCCTAAACCCTTGGAAAACTCCTCTTTCTAGGCACGTAGCGCCACTGGATGAGGGCGCAGCACCAAGTCAAACGCGCAGAGGCAGTCTTTGAGTGTGCAGCGCCAAGGAAAATTAGCACAGGTTCCTTTTTGGCAATGGTGCAGCGCCAGCTCCTAGGCGCGCAGTGATAGTGTAAAGCATGTTGAAAAAATTGGGCAAGGGCGTAGCGCCAACTCCCAGGCGCGCATCGCCAAGAAATTTGGCTTGAATTCGCTAAGAAAACCATAAAAAATCTCCTTTGCTGGATGGCTCTTACTCTTTGAAAGGCAAAAATGACTCCTTTGAAGTGTTTGATGAGCTTTTATAGACAACTGGAATTTGATTTAATTTGAGAAACCCACTTTCTAATGTTTGAAGTCTTTTTCTTTGTCACTGATACTTTTTGACACTTTTTTCTTTGCAGGTTGCTAAAGTCGTTGAATTGGATTTTCTTGTGCTTACTGAGGCTTGACATGTTCACTTTGAGAACTTTTGGATTTAATCACATAGTAGCATCTTCAAAATCTTCTTTATTTTCCACCATAAAAACTCAACTCATCTTTTCCACCTTCTCTGGCCACCTTTTTCAAAACCCTAAGTGTCTGCAGTTTTTTACAACAATCATCAGTGTGGTCTTCTAAGTTCTCTATAGCCCTTTCAAGTTCATTCATTTATGTCCAGTTCACCTTACATTTTTTCATATTCCATCAATATTTTCTGATAGAATTTCTTCATGTTTGGCCTTGTGTGCTTCCTTCATGTCATTTTCCTGCAAGTAATCACTACTTTGGCACTCAAATGAACTAACAAGTTTATAACCCTTGTCATCTACAAGAACAAGTTTTTCCTCTTTCTCTTGCTATAATTTGTTTGCATTCAGGAGTAGGCAGTCTACATCATCAGTACTTTTTGCTGATAAATTTTCCAACACCTCTACAGAAGTGCCAAACTTTGTCCATTTTTTCACTTGCAGGTTCTGAACTGAAGATAATCCTCTTTGGAGATTTTTAGGTCCTTCTTGAATGACCATGTCTTGACATTCTATTACATCTGAGCCAGATTCTAGAAAAGGAAAAGCAGTGCCTGAAACATCCAAGGATGACCTTGAAAAAATTAAAAACCCTAATGACCTAATGGGAGTTCTTTTGACCTGATTTTGAATAAGATTTTGACTTAAAGTTTTCAAGTGAAAACAGAGCATTCTCATAGGTTATTATGCTCAAAGAGGAATGGGAATGAGTCAGCAATATGATCTTGGAGGGAGGGTGGAATTTATTGATAAGGGGAAAATGGGGAAATGAGGTTTTAGGTAGGAAATAAAGATGAAAATGAGAGGTATAAGCCTATAATGAGTCTTATAAGAGCAACATAGTGACCTTGAGATGGCAAACTTATAGATAGGGAAAAAAAAAATTATGAAGATAATGAAGGCAGTGAGATTTCTCAAACTCAAGCTATTCAAGGAATATTGTTTTCAGAAAACTATAACCATCCTATAGTCATCCAAAGATAGTGAAAAATACTAATGACAAACTGTGGCTCCACTTGGGGAGGGCAGCTCCTTTCAAGAGGTGTCAAGAACCTTAGATTTCTGATTTTGCAGATGAAATTCCTCACATGCTTGCTAATTTGATGTTGTTCTTTGAAGTTGTGATCTTAAAATCTAGAAAAACATGATGGCTTCAACATCAACTCTACCTACCCATCTTATATTTCCTAGCATTTTTTCTTCATTCGGGTGCATTTATGGCAAACCTTGGACATCCTTTTTTTATTTTGAAAGCACAAACTATCTACCTCTACCCTTATATCATCCAAAGGCTCAGATTAGACTGATGAGCTCTTTTATCCTCTACCTAATCTACTTATCTGTTAAGGTTAAATAGTTTGACATATATTCATTCTCTAATCTACTAACATGAAATTTAAAACATGACCAAATCAATGTTAAGAAGTTTGATTGGTCATGAGATGTGGAATTTTGGACAAGTTGCACATAGATTTATTTTGCAAAAAAGTTAAACTGAAAACTAAAGGCAGTAATCTGGAATTTGTTATGCATCCCTCTCTTTTCTCTTTGGTTCAAATTTGAACTTTGGGAACCAATATATTTTCCTAATCTAATCTGCTGACAAGCCAAGTTTAAATGGTTTGGAAATTCTTCCTTCACTAACCTATCAGCAAAAATTCAAAACTTGTTCAATCATGATTAGACTGTATGACTGAACAGAACTTCCTTTTTCAAAGTAGTGGCATTTGGACTTGCACGCTTTCAGAAATATTCTTTTTTTGATATGGGGCTTTACCTTTTCTTTTAACCTACCCTCTTTTCTTCTTTTCTTTGCTTTTGTGTTTCATTTTTCTGATCTCTTATTCAAACAGTGTTATGTACAATGAATAGAGCCTTAAACTAAGAAAAATAATGCTTGAGCATCCTTCCATTGATAGGACCTCCAAATAACTATGTTCCATCCATTTCTTGTAGAAAGAATGCATTGTTACCTCTTGTTGAATGGATGATGTATGGACCTTTCCATAGATTTTCAAACTTCCCATGCTTGCCTTTGTCCTCTCTTCTTGAATCCCACTTCAGAACTTTTTCTCCAATCTAGAAATCATTGGCTTTAGTCCTCTTATCAAATATTTTCTTGATATTCTCTTGTATTGCTTGTGTTATGTTGTACACTTCTTCCCTTGATTGCTGCAATTGAATGGTTTGGTTCAACCTCCTTTATATATCATTCTCCTCTGACTGTACCTCTTGAATAAGCTTCATCACTAGGACTCCCAAGGATGTTGGAAAAACTGCATCCATGCCATACACTAGTTGATAGGGAGACATGTTAATTGATTTTTTGTTTGTTAATCTATCTGCCCATAGTGCATGCACCAGTTTGCTATGCCATGACTTTTTATTCTCTTCCAGCAATTTCTTGATGATATTTACCAAAATTTTGTTAGCGGACTCAGCCAACCCATTACCTTGAGGGTAATAAGTTGTAGAATTCCCTAATGTGATGTGATATTTCTGGAAAAATTCCACCATTCTCTTGGATTTAAATGCAGCAACATTATCGGTGATGATTTTTCTTGGACAGCCAAATCTAGATAGACTATTGGTTTCAAGGAATTTGATGATTACTGATTCAGTGGCATTCCTTGAAGGGATGGCTTCTATCCATTTGGTGAAATAGTCAGTTGCAGTGAGGATCCATTTATGTTGAGCAGAAGAGGAAGGGTGGATTTCTCCAATGAAATCTAAACCCCATTGTTGAAAAGGAGTTTCAACACTAATAGGTTGTAAAGGCAAAGGCAGTAGTTTTCTCTTTCCCTCAAAGACTTGGCATTTATGGCAAGTCTCTACTAGCTTATGGATATCAGGGAAAAGAGTGGGCCAATAGAAACCAACTCTAAGGATTTTGTTGGCAATGGTTTTCTAATAGAGATGACCTCCACATTCTCATTCATGAAACTCATGCATGATTCTATTTTCATCTTCTTCAAGTAAACATTTAAGCAAGATACCAACAAAATTTTTCCAATATAAAGCTTTATCTAGAATGCAAAAATTTACAGCCTTTAGTTTCAAGAATCTGGCCTTTGTTTTGGACAAAGAAGGAGGAGCATTTAGATTAAAAAGTACATATAATATATCAGCATACCAGAGTGAGTTCAAAAATTCTTCTTCAATAGGTGGAGTCGCCAGCTCCTCTTGTTCATCCAATGAATGTATCATGTTTATGTCAGTGCTTAATAGTTTGCTTCAGCCATCAGTTTGGCCAATCCTTGCCCTTTGATCAGTTTAGTGGGCCTGATTTCCAAATCATATTCTAAGATGACAGCAATCCACTTACCTCTTTTACCATCAAGATCCTGATTTAGTATGTCTTTAACAGCTATGTGGGGAACAAAAGCAATGACATATGAATGCAAGATGTAAACTCTGAAATCCTTTAATGCTTTGATTAAGGAAAAAGCTTTCTTTTCCATTATGTTATATTTTAGAGGTGCATCTATTAGTGCCTTGTTGAAGAAAGCTATTGGTTTTTCTTGTCTCATTATGTTCTTTTGTAGTAATACTGCAGCAATTGTGTGTTCCGATGCAAATGAGAAGATGAAGAAGTCCTTGGTAAAGTCAGGGCTGATTAGAACTGGTGTTTGGGTAAGTGCTTTTTTTACCAGTTCAAAGGATTGCTTTGCTTTAGTGGTCCATTTGACTCCTATTTCTCTTTTCAGCATTTTTGTAATGTTTCTTAGGAGTTATGCAAGGTTTGGTATGAACCTTCTTAATAAGTTGATCTTTCTAATGAAAGATTGCAGCTCTTTGATGTTCCTAGGGTGTCTGATCTGCAATATCCCCTCAATCCTCTTTGGGTCTATATTAATCCCTTCTTCATATATGATATGGCCTAAAAAATTTCCTTCTTGAAGACCAAACAAAGTTTTCTTAGGATATAAAGATAGACCATACTTTCTACATCTTTCAAAGACCTTTCTTAGGTGAACTAGGTGTTCTTCATCAGTTTTAGAATATACAATTATGTCATCAAAGTATATCATAATGAAGTATCATATTTCTTCGGAAAAATAAATGTCCATGGCTCTTTGAAAGGTAGCCCTAGCATTCATTAACCCAAAAGGAATTTTGACATGCATGAAGGTGCCCCAAGGTGTAGTGAAGGCGGTTTTGTGCTGATCATCTGGGTGTACTAGCACCTGGTTATACCCTGAGAAACCATCAAGAAAAAATATTATTTTGGAGCCTACTACCCTTTGCAGTATATGATCCATCTTAGTTAAAGGGTAGTTTTCTTTCAGGGAGGCTTTGTTTAAATTTCTGAAGTCTATGCATAGCCTAATTTCCCCTGTTTTCTTCCTCACTGACACAAGGTTTGAGACCCATTCTGTGTACTTGAGTGGGACTATTATTCCAGCATCATACATCTTTTCTATTTCTTTCTCAACAAGAGGCACTAGGACAGGGTTTATTTTGCGCAATTTCTATTTAAAGGGTTTCTAGTTTTCCTTGAGAGGAATCTTATGCTTAATGATGTTTGTATCATAGGACTTCAAGTCCTTATAGCCCCATGTGTTAGCCACCTATAATATTTGTTATAGAAAAAGGTGGCTAAGATTTTTTTGAGCCTTCAAAGAACAAATTTTATTACTAAAAAGTGTTGGCTCTTGAAGGATTTTGAAGGCCCCATGCCTCTGTCCGAAATATTCATTACTGTTCCCATTTTATACTCACAAATTCTGCTAATTTCATGAGAAAACACTGCAGCAAAGACCCTTTTCCTCCTTCCACCACAAAAACTAACCTTCACTTTTTTACCTCTTTCTTCCATAAAATTCCTCTATTTTTTCATGATTTTTCCTTCTTCTATTCATGAAAATCCACTTTGTAAGGTTTAAAAGCCACTTTTTTGCCTTACCGAAACCATCAAATTCCATTGAAAAACTCTGAAAATTTCACAAAAAACAAGTTTTATTTACTATGGACCTAAGCCCCCTTAGGCTAAGTCCTAACCACTTCCCCCCACATGCCCACACGTTGGAACCAAGCACTAATCCTATTCGGCGCTTATCGCATCATAAATTGTCAAAAGCGCAAGTCTCTGCCATGTTCCAAAAAGTTCTGATTGTGATTAAGCTTTGTTTTATAAAAAACCCCGATCGCATCATTTTTTATGAATATATCCTGTGGGCCCACCTTCCGTGCTTAAAACCATTGAATAAACCATCCCAATCCATTTTTCCTTTGTAAAATACAAAAACCCATTTATCCTAACTTCTGGTCTAAAAATTCAGAATCACGTGTTAAATATTTTCAATGGGTAGATTGAAAGACCGATCACGCAATCGCAATCGGAGAAAGTTCAATGGGTTGATCGAAAATACCCGCATCAAAAGTTCTAATGCGATTGGGTCTTATATATGTTATTTCCACCCCACCATTATTTCATATGACTTTCCCCCGGGCCCAAATGTTAAAGACCCCAGGCGCCATCGCATCGCAAACTTTCCAATGGTTAGATTAAAAAGATCAGGCCCGAGGCTCTGATTGCGATTGGCCTTTGTTTTATTAAGACCCGGGCCTATCACATTTCATACATCCAAAGGCCCCGTAATCAGGCGCCAGACCTTTTTATATATATTCTTTCCGCCGCTTCATTCTAAAATAAATCCCCGCCGTTGATCGAAATCCGATCAAACGGCCAGCGCCTGATCGCATCGGGGTTTTCCATTGCACACACTCTTTTTCTCCTGCCGATCGACATCCTTCCAATTCGTTTCCCACCGTCGATCTGATCCTCAGATCGATGGCCATCGCTGAATCGCGGCGCAGTTTCAATCACATTGCATTTTTTTCTTCCCCCGATCGGCCAGTCCCCCGATTCATTCTCCACCGTTGATCTCATCCTTAGATCAACGGTTCGCGCTAAATCGCATCGCATTTTTACAGCGGCGCTAGTTGAGTGTTGCCTCCGATTGTGATCTTCCGATTAGATCTAGACCGTCCACGTGTCTAGATCGGACGGTTTAAAATTACTCCGCCTTTTTTCTCTCCGCTCTCCTTTTGCCTCTTCTACACAGATCTCCACCGTTGGATGCTTTCATCCAACGGCCACACTCTTTCCACGCCTTCTGAAGCAGTTAAACCTAAAAAAATGCAGGATTTATAATTTTCGTTTGTATTTTGCAGGTTTGAATGGTTTGTCCATTATCATAAAGGAAAGCTAAAGGCAGGGAATGACGATTCCCACGCCTTTGATTTATCAAAGGGAACCATCCGCGGGGCTCTATTCCATTTTTTCGTCGATGCTCTATCAGCGTTGATGCCGTGAAGCCTAGCGTGGCTCTGCACATCGACAAGACACTGTTTTGTTAAAAACAATAGTTAAAAGAGTATCAGTTTTTGAAGACAGAGCACAGCAGAAAGAAGATTGAAGACAGATTTCCGCGGATTATGGCTAAGATTGAGTATCAAAATCCTAATCCCCCATATTAGAAAACACAGAATTAAAATAAAATCAAAAAGATCTATCAGACAAAAAGGCCTCCACCGCCACATTTGAGGCGAATTGATTCCTCAGCTACCATAGAGCCACCTGTTGCCTCAAACCATTCAAACAGAGGCCGAAGTTATTGATTAAGAAAATATTTGCCTCATAGCGCAGCCAAGCAATTAATTCCGCTAAGGAAACTAATGCAAACAAATATCAGCGGAGTTATTTCGTCTTGGACAGAGCCTCAAAGTCAACAAAAGCCCCCACCGAGCTTTGATATTAACTGTAAAACAGTTAATACAGTGAAACACCTGTAAACTTCATCATCGAGCCCTTCAAAGGCCGAGAAGTCATCACTCTGTATTAATTTTCCTTGAGATCTTTTGTTAGATCTCACCTCCTCATCCTTCTATAAATACTTCTGTAGAAGATGAGAAACTCATGATGTTTGACCACGCTAGACACTTAAAACCTCCGAAACAAATACATAGTCTGCTGAAGAACAAATAAGTCTTGGAGGTCTTCGATGATGTTGTTGTGGCGCTTGTTCTGAGAAGGTCTATCATTGGATCCATGAGCTTCAAATCATGGTAAGCAGATTTTCGAAATTTTTATGTTTTCCTTTCATTGTTCCATAAATTCTTACTACAGTAGGATGAAAAGTTTAGGCTAAGAAATGACTCTTGGAAGCACCTTAGACCTGTTCATCCTTCACTGTTTCATGTTTTCTTCTGCTGAAGTATTTTAGAGTCTTTAACCTCTCTCTTTAGTCTTCATGCTTGTTTATTTCCTTAATAGTTCGATCATTTGGTTTCAGCATGATTTATAGTTCTCCCTGCTTGTCTGCTACCACTTAAAAACTGTTCTTGAAGTCTCCCTTTGAAGTTCTTTGCTTACAGTGAATCAAAGAGATCTGTTTTGATCTTGCCCTTTGTCCTCACTTAAACAATTGGCTTAAAGGTCGTTACAATTATGATCATAGATGTTTTTAGGTGTTCCCTCTTCTATGACTGCAATTATTAGTGAATCTTTTATGTTTTCTAAGTCATTTGAAATAAAATCTTTGAGGAAATAGGGTGTTCCCAGAATCTTAGGTTTCATTTTAAAAGTTGTTTTGAAATCATTATTTGCTTAAAGCTGTGATTTGTAGAATTCATGGTTAGCCCTGTCTACCAAATAGCTCTTTATTGTTCAAGTTATGCTTTCAAATTCCCTTTGTTTGAGAATTAAACTTCTCTTTCCAAATCATTAATGTTCATCTCATTCCAAAAACAAAAGGATCCTGTGGCCAAGTTAGATTTGCCCTTTGATATCCCATATCCATTGATGAGTTTGTTATGACCTTTTCTTGACTCCATTGCCCAATGAACCAGATATTTCTCTGTCCTATATATCTTTCCTAGGCCTTTCATGTTCTGTTGTATCATTCCAACCAAACAAACAAAAAAATAAACACCTGCACTTAATAACTAGTCTAAAATCAATACTCTAAGCACACAAGATAAACCTTTGTAAACAAACATTTGAGAGATCCTTCTCTGAGAACAGGAGGACTAGATCCTGTAACTCTAAAGATTGGTTCTGATGTTGCCTTGTCTTTTGATTTTCCAAACTATCAAAACACGGGACACCAACACCATGCAAACACATCCTTAAATTATTTGAGCAGCTTGATGTATTTTTGTTTCATAAGAGCTGGCAGTGTTTTGGAAAGATTTATCATTTTGGGTTCTTCTTCACTGCCTATGTTGCATTCTTCTACATCAGTTTCGGTGGATTCTATTTTAGGCTTCCTAGCAACGTCATTAAAATAAAACAGTTCTTCTAAGGGAACAAGACCTCTTGGAAATAGATTGTCCTTGCATTGCAAGACTTCACGATCCTTTTGATTCGGATCCCCACACAATTCTGCCTCATGAGGGTGTTCTAACAAATTTATATCAACAGGATAAGGTGCCTCTGTTTTGTGTGTTTGTTCATTAGCAGAGCAGTCCTCTCCATGATCTAAATATGATTTTGGCATTTCAAACTCATTTTTGGACCGCAAGAAGTCTTCAATATGTTTGTCACCTTTAAAAACTTTCCAATAATCTATGTTATCAGGTATTTCCGGTCTTATTTTGACCCTTACCGTGTATTGTTCATTGGCATGAGGCAGTTTGCAAGCGCTAGTAGCAAAGGCTAGTTCAATTGCAAGGTTGTTTTGAGTTCTTGGGATAGAGGTAAGTTCATATTTTTCGAAAGTTTTTAAGAGGTCTAAGGCATCATTTCTATATTCTCTTAACCTGGGATTTTTGGCTAAATATTCTCCTTTGATTTGCCTAATAATTAACTCGGAATCTCCTTGAACAGAAATCTTCTTAGCTCCTATATTTTTCAGCAAGTGTGAACCTCGGAGAAGAGCTTCATATTCTGCAATATTGTTTGTAAATTGAAAATCCATCTTGTAAGAGTGACCTTCATTATTATTGTGTATCCAAACACCTACTTTTGAACCAGCTTTGCCACAAGAGCCATGAAGGCTCATGTTTCAAATAGTTTCAAGTTCATATTCGCTATTCTGTTGTTGTTCATGGCTACTAGGGTTTTGACTATTATGTTCTTCATTTTGTGTTTGGTTTGACTGTCTTGACAAGTCTAGATCTTCCTCTTTTTCAGCTACTTGTTCATTAATGTCATCTTCGTCGTATAAAATAAATGCATCAAGGTCTGAATGGATAGAATAGAGAGGGGTGTTATTTGGCTTGTCTTGGCTGCTTACCATGTATTTCGTGTGAAATTATCTATATAATCCTTTTTTTTTGTTAAAGACTGGAATGGTAGCATATGTCATGTCCATTTGGAGGGTTCCTTGGATTTTGGCTCCCCATGATCTAGATAAGAGCATGCCATATTTTGGGGGAATGTCAACCACTACAATATCCATGACAAGGCTCTTGGCTGGTATTTGTGCCAGGTTGACACATAGATCTTTGACCAGGCTCAGAAATTTAACTCTACTTGAATCAAAAGAGTACAATTCTTTGTATGGTTTGGTTATTTCAAGGCCTAATCTTTCCATCACTACTTTTGGCATGAGGTTATGTGAAGCACCAGAGTCTAGCATGGCATTGTGTAGGATTTTGTCATGGACGTTCAAACTAACATAGAATGGAAGCACATCTCCCTCTTGAAACTTTCCCTCTAACTCTGGTCCAGACAACAATTCTGGTTTGTCATCAGTCAGGTTTAGAGTATTGGTGTCATTCCCTGTGTTTAAAGCCTTCAAAAATTGAGATCTATATACATCTTGAGTCACTAATTCAGTAAGGGGTATGGCTATTTTTATCTTGGAAATTTCACTCTCAATACTGAATGTTGTCTGTGTTCTTGGTAGATTTAACTCAAGTTTATCAAACATGGTCTTTTCAGCAAGCTTAGCTTGCTGATTTTTATTCATAATCTCAGTTGAAACAGTTTTTTTAGGGCCACTAGTTGATGTAATAGGGAAGCTTTGGTCACCATCATGTTGGCTGATTTTGTTTTTTCTTTCATCAGAATTCTTATCCATTGTGTTTGTATTTTCTGTTGTCTTTTTAGGAGTGTTTTCAAGGGTATTCCTAGCAGAAATTTCTAGTTTGTTCCTCTTGGGGGTATGTTGGGTTTTCCTACTTCTGAGGTCATACTGCCTATGAACCTCCATGATAGAATTTTCAAATCCTATTTTGTATTCTTCAGAATCCTCATATGTTCTTTCAGCTTGGTTTGAGGAAAACAGACCTTGTTCTTCTTCTCTGAGAAAAACAACGTTCTCACTATCAGATCCTATTAGATTCACATGGTTTTCTTCCGGCTCTTCAGTTTCTCTCTCCTCTTCATCTACATAGTTTTCTTCAAAAGGAGGTCTGATTTACTGGTCATTTTCTCTTTGTCTTATTTGAGGAGGATCTCTTCTGAAGTTTTGGTTTCTGTTTCTGTTTTGAGGATTTGCTTGGTTTTCCCTAGGGGGTGCTCTTTCATTCAAGTTAATTTGCTCCATCATTCTTTCCATTACCCTAACTAGATTGTCAATTTTAGCATCATATGTGGAGGCCATAGGTTCTTCTTTGTATGTAACCCTCTTTTTTGTTCTCATCCTAGCCATTTTAGCAATTAGATTGGCTTCTACACTTATTGGTCCCCTTTGCATGTCTTCTAGGGTAAGGGGATCTCTTTCTCTTAATTGGTAAGCCATTTCTGGATCAAATCCATCTGGAAACTTTACTAGGGCTATGCCTTGTGGGGGTTTCATATGGGGAGGGAGTGCATTGTAAACACTATTGAACCTAGTGTAGTAGTCTTGGACACTCTCTCCAACGTTTCTCTTAAGGTTTTCATACTTTGATAGGATTTGAAGAGGATTTTTATTGGTCTCCCATTTGTTTATGAATGTTTGATGAAGGGAAAGGAGATCATGAATGCTATTAGGGGTTAATCTCTTGAACCATTTTTTTGCTTCTCCCCCTAAACTTTGGGAAAAAATTCTGATTTTTATGGTCTCATCTTCTATTTCTTGATAGTCAAAATCATCATTCATCTTGGCTACATGTAGTTGGGAAGTTGTAGGGTCAATTCCATTAAAGTGAGGGATTCTAGATTGATAGTCCTGTGGCATAAGCAGTAAAGGTTGTGGTAGTACCAATAGGGCAAACCATGCTTCCATGATTTGGGGTAAAGGAACCCGAGGGTTTATAAGAGGATGGTTTCTGAGAGGGGGTGGAGGATGAAATGGATGGGTTTGAATAGTGGATGTATGAGTGGGGGTAGCAGATGTACTTGGACCAGCTAGCTGATATGGAGCGGATTTGGAATGAAAGGATTCAAAGTTCTAGAGAAGCTAAATATTAGGAGTAGTAGATGGAGAGGCTTCTCTACTACAAATTTATTGTATTATGGTAGGCTCAAGGTTTGTCTGGTCTATCCAAATTTGATACTTAGTTCTGAATAGATTTCTTCTATGGTGTAATTCAAATTGGATACTTTGCAAGAATGTGAGATTTTCAAGAACAGAACTTGCTTTGTGAATTGGTCTAACAATAGTTGAATCTTCAATTTTAGAAGTTTTTCTTAAGATATTTTCTAGGTCATCAACTATGGTAGGAGGGTTTGGGTCAGGGTGAGATCTGGTGCTAATCCTTTGTGAAGCCAAATTTCAGACCCAAAAATACAGAGAGGTTGAAAACTTGTAATAGTTTGAAAACAAAACCAATCTGTAAGAATATTGAATTAACCCAGTATGTGATTGGGATTTAAACTATCAGGATTGATTAAGACATTCCCATGGGTGTCTGTGAGAACCAGTGGAGTCAGCAGGGCTACTGATGACCAGTGGAGTCACCAGGTGGATGATGCTAACTATTTTTAGGATGTGCTTGTTGTCCACCATCAACACTTGGATACCAATCTTTAGATATTTTTTGGTTTTCTGAGTTCTTTATATAACACTAAGATTTTCAATAAGTGTTCCCCAGTGGAGTCGCCATTATGTTAGGTCCCTGTAATTTTTTAGATTGGTAAGTCCAAATAAACAAAGGTAACATCAAACCAACTTTGGAGCCCTAGGACCTTGCCTTCCTGGACTCGGAGAGGGCTCTCTATATTTGTATAAAAGATGTAACTTGATTGATTTAGGATGTTGATTTTAGGCTAGTTAAAATGATAGGGATTGTTTGTTTTTTTTTTTGGTTGGATTGCTTGTTAAGAAGAGCAGATAGAGTAAGAGAAATTCAACCATTGGGTTATGGGGTCTGTGAAAAGGTTTTAAAAGTACAACAACAAATCAAGGTTGTTTCATTGGTCAAGTTAACAAAGCTAAATGGATCGTAATAGCTTATGTGAGTGTGAAATGAACATTAAGTTGTGATTTTAGTAGGTTTAAAGGGCAATTAGGAATCCTTTAACATATACTAGAACAAGAAGAGTCTTTAAGATCACTATGCTTTAAGAAAGAACCAAAGGACAGGGCACACCATAAACTTTTTTGGCCTAGCTTTATCAAGTAAACTTTGAGACAACAATCCAGCAAACCCTAGAGAGCAAGGAACTCCTAAATTCTCTAGTTATTCACTTTCAGAGAAAGAAAACAAATAAGATAAAAAATAAGTGATGATTAAAGAGAAGGGAACTCCTAAGTTCTTCAATCAGACTATAAAAGACCTTCAAAGTGACTATTCAAGATGGACCAAAGGACAGGGCAAACCATAAACTTCTTCAGCCAAACCCTAATTAGTAAACTTCAAAGAAAGGCCTTAAAAGCAATATTTCAAGCTACACCAAAAGACAGGGCATACAATAAACTTCTTCAGTTTGACTCTTATTAAATAATTTTCAAGACAACAAACTAGGTGGAATTAGAAAGCAATTAAGAATTCTCCAATCATACCTAGTGGAGGAAAACACTTGAGCAACAGAAAGCAGACGGACTTAAGGTGCCTCTAACATCATATCTTAACCTAAATTTTATGTTCTATTGTAAGAGAAATTGATATACAAAATGGAAAACAGAAGGAAACAATTACGAAATTAGTATAACATCACCATTTAACAAAGTCCATGAATCTTGTGAATGTGCTTGCTCCATTGATATTCAGTCCAAAAACAATTACAATGCTCCAAAGCCAAACTTCTTTCACAACTCAAAGTCTATGAGGTATTCAACTCAACGATCAACCAACAAAAACTATGAAGCATACATGCAGTATTTATCTGCAAAATGAGGAGGTAAACTCTAGCTAGGGTTTCAAAATGTCATTTATTACATATTTAAGACATTTGACCTTTGATACCATGCAAGGCCCAAGGAAAAATATCTAAAACTCATTTATTGCAAAAATAACTTCTAACATAACTATTTGAGCTAATTTTTGAAAAAATTTTACTTTAAGGCTTCAAAATATCTTTTGCAATAACTCCTAGTAAGGGCGCAGCTCCAAGGTACAGGGGCGCAGCGCTAGTGCAAACGCGCAGTGCCAAGACTAGGAAACTGACCTGTTTTGCAGCTAACTTTTGGAGGCTTTCCCAATGTCCAAATGAGCTCCATGATGGCTCATTTTAAAGGTATCTGAGTATATTTTCCAAATATGCTTCCATTTTCCAGAATGTTGCCCATTTTCCATGTCAAAATTACTTCTCCCAAGACTACTAAACACACAGCGCCAGTGCCAAAAAGAGGGGAGAAAGGTGATTTTTTGGTAGTTTATCGCCTTTTTGAGGGACTCGTTTTGCTCAAAATGTTCTAAAAATTTATGAGGTTGATGTACTCATCACTAAGAATGTGAGGATGTTGACCATTTTTCATTTGAGTGCCCCAAAAAAGAGCGCAGTGCCACTGGCGCTACGCGTTTGGCCCAATTTCTGCAAGCTAAACTGTCAAAAATTCAAAATGTGCACAAAGTGCCAAAATTTGGAATTTGTTTTGCTTATCATGGTTGGTAGGCTTGGAGGGACACATCAACAAGGATATTGAGCTTCTCTTTCTCCTTTGCCTCGGTCAAAGCATGAATCTTTGCATGGGCTCGTTTGAGCTTGGCCCTTGCAATCATGTTTCTCATGGCATAATGTCTGTGTAATATCCCAAAATTAGGAACAACTACACTATTGGGAATATCTCAAGATATTACCAATGTGGAGATCAGAAATTCATAAACATGAGTTGGAAATATCAGTGAATGCATTAATACAAGAATGCTGGAAGATCCACATAACCATTACATTATATTATAGCAGCAGTAATGTATATAAGATCTTGAGGAAATGATCTCTCAAGCTAGGCAATGCAGCCTCAATGAAACATATACATGACAAGTGGAGAAATACTGCTATACAAAAGAAGCCCTGGCTATGACTGCGCAGTCTATAAAGGAGGACTACTGCAAAATAGTGTCAATACACAAATATGACAATATACATCTCAAATAAAAGAGGGGGAGCAAGATCTCAACCCATGGAAACAAAAATATCCTTCAAAGGATTGGCTGAAAAAATGGCAAATCTGCAGAAATGCCAGAGTTGCTGGGTAGAAGCTGCAACTCAAAAACTGTAAATGGATGTAGATAGCTGATGATGTTGCAAATTATGGTTGAATCTCATCTAAATGATCTCTCAAGTGAAAATCTGATCCAATCCCTGAATATCTCACCCTCCAAAATAGTGGAGCAAGTCCCCACTGCAATTGCACTAAAAAATAACGCAGTCTAGAGAAGGGACTGCGTTGTTGGTGAAGGGAAGTTCTTGGCCTGATTCCAATGATCTGCAATATGCTCAGGAATCTCCCTCACTAACCTCCCAGAGGAATAGAAGCTCCCTCCTCTGAAAGATGAGCCAAGGAAATTGTGTTGTGGAGTCCCCCACTACAACACCCTGCAACACAAAGTTATCCTGCTTCAGGAATAACGCTACGACTGAAGGAGGTGGATTTGGCCTTGAGCCAAGATATGTGGAGAATAAAGAACAATCCCTCAAGAGGCCTCTCAAGAAGGATAAGTAATCCTAAATAGGAATTCCCCGGCAATTCTTGCTAAACAGCAAAAGAGTGCACAATGTCTGCATAGACAATGAAATCAATAATCAAATTCATGAATAAAAATGGCTCCCTTGCCCTCCTTTTAAACAATTGAAATCTCTCTCTCCATGGGTCCCACTCATTAGGGTTTCCTCCACCAAATATACTCTTCCTCATTCACACTGCAATGTCTTCTAAAGTGATCCACTCCTCCTATGGCAGCATTGTTGACTTGGTCAAACCTGGCCTTGTCTTCATGCATCTGCCCCTTTTAACACTTGTGGGTGCAAAATTAAGCTATTATGATGATCCCTTTCACATTATGAGGGCTTTTATTCATGTCTTAAATAATAATGGGTTCCCTTACCCATTTATTAAGCTGTTAGGTTATAAAAACAAACTTTAATATTCCATTTAGCTGTGTGCTAAAATAGGAATATTACAGTCTGGCCATCTTTCTCTGCATGTCAGTGTCTCTCTTTGCCTTCTCTAGTTGACCCTCAAGGTGAAAATTGGCCCTCTCAAGCCAATATTCTCTATCTTTGAGAATTTATATGGGAAGCAACTCACTTAGAGTGATCTACTCTGCCAATTCTGCCTCTTTTTGCCTTTCCAGGGCTAAATCCCTTTTCAATCCAATGGTCTTTGGCCTCTATCTAGGAGTTTGATCTTCCTCATACTCACTGTCATCAAAACTACCCAAGGCCTCATCTAGCAAAGCCTTGGCCTTTTCGGCCTCTCTTTGAGCTCTGATTGCCCTAACCTCACTGATGGTCTGCTTTGTCCCCAACTGTTGATTCTCTAGCTCAAGATAGTTAATCACATTATTTTATCTACAAAGATTAGCTTGTAGCTCACTAATATTGGCATCCTTGATTTTGATCAACGTATTGGTGATTCTCTCCTCATCCTCATCTTCAATTTCTATCAGTTGAAACTCTTGCTCAGTTTCATGCTTGTCTTCCTCCTCAACAGTGATATTCTTTGTAACCTTTTCCTTGCCTTTATCAACCTGTTTTGTTGATGAAGAAGGCATGGCCCCTTTCACCTCAAGGGAAGAAAACACATGCCTGTGGCCTCTGTGATAGGTCAAAGGAAAAGGCTCAACATCATGCATTTAAGTGCCAGCTGTCCCAATGTCTCTTTTACTACTTGATGCTCTGGTATCATGATATGATGGTGAAGGATTGTGAAAAGGTGATGAGGGAGGATCAACATGAGGTGAGTGCATGTGAGTGGATGGTAATGTATGAACAACAGGAGGTGATGAAGGAGTGGATATGGGAGGATGAGAAGATGAAGTAATATCTTGCTGATGATGGCCATGTGGAGTAGTGAAAACATCATTGGTAATGAAGGTATCCCATGGAATGTTTTTCTGTTGGAGCTGATGCATGACCAGCATCTTGATGAGTGAATGATGGAATAGGCTCTGCATTGGCTGAGGATAATCTCTCTTTTGCACAATGTAGGCCATTTTTTCAATGCTGCGGAATCCTAACTCTAGTGAAATGCATAAGAAGACTGATATGGTATGAGTAGAGGCAGGAAAACCTTCCCTCACAAGTGCAATACTTCATTATTATCCTCATCATGGGTGCATATCTATCAAGAAGATGAGAAAAAGGGAATATGGACTTGTGGTGATATTTATACCTAGGTTTGAGGTATGGTTCAAAATAACTCATGTCCAGGTTTTCTTGCTTGAACCACTTCTCTCCCACACTAGGTATCGTTGTGGCAGCTGCAATGGCATCAGTGGACATCTCAAATGTAACCCCGACAAGATTGACCTGCTTGTCATGTAGACTGATGATGAATATTCTTGTCAGCTTCGGGTGATATTGGATTTGTTTCACTCTCACAAAACTCAAATCAGCCCACATGTTTAAAGCAAGAAACAGTAAGAGGAGATGCCATGAGTTCCCTTGTATTGATGGGTTCAAACATGTTTATCTTTCCTCCCTTATGATCATGTCTCTTTGGCATTTTTTCCTCACTACCACTGTCTTCCCCTCTGAAATTTAGACTCTGTTTTTTAAAACCCTGGATCATAAGAACTGAGATGAGGGGAAGGGAATGAAATGGCAGTTTTGAACAAATGAAGGGAGCGAGTGAAGGAGTATAGGTGTATGAAATGAATGAGAGGCATACTAACTCAATGACAACCCTACATCAATGAAAATACCCTGTCTATAACTGATACTTTGTTTTAGGAGGATGAAATAAGTATATAAACAGTGATCTCTGATTTGTAGCTAGGGTTTGATTAGGGTTTTACTTCCATTCAATTTAAAAATGATCAAACAGCTTCAAAGCAACGTTCATGTCATGTACTTACCCATTAAAAGTGCTTGGAGGATTTTGGAAAATATTGGAAAGCAAATTGATGTAATTTGGATGGCTCAAACCCTTGGCAAACTCATCTGTCTAGGCACGCAGCGCCACTGGCTGAGGGCGCAGCACGCAGCACCAAGGACAATTAGCACAGGGTCCTTTCTAGCAAGGGTGTGGTGCTAGTGTAAAGCACATTAAAAAAATTGGGCAAGGGCATAGCACCAACTCCCATGAGTGCAGCACCAAGCTAAATGCATGGCGCCAAGAAATTTGGCCCGAATTCGCTCAGAAATCCCTAAAAAATCTCCTTTTTTGGATGGCTATTACTCTTTTAAAGGCAATAATGACTCCTTTGAAGTGTTTGATGAGCTTTTATAGACAAGTGGAATTTGATTTAATTTGAAAAACCCATTTTCTAATGTTTGAAGTCTTTTTCTTTGTCACTAATACTTTTCGACACTTTTTGCTTTGTAGGTTGCTGAAGTCATTGAATTGGATTTTCTTGTGCTTATTGAGGCTTGACATGTTCAATTTGAAAACTTTGGGATTTAATCACAAAGTAGCATCTTCAAAATATTCTGTAGTTTCCACCATAAATACTCAACTCATCTTTTCCACCTTCTCTGGCCACCTTTTTCAAAACCCTCAGTGTCTGCAGTTCTTTACAGCAATCATTAGTGTTGTCTTCTAAGTTCTCTATAGCCTTTTCAAGTTCATTCATTTATGTCCAGTTCACCTTACCTTTTTTCATATTCCATCAATATTTTCTGATATACTTTCTTCATGTTTTTCCTTGTGTGCTTCCTCCATTTCATTTTCCTGCAAGTAATCACTACTTTGGCACTCAAATGAACTAGCAAGTTTATAACCCTTGTCATCTACAAGGCCAAGTTTTTCCTCTTTCTCTTGTTGTAAGTTGTTTTCCTTCAGTAGTAGGCAGTATACATCATCAGTACTTTATGCTGATAAATCATCCAACACCTTGTTGAAAATGCAACAAGATGATGGAGCTTAGTGAAATGAAGTCGCCTTCACTAAGTGGGCCCGCGGGATATTTTTGGCGCAAAGTCTATTTTTAGACTATGTCTATTTTTAGACATATGGAGCATGGTCTAGAGCGCATGCTATTCTTGGATGATTGGTCGAGTTGGTGAAAATAGATGGACCTCTATTTTTAGACATACAGCCGAAGTCTATTTTTAGACTCGCTCGTTTGTAACAGTCACCAAATATTATTAGCTCCTTAATAACATTAGACTCAAACTCGCTTATTCTCTTAAAGACTTCGCAGTTGGAGCTACGATGTGGCCCATGCATCCGATGTATGAATTATGCTATTCCTTGTGGGGTTTAAGTAAATTACATATCATTCTGAATGAGATTCTGGCTATGAGTTTGTGAGCCTGATGAGGCATTGGTGGAGTTGTGTTCGTTTTAACTTAGTTGAACTAGTTGTGATTAGTTTAACTAGATAATCAACTAGTGATGAGTGGAGTGAATTAAATATTATTTAATTCAATAATTATTAACTCATTATTCAACTCAAGAACACATCAGTTCACTACAGTGCATGGACAGTTCAGTGGAGACTAGTGGAAGAGGTAGATGAAAGGGTGAGTTTGCTATTAGTTGCGACAGCAGTTGTGCATGAGATTTGCACAAGCATTGGAGGAGATTGCCCATGATGATTAAGGCATTTGGAGCCAAGAGATTCAAGTTGGATCTTCTATTAGAGCCACTACTGCGCAATATATGATGAATAGTGGATGATTTTTGAACCTGTGACTTGTTCAAAACTGAGCTAGTTTGTGTGTAACTTTTGGAGACAATACTGAGTACTTGTGAGGAGTATTGTACTGAGATTGTTACATTTTCTCTTCTATTATAATATACAAAATAGCTGGGGGTTTTCAGCTATAAGCTTTCCCCCCATTACATAGTGTGTTTATGTGTGCATGCGACTGTTTCTATTTCCGCAAATTGATGATTGATTGTAGAAGAGGTTATGTGTTATACATGAATTCGAATTAATGTATGATCAGGATAATCTCAGTGGATAAATCTTCATTATTCAGCAAATTTCTACACACCTCTACATAAGTGCCAAACTTTGTCCATTTTTTCACTTGCAGGTTCTAATCTGAGAAGATAATCCTTTTTGGAGATTTTAGGTCCTTCTTGAATGCCCATATCTTGAAATTCTATCACATTTGAGCCATATTATAGCAAAGGAAAATCAGTGCCTGAAACATCCAAGGATGACATTGAAAAAAAGTAAAAACCCTAATGACCTAATGGGAGTGATTTTGACCTGATTTTGAATGAGATTTTGACTTAAAGATTTTCAAGTGAAAACAGAGCATTGTCATAGGTTATTATGCTCAAAGAGGAATGGGGATGAGTCAGCAATATGATCTTGGAGGGAGGGTGGAATTTATTGACAGGGGAAAAATGGGGAAATGAGGTTTTAGGTAGGAAAGAAATATTAAAATGAGAGGTATAAGCCTATAATGAGTCTTCTAAGAGCAATAGGGTGACCTTGAGATGGCAAACTAATAGATAGGGAAAAAAAAAATTATGAAGTTAATGAAGGCAGTGAGATTTCTAAAACTCAAGTTATTCAAGGAATATTGTTTTCAAAAAACTATAACCATCCTATAGTCATCCAAAGATAGTGAAAAATATTGATGACTAACAGGAGATTTAGATAATCTTGTGGCATATCATTTAGAGGCTAAGGGAGGGCCAAGTGGGCATACTTGTTCGAAAGGAAACTCGGCACATCCATCCGATTTAGAGGTGGGGGTAAATGGCGGATCTGAATCTGGTGTGAGGCCTAGTGAGAACCGAAATTACTTATGATTAGGAATACTTTACAATGGAGTCACCAAGGTGAGGAATACGCAACTCCCAACCCTTCCTTCTCACCTTACTGAAGGGTGGAATTTATATCGTCTCCCAAGGAAAATATTTATTCATTCGTATCCCTGGAAATGGTGCTAAAAAGATGTTGTAGCTCCTAGAGACAGCCTTGAGTTGCAAAAGAGCAGTGCGTAGTACATCTTGAAATCATAGGTTATATGAAGACAATTTTAAGGGTGCCTTTGACAAAATATGGATAAGGAGAATAATGATTGTGGTGGTTCAGGAATGGTGAAGACTTTGGAGTTTGATTCATACAAATTACCCTATACTACGAAAGGGCTCAAGAGGCTGTATGGCTTGGTGGCTTTTCAAATGGGCCAAGTATGAAACAATGAGCAGAGGCTTTCAAAATATGCAGAGTTGTTGAGAAGGAACGGAGGAGGAACCCACAAGAGACAGGCTTAAAAGTCTTAGGAATCTGTCTCTCGTGAACTCAGAGGAAGTGGATTTAAGTGGAATGTGACCAAAAAGAGATATTTGTGGAGCATGAATTAAGGGGGCACATTAAGCTTAACACATCAGCATTATTCATACATGAATTTATGAATAAAAATTCACACCACCGGTAGCTACATTACACGAATCATCAAAGCAGAAGAACATTGAAAGATGATTATACATAAACATGAGATTACTAATAAACAACAGAACAAATACATACTACTCATTGCTCCATCTGAAATCCAAATAAAAAGCATTGTATATCATATTATGTTCAAAACAGCTCTAGCAAATATGTACCTCAGAGCACAAAAAGCACAGTCATACAGAACTACAGCAAAAATTCTCCAAAATTATGAACCCTTCTTTCATATTTGAACTCTCTACATATAGAGTTATCCTAATGGTTTATGACAGAATAAACTTCCATGATTAACCCACACATGTGAAAATAAAATTATCCTAACCAACTCATAGAGTTTGCATCAAGCATGTTGAAAATGCAGCAAGATGATGGAGCTTAGTGAAATGAAGTCGCCTTCACTAAGTGGGCCCGCAGGCTATTTTTGGCGCAAAGTCTATTTTTAGATTATGTCTATTTTTAGACATATGGAGCATGGTCCAGGGGTTGCAGTATGTTATTCTTGGAGTATTGGTCATGTTGGTAAAAATAGATGGACCTCTATTTTTTAGACATTTAGGTCGAAGTCTATTTTTAGACTGCCTATCCTAAAAATAGGGAAGTCAAATATTATTTACCCTTAATAATATTTGGACTCTAAACTTCAGTTTACTCTCTTGGAGCACTTCAGTTCGAGCTACAGAAGTGGCTCATGCATCTGACAGAGGAATTACACTATTCCTAGGGTTTTGGTGAGCTCATGCATGGTTGACTTCAGTTAGGACTTCAGTGGCAGAAGTTTGGTGGAGTTGATGAGACAGTTGGTGGAGTTGTGTTCGGTTTAACTTAGTTGAACTAGTTGAGATTAGTTTAACTAGCTAATCAACTAGTAATGAGTGGAGTGAATTAATATTATTTAATTCATTAATTAGTAACTCATTATTCAACTCAAGAACACATCAGTTCACTACAGTGCATGGACAGTTCAGTGGAGACCAGTGAAAGAGGTAGATGAAAGGGTGGAGTTAGCTATCAGTGGCGACATCAGTTGTGCATGATATTTGCACCACACTTGGAGGAATTTCCCATGATGATTGCGCTGTCAAGCCAAGGAGATTCGAACCTTGGATCTCTATTTAGACCAGCCTTGATTGCGCAATAGAGGCAGGCAATTAGTGGATGAGTTTTGAACCTGTGACTTGTTCAAAACCAAGCTAGTTTGTGTGTAACTTGATGAGATAGTACTGAGTACTTGTGAGGAGTATTGTACTATGTACTGTTACATGTTCTCTCCATTATAATATACAGAATAGCTGAGGGGTTTTCAGCTATAAGCTTTCCCCATACATACTGTGTAATGTGTGTGATGTTTTAATGATCTTTTGATCGCATACCACTTGTTTTATTTCCGCATGTGTGATGATCTGAGTGTAAGAGATTATGTGTTGCATATGAATTCGAATTGATATGTGATCAGGATAATCTCGGTGGATAAATCTTCTTTATTCAGCAAATTTCTACAAAGCAATCACTCCCGTAATCAGAAAATCAAAACAGAATTGGGTGAAATCGAGATTTCACCAGCAAAACATCATAATCAAACAATAAAAGAAAAACATAGTTGGCCACGAAGGCAAAATCTTGGAATATTCAAAATGGGTCAGCGAGGAGTAACCATGAACGGGTGGGCAGTCTGGCTTCCATCACATGATTTCACCTATTGTCGAAAGCCTCCACTCCCTCATTCCCATGATTCCCATTATGTAATATTCCTAGATGGGGAAATCAGCAATATAAACACAGAAAAAACATTTTTCAGAAATGTATGCTATGACAGTCAAAATCAACCCATGGATCCATTAGATCTAAAATTATTATAAAAACCAAATCTAAAATGGGATCAGAAACAAATCAAGATAGATGAATTAAACAAGTCTCCCACACCCAACATAGCCCAAAAACAATGCAACCCCAAAATTACTGCAACAAAAAAATACTCAACAAGTGACAGAGTAGTCTAATGAGGTTTTATACTTCATAATTATATATACAAATAGATCTAATCATATATTAATCAATAATGCTCAAAAACTGAGATCTAGTCTCTTTAATACAAATCCAAGAGAACCTGGGAAGGGTTTCCAGAAATACACCCAAATACAAATGGTGATCTACAGCCTTAGGACTGAAGAGTCACTGTAAACTGAAGCTCATGAAAATAGAAGGCTAAAATAATATATATATGATGTTTATCTCCTCAAAGGTCTCCTCCAATGAAAGGCTGAACCCTTCAACCATAGGAAAACACTCTAAAAGAGCCACAAGACCCTCTCCTAAAGCTACCCTCCAAAATAACACAATTCCCAAATGAAAATATGATGTAAATAATGGGGATAAGTTGGCCTGATTCCAAATATCTGAAATGTGCTCAGAATCCCTCCTTATTGATCTCCCAAGAGAAGGAATCATTCCTCCTATGAAAAACCAACTCAGAAAATGGGTTTATCAACCCTCCACTACGACACCCTACAACACAACACAAAATTCTGTAGAAACTACGTTGTAGCTGAATACTAAAGCTTGGAAAGAATGCTGGATATATCGAATGATAGATCAGGGCTCTCCCAAGAGATTTTCAATGGGAAGAGGTGGGATTCCTGAACAGGACACCTTGTGCTAAACAACACCAGCAATCTTAGCTAAATAGCTGAAGAGAGGAAAAGTCTAAACAGACATATCAAAATAATATTCATAATCTAACCCCCTATGGCTACCATCCTCTTCCTTATAAAAAATGTGAGCCTTCTCACCTTGGGCCCCACTCGTTAGGGTTTCCACCATCACACAATCAATCTCCCTCCAAAACTGTGTTGTCCCATCATTAATGCCACTCCTCCATAACAGCGTTGTTTGATTTGGTAAAATTTTACCTCTTCAACCTGCTCCAGCCCCTTTTCACACCTAAGCGTCTTCAATCTAGCTTTATATAACTGTCTAAACTAATCCACATTCATATTGGGCTATCTCTATTGATGATTCACTCCCTCCATTTCAGCTCTGTTGACTTGGTCAAACTTGACCTTGTCTTCATGCACTAACCCTTGTTCACACATGAGGGTGTTTTATTCAGCTATGATTGTGATCCCTTTTCACATTAAGAGGGATTTTATACCTACTATAAATATTTAAGGGCCTCCCTACCCATTTATTCACCTATCTATATGTTAAGAGCAAAATTAATATTCCAATTAGCTGCATGCTAATTTAGTAATATTACAGTCCTCCCCTCCCAAATGTTACTTGTCCTCAAGCAACTGCAAGGATAGAACTGAAGAGCCTCCCCTCCTCCTTTTGTAGCATCCTCATATGATAAACTCCTCTAAGGGACAAGATTATTTCTCATCAATACATCTCCAAGTTTCCTCTCCCGAGCATGCATGTTATCTTTTGGTGACCATCCCAAATAGCTATCATCAAGAAGAATTAAAACACCCATGGAAGCAACAATGTGTTTTCTAGAGGCCTTTTTAAGGCATGGATTCTGAAATATATTGGGAACTATCATCCCCATGTGAATCTCCCATCCCCAAGCTATCATTCATACAAACTGAGCCACCCTCCAAAATGGAAACTCATGAAAATTATCCTCCACCTTTGGCTCCTGCAATATAGGTGGGTTGCATAACTGAACATGGTAGAAAAAATAGCCTACCCCACGCTCTCTCTCTCTCCACTTATGATAAGTGTAGAGTAGCTGCAGATTTTGGGCTGCCATAATGTTGACTTCAAGAGGCAAGAAGAAGACTGGATCTTCAAGGATCCTCTCTCTAGATTTATGAATCATGCTAGCCCAAACCATCCCATACAAAGTGAATGGTACATAATTTCCATATGGTATCCAAATCAGAAAATTGTTGAAGGTTGTGTACAACTTTGGATGATACTAATGGTTCTTCCAATGGATACGTCGCAGTCTTTCCAACTGTTGTTTTATAACATCATGTGGCAAGTTGTTCCCCAACAAGTTACTAGTTGTGCATGTTTGCTCATCTACTATGAGGTAGTAAATGTCATTATATGTCAGCTGAACATAATAATAATACCACATTTTCCCAAGGTCATGCAAAGGAAATTTATCTCCATCACAAATGTTGGTCCTAGAATGACCATGGAACCCAAAGATAATCTTGCCCTCTTGTGGAGCAATGCACTGTACATAGATGGTGAGATAATGCAAATACTCAATGAAATGATCAATAAGTACAGAGATACATTTCTTACCATGCATTATGAGTAAGCTGAAAGTGAGTTCCATGGATGATTCCTCCCATGATAATCTCCTCATAAAGTTCTACAAAATGGATGGATGCATACTCCCCTTGGAACACTCCATCAATCGATACATACTCCTAAGTGACAGCGTTGTTGGCCTTAGTGATAAGGCTCTTGTCACTCCATGACTTCCTTCTTTGACATGCCATATGCCAAAGTCATCCACCATCATGCTACTATGTGTGGAAATCTCCTTCCTATGGGGAAGTACCTCCTTATCCTCCAATTTTGAAGGGTAGCCTTTTTTCACTTTGATTGGGCCATTCCTTTCTCCTAAAATTTCATGCTAGGTATGGGAAAAAATATGCTCATACTCTCCCAAGAGTAGCCAAAGCAACAATAACTCTTGTTTCCCCCTCACACCTCCATCAAACAAATCATGAGGTGAAGATATGATGATTGACATGAAGAATTTCATATCAACACAATGCACCCAAACTCCTTGCCGCCATATGATGCAAGTGTCCTGCCAAGTTTCCTCCACCAACATACCCTTTGAAGAAGGATATATCACATGATGGCCAAACCCTTTCAATAGTAGCCAACTCAGCCATGCCTCCTGCTGCACTATGTCATAGATATGTAGGTGACTCACCACCCTCTTGCTTACCATCCACGCCCTTTCATCCAACTGTGGGTGTCTCCTATCATGCTCCACCTTGGTATTCCTCCAATGGAGAATACCATCCTCACATATCATATTTCTACTCTTGCATTTCATGGGATGTTGAAATGAAACCTCTTGGAGATCTCCCAGTGAAGACTCCTCACCAATGACCATATTGAATCCATAAGGATCCAAATATTCTGAAGGTAAAACCTCCTCATAGGGTTGTACAATGCTCACCCTATCTTCCAAAAATTCACACCCCAACTCACGGAGTTGTGTGCATCTCAATAATGAATAGTTAGGAGGATTGTTTGTCCCTTCCTTGAACAACTCAAGGTTGCACAGCACAGTGAAAGTCTGCTACTCCAAATCAGAAATATCCTTTAACCCTCGGTCATGCAATGGAATTTTCCCAAAACCCTCCATAAGAGGCATTGAAATAACAGAGAATGGAAACTTATGCATACCTTGGTAACGCTCGGGAACATCTTGTATGGCTACAAGGGTTCCTTCCTCCAATGTGTTGGCTCCCCCAACTGTTGATGATGATGGCTGCTCTTCCATAGTTGTATCAACACGGGTAAAAGTCTCCTCAAGTGGTGGTGAAGGCTTCTCCTCCTCTGATTTCTTCTTGTCAAATTTTTTTATCAACCTTTGAGTAAAATCTGAAAATGCAGTCACTCTTGCATGACTCAAATGGCTGAACCACCAACTGTTTGCTTCACCCTCAAGGTGCAGCGCTGCAACAACAGCTTCTCTTTCTACCACTGGATGTAGTATGAAGAATGCATCTAGCTTCATTACCCAAGCCCTTGTTGTACTTGTGGATAGCCCATCAAAGGTAGACAATAGAAATCTATTGCCCCTTATTCTCCTATTGCTGCAAGGTCTCCTTTCTTCTTCAAGCTGAATAAACTATGGAAGAGTTAGAATCTCCTTGAAAGTTCTAGGTTGAGACTTATATTCTGCCAGGTACCCACTTAGGATCTCATGTTCCAAGTGCCCTCCCTCTCCATGCTTCTTGTCTTCTTCCTCAATAGGAAAGGGCATAGTGTATTTATTTGGAGTTATTTGCAGCACTGGTTCTTTCTTCTGATAATAGGAGGTACATGGACCTTCCTCTTCTTGAAACCCTCTAGAGGTCTCATTGTGTCTTTCCTCTTTCATCTGCTTAACCTCGTTGGAGAGGTTCTTCATAGATCTGAAAAGTGATGAGACAAAGTTCATTCCCTCCATAATTTTAGATATCTTCTCCTTCTCTTCTTCTTCTTATAACATATTGGCTGAAACTCACAGGCTGAGCCAAGATTATGCTCTGATACCACTGTAATATTCCCATATGGGGAAATCAATAATATAAACACAGAAAACGAATTTTTCAGAAATGTATGCTATGACAGTCAAAATCAACCCATGTATCCATTAGATCTAACATTATAACAACCAAATATAAAAGGAGATCAGAAACAAATCAAGATAGATTAGTTAAACAAGTCTCCCACACCCATCGTAGCCCAAAAATAATGCAACCCCAAAACTATTGCAACACAGAAATATTGCAACAAGTGACATCGCAGTCTAATGAGGGTTTATACTTTAGAATTATAGAGACAAATATATTTTCTCATATATTAATCAATAATGCTCAAAAACTGAGATCTAGTCTCTTTAATACAAATCCAAGAGAACCTGGGAAGGGTTTCCGGAAATACACCAAAATACAAATGGTGATCTAAAGCCTTACGACTGAAGAGTCACTACAAACTGAAGCTCATGAAAATAGAAGGCTGAAATAATATAGATCTGATGTTGATCTCCTCAAATATCTCCTCCAATGAAAGTTTGAACCCTTCAACCACAGGAAAACACTCTAAAATAGCCACAAGACCCTCTCCTGAAGCTTCCCTCCAAAATAATGCAATTCCCAGCCAAAAATTCACTGTAAATGATGGGGATAAGTTCGCCTAATTCCAAATATCTGAAATGTGCTCAGAATCCCTCGTTGATGATCTCCCAAGAGAAGGAATCCTTCCTCCTATGAAAAACCAACTCAGAAAGTGGGTTTATCAACCCTTCACTGCAACACCCTGCAACACAACACAATATTCTATAGAAAATGCATTGTAGATGAAGACTGAAGCTTGGCCAGAATGCTGAATATGTAGAATGATAGATCAGGGCTCTCCCAAGAGCTACTCAATGGGAAGAGGTGGGATTCCTGAACAAGACAGCCTGTGCTAAACAACACCAGCAATCTTAGCTAAACAGCTGAAGAGAGAAAAATTCTAAACAAACATATCAAAAAAATATTCATAAGCTAACCCCCTATGGCTGCCATCCTCTTCCTTATAAAAAATGTGAGCCTTCTCACCTTGGGTCCCACTCATTAGATATCCCACCATCACACAATCAATCTCCCTCCAAAACTGTGTTATCCCATCATTAATGCCACTCCTCCATAACAGTGTTGTTTGATTTGGTCAAAGTTGACCTCTTCAACCTGCTCCGACCCCTTTTCACACCTAAGGGTCTTCAATCTAGCTTTATATAACTATCTAAACTCATCCAAATTCATACTGGGCTATCTCTATTGATGAATCACTCCCTCCATTTCAGCTCTGTTGACTTGGTCAAACTTGACCTTGTCTTCATGCACTAACCCCTGTTCACACATGAGGGTGTTTTATTCACCTATGATTGTGATCCCTTTTCACATTAAGAGGTATTTTATACCTACTAGTAATATTTATGGGCCTCCCTACCCATTTATTCACCTATCTATATGTTAAGAGAAAAATTAATATTCCAATTAGCTGCATGCTAATTTAGGAATATTACACATTAATCGTTATGAAACAGGCAGTCGTGTTGCGTGTGCCTAGATCTTTAGTGGGGAGTTCTTGGACAAACTGAATATATCATAGCTGCATTTTTCCTGCAAAAAACCCATATTGCGTTTGACTTGAAAAACTGGAGACCATATTTTGGAGGGGGACTTGTCTGGTTTGTGGTATTGGATGGGGGGGGTGTGAAATCACTGCAAGCTGACATGTAGCACCGGAGAAGGTTTCCAAAATCGGCCATTTCGGACCCCACCCCACCCCTAGCGTTAACCTCCGGAAGGTGGGGGGGCTGAAATAGATCATGAGCCATCAGATGTGTGATGGGGAGCGGAGATGAGGGGAAGATTGCAAAGGTTTAGCGATGAAGGGATGTATGGATAATGGATGGAAATGGCAGAAGTTATGGTGGAGTGATGGAGGTGGGGGCGGCCCGAAAATAACAATCGGAAGTTTTACTTATGAGAAGCGAGAGGTAAATGTTATAACTTGTGAAGGGCAATGTGCGAAGTGAGATGAGAAGAGGGTGATGTGGCAGGATGGAGGTGGGGCCGCCTGCAAATCACAGTCAGAATTTTTTTTTATGAGAAAGCGGGGGGTAAATGTTACGAGTTGCGAAGTGCGATGTGCGATGGGAGGAAAGGTGACGTGGCAAGGAGGTGGGTCCACCCGCAAATCGGAGTAGGAAGTTATTTGTTATGAGAAACGGTGGTAAATGTTAAAACTTGCGAAGGGTGATGTGCAAAATGCAATGAGTGGAGAGTGGCGTGGCAGGACAGAGGTGGGATCGCCCGCAAATCGTAGTCAGAAATTTTTTGTTATGAGAAGCGAAGGGTAAAATCTGTGACTTGCGATGTGTGATTTGAAATGAGTGGAAAGGTCGGTGATGTGAAAAGGTAAGTGGGTACCAATAAAGGTTTAGAGCGGAAAGAAATGAATTTTTAATGATAAAGGTTCATGTAGAAAGGTGAAAAGGGCTAAGTTTTTATCGCATCGGGGGTTTGGTGAAGGAGTGCAATGGAACCATTCACGCCTCATCCCTGTGATTTTCTTATAGGGGCCACTTCTCCGCCTTCTGTTTGGTCACAAGCCAACAAGCACCTTCCCCAACCTTCCCCTGGTACTTTACAAATATCCTGATCAATTCTTGTCGAAGTTAAATAAAGTTATTAAAGTTCATAGTGTTCAAAATACATATCGATCTAGCACTAGTAGCACTGGTAATACTGGAAAGGTCCCACAAGGATCATCATAGAATGGATCAAAAGGATTTGTAATTATTCCTCGAGCAGAGTTAGATCTGGCAAGATGAATCATGAGATACCCAAAATTCTATGGAAAAGGGAATGATGGCATGGAGAAAAATTGGTATTTGTGAAAATCCATCTAGAGGGTTCGCCAAATGCAGGATGTTGCCAAACTAGTTGAGTTTCAAACCACTCTTAGGGAGAGAACCTTGAGGTGGTTCATCAAATGGTCAAAGCTACATCAGAATCTTGCAATAGATGATTTCAAAAGAGAATTCGTGCAGGAATTCAAACTTCCTTACACGAATCAACAAGGATTGTCTAAACCATGGGAAATTAAATAGTGAGAAGGAGAAATAACTTGGGAGATGATGAAGAGATTTAAAGATGCAATTGGAAAACTGATTTATCCCATAGACCTGAACCATCGACAAGACTAGTTTATTAAAGCACTTTTTCCTCTTACACGAACACCGATAACCCAAAAAAATATAAACTCATTGCAAGATGGTTTGTAGCAAGCAAAAAGGATTGAATCCATGGCAAGATACCCTAATTAATTTAGGGGAAAAACAAAAATCCAGGATCCTTATATATTGGGATTGCAACATCAGATTTCAAGTCTGACAGAGAAATTGAAAGATATGCAGCTAGTGCCACTAGCAAGACGAAACGTATGGTGTACACATTGCTCAGTTGAAGGAAACCTAATCAAAGAGTTCCCAAGGTTGCATGGGTCGGGAGGTGTATCTTTAACAGGGGGGCCTCATAAGCTCTGCCTGTTGCAAGAGTTGCACAGATATAGATGCAAGGTATATATCAAGGTCAAAAAAAATTCCATGGATTTCCAAATCGGTAGAATCCATCACCAATTGATTATTGTGAGATCTGTAAATCATATGGACATATTCCACGGCTCTACCCGATTTTGTAGAAATATTCAAATGTCTGTAACAACACTATTTTGATTTTTGTGCCTCTCTGCCTCATCACACAAACCAATGCAGGGTGTTATATGCATTAGCTGACCAGCTAGATAGAACAACATATCAGGTCAATGAAACTCCTCGGGGATGAGGAGGATGAAGAACAAAAGGGGGTAGGACAAGAGGACAGGTTCCCATGCGATGTTACAACTGCGACCAGGAAGGTCATGTTGTGAGAGAGTGTCTGCTACCTATAATGCAATGGTGTTTTCAGTGTAGGGTTAACATGCATGCTACAGAAGACTGCCCAGAATTGATTAAAAGATGGGAAGAGCAAAGTAAACAGAGGGGAGAAATTTTTATTAATGTGAAACCAAGAATACTAGAAACTGGACCCCTTTGAAGTGTAGCTATAGTAACTCAGAGAGGAAATAAGACTAGAGATGATGTGGGAGCGGCAGAGCAACCCAAAATTATAATACTAGCCTCGCCGACGAACTCATATAATCCAGAACAGTAGAAACAATACTACAAAGAAGTGGTGGAAACATTCACTAAGTTAAATCCAATAAAATAATCACATGCATTACAGCCTATGGTTGGGAAAGAAAAGGGCCCATATCCATCACATCCTATAGAAGAATGGTTTGAATTATTCTTAAATATTGTGAATGATGAGCAAATTCTTGGACAGTTGTGGGAGAATTGAAGTCAACGATCAAAGGAGGGATAGATCAGAATAACACAATCTTTTCCAATTTATGAGAGAGGCACTCAAGAATAATCCTAAGGAATAAAATGCGAATAGGGAAGGAGTTAGGATTGATGCAAAAATTGTGGGGTTATAGATAAAGGATACCATGCTAGACCTGGACTCAGATGTTAATATCCTACTAAGAAATACATAGGAAGCATTGGGTAAATGTTAGTAATATTGGCTTTGATGTCATTCACCCCATTGGATTGGTGAGTTGAATGTTGACTGTTGAATTGGTGATAATTGATGCTTGAATGAAAAAGGCTAAAAATGATGTGAAGTGCAAAGGCTATGATATTAAATTTGAAGGTTGAACACTGTTAAAATGGGACATAAAACATTAAGACAAAAGCTTAAATATATATGTGTCATTGAACAAAAAATGTACATAATACAAATCTAATTTGTCTCTTGTAATTATTACTCATTGAGCTATTAGTTCAGCTCTATTCTGTATTAAAAAATTATATTCAGAACTGAAAGTGAAGAGACAAGCTTGTGAGCAGTTTTGGAAGCCCAAGAGATAATGCTTCATTTCATATTCCTGCAAAGAATACAAACAAACAAGATGTCTTGCTTATAAAACATACAATGTGGAATGGAAAAAGAAAACTTTTTTGAATAGGAGTCTGTATAAGAAAGTGGATGAGCAGCCACAGAAGAGAAAGAGAGTGGAAGAGAAGAAACAGTTCAACGGTAAACTTGAGAGCATAATTTTATATGAGGTAACCAGCATTTGTGACTTGATGTTGTGATTGAGAAATTTTTGTTACCTTCTATGTTGCAGCTTGAAAAGAATAGGTTGTAGCATGTTGAGGTAGGAGCCTCCTGTGGGTTGTAGCCTGCAGAAAATTTGTGGGAGTTCGCGCTCCTTTGAGGTATGAACCTTTTGTGGGTTGTATCCTGTAGAAAATTTGTGGGAGTTGGAGCTTCCTTTGAGGTAGGAGCCTCTTTTAGGTTGGATCCTACAAAAATATGATGTAATAAGGAGTAGCAACTTGCCTTTACATCACTTTCAACCTAACATTCGTGTTTTTCTCCCTTCGGGGTTTCCACTTATATCTGGTGTCTTCATGTGTTGTCTTTTAATGTTGTGTGAATGATTTTGAATTCTTGGTAAGTAAACCTGAAAATTTCTCTGTTTAACACGTGCAAAAGGAATTCAATCAAGTATGAACATCGACCATTAGTTGCATAATAAGAAAATTAAGTTGAGAAAAAGTAAAAAATATTAAACTACTGATTCACCACACCCCCCCCCCTCATAGTAATTTCCAATCATAAATATCAATTTTTATCAGAGCCAAGTTCTTAAGTAACAATCTAACAACTGGAAGGAGGTCCTAAGTCAGTAAAATGACTAGTGAAGAAGGAAGCTCAACAAATAAAGCTCCTTTATTTACTAATACAAACTATGCTTTATGGAAATTCAAAATGAATACGCACTTAATGTCTCTTGGAATAGAAGTTTGTACCGTTGTGATGGTACTATATGAAGAACTGAAGGAAGAGACTAGTGACAGGGATGCCAAAATGGACTTCATAGCTAATGCAAAAACTATGAAGGCACTCTTGAGTGGTCTATGTGAGTCTGAATTTATCAAAGTAATGAATTTTTTTCAGACAGCCAAAGAAATATGGGATAATATAGAAAGTATTCATGAAGGATATAAAAAGGTAAAGATGGCCAAATTGCAAGTATTTAGAACAAAATTTGAGGCCTTAAAAATGAATGAAGATGAATATATAGCTAAATAAATATTAAGAGTTGATGAAGTCGTGAATATCATGATAGGTCTAGGGAAAACAATCAAAGAAAGTGTAATAGTTCATAAAATATTTAGGTCATTTCCATCTAAATCCAATCCTAAGTTTTCAACTATATAAGAGACATCAAACTTTGAGATTTTGAATAGGGATCAACTACTTGGTTCCTTGACAGCATACGAGATGATAATTCCAAAAGGGAAGTCAGTGACTAGGGAGGCAGCTTTCAATGCTAACAAGTGCATTCAAGAGAAGGAATGTTCATGCTCAGGTTTTGATGAAGAAGAAGAAAAATTTGTTAGAAGTTTGAATAAAGGCACATGTAAGTAAAAAGGAAATCTTCCATTTAAGTGTTTTAATTGTGGAAGAGTAGGGCATTATTCCTCAAAATTTCCATATAAGAAATAATAAAATTAGCCAAAAGGGAGAGAGAAAAACAAATCTAATAAAATTCAGAAAGAGATAATTTTTGAAAGAAAAAGCTTTTATGCTCAAGTAGATAGAAATTTATTTGAAAGCTCCAATGAATCCTCTAGTGAATATGGATGTTGATAGCCTTGCAAGAACTTGAAAAATATTTCCTGGAATATGAATAAGAAGAGGAAGGTGAGGTAGATCTTGAGGGGGATTTGATTGGTTCCCTAGATGAAATAGAAAGCCTTAAAATCAAGAATAGAAAACAAAAAGAGATTCTATTGAAATATGTAAAAGAAGAATCAAGTTCAGAATACATTATTAAGCTGAAAGATGAAATTGAAGAAGCAAAGAAGGTGGAAGACATTTTGATGCAACAAATAAAAGAGAAAACACATGAGTGTGAAATATTGGAAGAAGAGGTGGTAAGTATAAAGAAGAAACTAGAAAAGGCACAAATTGAATAAAACATGAACATTCAACCAATAAAAAGTTATGAACAGCTAAACGAGATATTAAATTCTCAAAGGTATCCACTTGTAAAGATTGGGTTAGGCCATGAAGGAGAATCCAGTGAATCTAACAAAGAGGATAAAAGAACAATCACTTTTGTAAAAGTTGTCATGGGAGATAATGATAGTTCTCATCAATTTGAGAACAAAAATTTGGGCAACACTTCAACATCAAATGAACAGCTACAAAGTAACACTACCGGAAAAGCCTCAGAGATATAAGGAATGAATAATCAAACAACAAAGCATCATAGACCATACTTCTTCAAAAGACAAGACTTTCAAATGTATAGATGGTTATATCCCAAAACGACATACACTACTAGGTACATATATTTTTTCTACTAATATTGTTAATGTTGTAAAAAATTTGGACATAAAGCCATAGATTGTAGAGGTTATGTCGGAATATTTTCTTTTGGAAAATCTAAAAGAAGTAAGGATAATAATAGATTCACATACATCAAAACAGACATGAATCTAAATAAAAATGCATATGCTCCTCTCTGTGATATTATTGAATCTTTCTATTGACACAACTTTGGACACAATTCATATGAATTTCAGCTTAAGTACAATAGACATTCATCTCATAATAATTATAGAATAGATTTTTCATGCAATGGAGAGAGAATAAGGAATAAAAAATTTGATAAGTGTGACCTAGTTCTATATGCTCAAGACCAAAAAAATAAATGGTATGTGGATAGTGGCTGCTCTAGACATATGACAGGAGACAAAAGTAATTTTGTATCTCTGGACGAAAATGAAACTAGAAATGTCACATTCGAAAATGATGAACTAGGAAAAATTAGAGGAAAAGGTACAGTGAGTCTGAATAATGGAAGAGGAAAGGCTCGGGATGTATTGTTTTTAAATGGTCTAAAACATAATTTGTTGAGTGTAAGTCATGTTAGCCTCCACAATGTCCCAAGGCTGAAATGATATCGATGAAGGTAACCTCAAACAAAGATTTTACTTTGGTAGCTAGCCATACCAAACCAGAGAGGGCTCTCTCTATGAAAAACACAGCCAAGGATTTGATTAGAACAAAAAAATGGATTTTAGGCTAGATAGCTCAGCTCTAGGGTTTGAAATATTTTAGAGTTTTTTGTTGGATTAGGAGTGAAAATCATGGAACTAGGTCAAAAAATCAAAGGTTTCTGTTGCAAGAAATATAGAGAAGCAGGGTAAGCATGCTTTTGTGATAGCTTAAGAGTTGGTCAGTGTAGTGTAGGGTTGAATGAGCAAGAAGGTCATAATGAGCATGTATACCATGAATTCATTAATCAAGGTTATAAATTACACAAAATGAGATTCCTAACAAAATAGAGCTTAATTAAAAGTATTATGATTAAAACCTCTTATGAAAATCATTGAATATCAAAGATATGGTTAGGAGACTAGTTTATCATTCATATAAATCTATAACAAAGAGAAAACAGTATCAGAAACTCACAACACAAGAATTCCTGAATAATAGTTTCAAATGTCCTTTGATTTCCTGTAAAATGTGATGAAGTACAAGCTACAAGACTTTCACCCTATAATGTCCAACCTTTAGATTGGCTGAAAACCACATACATATAGACTAAAAATATCTTCCCCTCTCTCAGGGGTCGAATCCCTTAGTGTAGGAATAGCTTACATTAATTTCTCAACAAAACACTAATGATTGGGAAGGTTAAAACAAATCCTTCATATAAAGTTTGACTGACCTGCTCCTCATCAATGAGGTCCAAAATTACATCAAAATGACTATAACAAGCCCATTTACATTCTATTACATCAATTCAACATGAAAATAGATAAATTACATCATCAAACTAATATTTACTGAAGAAAACCTCAAAAATTTCACTAACAGGCAAAAGCGCAACGCCTCTCGACAAAAGTGCAACGCCCAGCTTGTGAGGGACTTTTGAAGGGCTTCCACTACTCCAAATCCAGCTTTGAAAGATACAATGGAAATATGAGTATGTCTAGTTCTTAATAGACACCTCAAGCAAGAAAAATGGACACTCCATGACAGAGAAAAACGCATTCTCCCACAGTTACTCCCAAAAGTGCAGTGCCTAGTCCAAAAAGGTGGCAGAAAGTGTCTTTTTGACCTATTTTTGGGCATTTTATCTCAACCAATTTGCTAACAAGGCACTAAAAGTGGATATATGACATGTATGAGTGACTATCTATCTAGAAAGGTAATTTTTTTTTCAATTGGAGGTCTAAGGAAAAAGCGCAGCGCCAAGGCATTGTGCTTTTGGCTAAAACTGATATTTCCAATTTGGCCAAAAGTTACAAAAATGAAAATTTTCATAAAATTTCTTAAAAACTTGCCCAAAAATTCTCCATGAATCCATTTCATTATTTTTCAAGCTATGAGGTAGGCTTTAGCCAACAAATCAAGCTTATACTTCTCTTTTTTCCTCATTAGGGTTTGCTTTAACTTCTTTTTCAACTGCTTGATCCTGATTTGGGAGACCTGGTTCCTTGTATAATAATGCATAGCCACGTGTATTTTTAGGGTTTTATTCTTGTTTTCCCTCTTAAGAATATTTTCCAAGTAAAAATTCACCCTATCCAACCAACCTACTTTGTCTTTCTCAATTTCTGCCAAAAATGATTTCATCAACAGTCATTTCACCCTTTGGTGGAGATGTTTCTTTTTGTTTCTCAAGTTCCCTCTTGAGGCCTCTTGTTCTTGGTCTCCTTGCTTTAACCTGCTCTTATTAATCCTCTTAATCATGAATCTCAACAACATCCTTACCTTTGGCATCACCCTTGCTCAAATATGTTTTGGGCTTATTTAAGAGCAGTTCATTTACCTTTAGCTGCATGTTCTCCTGTTGAAAGAATGAGACTAAGAAATTTTCCTTTGATAAAATATCCTTGAGCTCTCTAATATCAACCTCCTTCTCCATGATGATTTTTTATGCTATTTTTCTCTCCTCATGCACCTCCAAATCTTCCAGATTAGTGTCAATATGGAATTGTTCCTCATCCTGCAATGGTGCCTCATGATATGATGATGTTTCTTGCTCACCTGATGTAGGCTTGGCCCTTTAAACAATGTTTGGAGAAAACACAAGCCTCTTACCTCTAACATATGTTTGATTCACCTCTTCCCTAGGAGTTCTTGTGATAGTTCTGATTATAGAAGGCACCTCATGCTCTGTTGGTGAAGTCAAAGGTGTAGAGTGACTGCTAGACTGAGCTGGAGAAGACAAAAGAGAAGTTGAATATATAAAACCATCCCATGAAAAATTGATTTGTGCTAACTGATGGAAAACCAATATTTTCACCAAGCCATGGTGAAACATACTATCATGATGATTTTCCCTTAATATATGTACCTTCTCTGCCATTTTTACCATGCTTTTGTAAAGGTAATGAGGCCAGTTTATGGCTTTTACATTGGTGAAATACATCAAGAGTCTCATATGATATTGATATAACCTTGAGTACCTGCCCTCACATGTAAAATATCTCATGATCAATTTCATGAGAGGGGAATACTTGTCCAGCAACTGTCTAAATGGAAAGATGTGTGTTGGAGTTGCTTTGTATGCTAGCTTCAAATACATTTTGTAACTTTCAAGGTCAAGGTCCCTACTCTTAAACCAATTTTCTCCACTATTTGTAATCCTTGTAGTTGTGGAAATGGTCTCTATTGAAAGAGTGAACACCACCCCTACAATAGTCACCTTATCTCTCCTCAAACTGGTGGAAAAAGTGTTGGTAAGTTTGTCTTGAAAACCTAGTTCCTCAACCTTTTGGCAAAAGGCAAGGCAACCAACATCTTGAAATGATTTCTTAAGGAAGGGTGAAGAAATGATCTCATGTATTGTAGTGGGCTCATACTTGCTGATCTGACCTCCCTTGTGCCTCTTCTACTCAGTGGTTTCAAAATCCATAGCTAACCCTAGCTCAATGGGAAGACGAATTACGTTTTAGTGTAGGGAAAAAACAGGGGATTTGGGAAGTTTTAGGAATGAAGGGAGATGAAAGGGTTAGGAGTCTCTTAAATTCTTGGGAAAATTTAGGGGGGTAGGGATAGATGTTAGGGAGTAGGGAGAAGTGAAATTTCATGGAATGAGTGAGGGGAAGGGTGTCAAAAGGGGGAAAATAGTCATAGCCTAGGAAAGTGTAGTCTAGGCTAGGGTTTGCAGGAAAATAGTGAAAATGAGGGACAGGAGTAATGGGAAGTGATTATTAAGGTGTATGAAAGGTGGGGGAAGGTATTAGAGCTTTAAAATTAGGGTTTTTCTCAGCAATTTGTCAATGAGATTATGAAACCAAGCAAATACAACCAAACCCCTAGAAGAGGGAATTGATCCTTCCAAGCACAAAATGAAGACGAAAGAGGTAATTTAGAAACCCGCTTACTTGTATCTGATAAACTGGAACCTACTTGTTGATGTAGAAACCACTGGAATGAATTTTTTTCTTCCCTTGGAGAAAGCGCGCCACCTTCTGGAAAAATCGCAGCGCTGTTAGAAATTTATCACTTTTATGCAAGAGATTGCTTCTCAGAGGATGGAATTACTTCTTTATGGTAGAGTGATATATTATGAGGGTGGAATGAGCATTTGATTTGCTTATTTGGTCTTCTCATAGCTTGGAAATCGATTTTTCTTCATAGTGGTGTAGTGGCCCCACCATGTTCTTTCACTTTTTGATTTGGAAATGCAACTTTTAGAACCTTTTGAAACATATTACTTCATAATAGAAACGAAATTACACTTTTAAAACCTTTATTGAGAATTTTTTACTATTACTACTCCTTTAGTGTTGAATTTAATGGTAAAATGATGGATTTTTATGATTTTGACCCTACGAACTAATAATGACACTACATGAAATGAGTTGAATGATGACCATGGTGATGTGACTGATATGGTGATGAATAAATTTCAATGATAACTCCCCCATGACCTAGTCAAACTGGACATCATCCCCAATACCAATGAAATAGGGTCTATCATCCCCTTACATTTCAGTTGCTATATGCCCTAAGAGAAGAACAAACCATTCATGCTTATATTGTGATATTTCCAAGGTTTGAAGTATATGTTATATTACTTATGAGCTCACCAATGTTGCCTCTCAAGGGACTAACTGCGTTGCATTTGCAGCTCCCTCCATTCAAGGGTGCATTGCAATGCACTTCTCGACATTCAAGGGTGTGTTGGTCAAATGGGAGAAAAATTATCATTGTCTTGGAATATCCACATGGATAGTGCCTTATAGAAGAGTCCATATGTGTCAAAATTCGAATCCAAGTGTCCATATAACACCTCTAAACTTGGAAACATGTCTTGTGTATTATTAGAAAGTCATTCATTGAGAAACTACCATCATTTGCCTTATAAATTGAGCACAGATCCTAGAGCTAGAGAAGGAAGAATTTTGGTAAAGAAATGTTGTTGGATAGAAGTGATATGTTGCTGGTGTGATGTTTCTTATGATGAGGCTGGGATGAAGCTGGAGCTAATGACATGAAATAAATCATTGGTTGTAACCTCCCCCTTCTACTCTTTAATAAATATAGTTGTTCATTTTCCCATATATGTATTTGTTTATGTTTCTATGTCTCCTACAATGGACTCTTGAATGATATATATGTTTTGTGTGTAATCGATTTAAGTGATTAAGATAAGTAGGCATCTATATATTTCAATCTATTTTTTGTTCTCTTTTTATACTTGCAGGAATCAATCTGGCAATCTAAGTTCGATTGGAGGCTACAACAAAAGTGACAGAAGGAGAACAGGAAGCACTTGGATCACAAGTAGGTTCTTCTATATTTCTGTGTGTCTATATATTCTTAGAGAACGTGGTAGCAAAGTCTGTAATATGTTTTTCTAAGTGCCTAGCACCACACTTAGGGAATTTAATTTATCTGTTGATCATAATTTTTCATAACAAATTAGCGACTCCACTGTGGATTTTCCTCTGCTTATCCACCCAGTAGCATCTAATTTTAGTTATTAGACTTTTGAATCAAAGAATTACATTAGAAGCATGTTCTGTAACTTGCATTTTCAATCTATGTTGCGCCCAACGCACTGTTGGTCAAGACACATTGAACTGCAGTGCATTGTATCCCACTCTAGGGTGCACTGCAATGCACTATCTCCCCTTAGAGACTGTGTTTCCCCCTTAGCCAACCAAATTCCATTTGAATTTTTCATTGCTACCATTCTCAACCATTTTTTTGTTGTGTTTTAAATTGTATGATACCTCCTAGAGACTAGTGAATTTGCTTGATAATTCCTCCTTTGAAAAGTAAGTTTGTTAAATGTCTCTTTAAGTGTTTTTCTTTATCATTTACAAATAAAATTCAAAGTATTTTATTTCTACATTAGATCCATTTGTTTTCATAAAGGAAATTATCGTTAAATTTTTTGTTTCCTGTAGGAAAAATTGTAGTTCCATTCTTCATTTTTCCTAAAAGAGAAATTGTTTTTAAATTCCTCATTTCTCAAAGAATAAAACATTTGTTTTTTGTTGATTTGATGCATATAGTTTCCTTTCTTGCATTCACATTAAGGGAACTGAAAAGAAAAACCTGCATATGCATATAGTGAATTGTGTGTTGCATAGGAACAAGTTAGGAAAGTTTCATTTTAGTTTTTGCTTTTTGTTGTTTACTGTCAAAATTGATTGCTCTTTCCCTTAAGTAACTAGGATTTTTCATTGAAAAAGCCAAAATTGAAAAGTTTTCTTATCATTTTAGTTTGCATTTTTAGGAATTTCCATCACGTCACATGGTGAACCTCAAAATGCAAATCGTTAAACAAGATCAACTTAAAATTTACATCAATTTACCTAAAAAAGCATTAGAACCATAATGATAACATTTAGAAGGTCTAGGTTAGAGACGTGTTCTGGCGTCATTAAACATAGCAGTTGTCGTTATTTGTCTACGATACATTTCAATTTTGATACCTCACTCCACATACATAAGTATATTAGATCTCGTCCACGTACCTTCGGGTATATCGGGCAGTGTTCTAGTATGAAAAGTATAAATTAGACATCGCTAATACAAACTTGGGCCTCCACGTACCTTCAGGTATATTTGGGAGGAAAAATTTAGGTTGTTATCCATCCATAGTGAACTGAGTTAGCCACCTTGTAACTTTTGATACACCGAACACAACATTCTGGAATATTACCTGTCCGTACTTCTTGGTTCGCCACGAGGTATTTTGCAGTTCATAATTACTTCAAAAACCTTTTGCCTAGAATTACCCCTTTTATTTTGTTTATTTTTTTGGTCATAAAATAAATCAGTCATCGTGGAAGAAGAACACCCCTTTCCCCGTCGTTTGCATATAATAGATTTGAAACCACCTTTAACACCGGAAGCCACTTATGGTCGGTGAAGGTGACATCTCTCTACTGAAACTAGTACTATTAGAACCTCTGGTGCGACATCGTCCTCACATATACCAAAGTCGACACAAGTTTTTTATACAAATCCTGGTTCATCTACTGTTGTCGATACAGAGTCCTCATAGCTACCCATGGTCACGATCCATCCAATTAGTGAGACCATACCTCCCAAACCTGATGTTGTTCAATAGGAAGTTGATCCATATCCTGTCACTTTTTTTCCAGAACATCTACATCTTGAAGTCGAACAACCGAAAGTTGTTCCTGTATCAGTCACCCCACAATCTATTGTAGCCATTGAGTCTCCCATATCACGTAGTCAACCTCCTGAAATATACTCTGGGCCTGACAGTGAAATCCTTCTACCTGGTTTAATTTATATTGAAGAAATACCACAAGACGAAACACCTTTAACTCCAACTCATTTTGGGGTGAAGCTTTACTTGTACGAGTCTTTTCCTCAATCACCTGCCTCTGATTTTGTTAATCTTGTGTCTATTAAAGTTCCTGTATATCCAATAGGGTATAAATTTGGTTGAATAACCATACCTGAGCCAACATCTTCAGCTGGACCATTTGTTCCAGTTATGATAGCACCTTCTCTCGCTACCACGTCGATGTTCATGACTTCACCAGAGTCACATCTATATGGTGGCCCTCCTGTCTCACCTGGTTACCAATATTTATCTGGAACCTTCTCTAGTGCATCCTCAAACCCATGGAATTCACCAATCTCATCGTCTGGTATTCTAACTGGTAAATATATAGTGTAATAAATGGCTTGATCCTTTATATACATCATCAGGGTAATATCAAGCCAGTCCATCTAGGTATATTCCATCCAGTACAATTTCAACTAGACTCCCCGCATTTGGAGAGAAATGTTTTCCATATTATTATACTCCTCATGCTGGGCACCAACATATGGTCACCCATATTCACGGTACTTTGTATTTATTTGGTCATCCTAATGTTGGAATGAGTTTTTGTCAGTGGCAGCCCACTCTGCCCATCCAACCACAAACGGTTGTACACTCGTATCAACCGGTTCAACCTGTTGCACCCACATCAATTCCATTTTTTAATACATATTTACCCTTGTTACAGACTCAAACTGTTGTACCTCAACTGTCTCAGGTGGGTCCTTCCACCCAATACCCTCAAGTATTGGGCCCTCAGAATCCAACTCCTTCGACTAGTTTACAACAACCACCTGTATCCAAAATCATTTATTCACAAGTTGGATTACCATATTATGGGATCTCACAGCCGCAACCAGGTTATACCTATCCGCAACTGAATCCAAGCTATCCTAGTTTGGGTTATAATATTGGTGGACATACCCCTTGGCAGCCACAAGAAAAAATTCCACAAACCTCATTTCAAAAAGTAGCGTACCCAGGTTTTGGTCAACATAATCCTCAAGTGTTTTCTTATCAAAACAACCCCTTTCTGGGTTACCATCAACATATTACATATGATGGTGCTCAAAGGCATGTTTCCCAAGCATTTCCATCATACCCTGGCTATGCTCAACTCGAACTCAATCGATAGTTTCCCTTTGTTACAACTTTAGAGTTACCGGATTTAAACTGGCTCACCAATGATCCAATCAACTATGCTCCATGGTGGTCGGTGATACCTCATAAATTACCCTCGAATATTCCTAAGTTCAATGGAAACCATGGAGAAGACCCGTCGACTCATGTTATGACTTATCATTTGTGGTGTTCATCTAACTCCCTAAATGATGACTCTATTCGACTACATTTTTTCCAGTGTACACTCATTGGTCCGGCCACAAAATGGTACATTGAGTTACCAAGAGATTCTTTTGATAATTTCACTGTCCTGGCTACTGTATTTTTTATCCATTTCCAGTTACCCATACGATATGAAACTAGAATGAAACTCTTGACTAATTTTAAACATACTAATGCTACTTACATTTTTTATCATATTCATGAGTGGCATCGTCGCCATAGAATGGTTAAGACATTTGTGCCTAATCAGCTTCTTAATGAGTGGTTCATTAAGTCCTTGTTACCATCTATATATGAGTATGTGGCTAAGGGTGGTTTCGTCATTGAATAGCAGGTCATTTCTCATGCCCAATATTTAGACTTCATTTACACTCAGTCTGGCACGCTCTACGAGAAAATTCCCAATGTGTCGCGATCTAATTTTACTGTTCCTCCTCCATCTAAGGACTCTCATGCTAGCGACGGTATGATCAATACTGCAAGCACACATCACTCTACTACATCTAATCCTACGCCCTCTTCCGAAATCCATGTCGTGTCATCTGACAAAGGCAAAAATGACAAGCAACCTGGAAGTAAGAAAAAGGGAAAATCAAAGAAAAAGAAAAATTCTACCCCGCAGGAAATATTATCTGATTAATCGACTAGAAATAGAAAACCTTGTTACCCTTGCAAAATCTATAATGAGGAACACTTTTTTCGGGACTGTCCTAACCGCACTAGTCTCAAAAGTGGTTAAGACCTCACATGCATCTGTTGTGTTGACAGACCCATTTCAGAATCTCGACACAAATTTGGTTGCTACGAATCCAGGTTCTAGTTCACAAGTGCTTATGTTGTCTGTCACGAAGCCATCGACTGATGTTTTAGTGTCAATGCGTAATAAATATTATGGTAGTCAAGATATTGATCAACCTACTACCTCGACCACGAATCCATCTACAAAATCGATACTGCCCACTACTATTCCTGAATTGACAATCAAGCCATCGAAGGGAGTCATTCATAAATCGACATTTAATCCTCGAGCCATAGTTTCTCAAAATTATAATATAGTTGAAGATTTGGCTCAATCCCCTTCAGCTATGTTATCACTTGAGGTGCTTCAAAATTTTCCCTCCCAGAAGCATGCTTTGTTGTCGCCAATTGGTGGAATTGATCCAACGGATTCTAATCTCGTAGTCTTTAATCATACGCCCTATGTGCTGCAATTACCAACAAAATTGGCATTCTCCGTTCAGGTAAATATTCTCAATCACCTTGTTCATCATACTATTATTTATGAGGAATCATCTACGTGGATTATGTCTCTAAACTGTTGTAAATCACTTGGATCGTCGCGCCTATCTCAATCGCCTACGACGTTGAAAACTTTTCGACGGACGTACATATAAGCCTTGCGGTATTATCAATAACCTACATGTTGAACTAGGGGAAAAACAGTGAATGTTGAAGTTGAGGTTGTTGACAGACCCCTTGACTACAATATTTTACTTGGAAGATCATGGGTATATGCTATGACTGTGATCATCTCTACATATTTTAGAATGATCGCCTTTCCACATAAAGGTTTCATCACAGTCATCAATCAGCTATCCTTATTTGCCTCTAGTTCCTAGGTAACTGGAAGCATTCTGTTAGTTCAATCACCCCAACTCGCACTTCAGAACATTGGTGTAGGACTCTTAAAGGATTCCACTCTGATGGGAACCTTTGCATTACCTCCGCCTGTGACTTCAGTAGAAATTGCAAGTATAGAGACCTGCTACATGATATATTCCACTCCATCTCGCTTAAGGAAGATTATGGGTGATTCTGAAGTTGTTGCATTGGATGAGTTTTTGCCACCCAGCCCAATTGAGCTAACATAGCAATAAATCTACATGGCTTGGGTGGTGAATCTGAAATCATTTTCATTAGTCGTTTGCATTGATCATTCATTAGATTTTGGTACTCCATCTGATCCTTTTTCCTAAACTTTCTTTTTCAGATGAGAATATTTTGGAAATCATGATTTCTGAAGGAGAACCATGCGAATATCATCATCATTGCTCCCATCTTCAGGATTGCGAAGAAGATAATCTTAGTGAACTATATCACCCGTCGATCAAAACATTCTTTTCGAATTCTTTTCCTATTAATGCAATCGATTCCGAGCAAAATTTATCAAATATTGAAGAAATTATTTCTATCGATATTTCGACCAAAAATGGCATTGTAGAAAAAATTCATGTTGACGTGTCTTTTTCTCCATCATAACTCGAAACATATCACTCTCTCTTTCATGAATTTCGTGATGTATTTTCTTGGTCTTACGAGGAAATTACAGGCATAGATACTAGTATCATTGAACACACTATTAAAATGTACCTTGATGTCAAGTTGGTACGTCAACGCCTTCATCATGTTCATCCAAAGAAGGCTGCTGCCATTAAAGCGGAATTTGAAAAACTTTTGCATGATGGTTTCATTTACCCTGTTCCGCTAACTGAGTGGTTTCCAACATCGTTCCTGTTATGAAAAAACAAGGAACCATCGGAGTGTGTGTCGATTATTGGGATATCAATATTTCTTGTCCAAAAGACAACTATCCTACTCCCTTTATCGACCAGATTATTGACGATTGTGCTGGATGCGAAATATTTTTGTTCATAGATGGATTTTTCGGCTACAATCAAATCAATATCCACCCAGAGGACCAATGTAAGACAGTATTGATCTATCCCTGGGGCACATTCGCTTATCGGAAACGCTCGTTTGGGTTAAAGAACATTGGGGAAACTTTTCAGAGAGCAATGGATTATGCTTTCAATGACATCAAGCACATTGTTAAACCCTATCTAGACAATTTACCCACGCATTCATGAAACCAGACTAATCACTCGACACTACAAAATATGCCTCAATCCACATAAATATGTGTTTTTTGTTGGTTATGGTCGTTTCTAGGATTCATCATCTCAAAAGAAGGAATTCGAATAGACCCACTGAAGGTCTAGGCCATTCTCAATTTGTCTGTGCCATCAACTTTGCTTCAGTTACAAAAAATTCTTAGAAAGGCTAAATTCATAAGGAGATTCATACCCAACTACGCCGAAATGGCTAAAGGATTTACTTAGCTCTTGAAAAAGGGGATTCCCTTCCATTGGGACCAAGTTGTGCAAGCGTCCTTTGATTATGTTAAGGATACACTTGTCTGAGCGTCATTAATGTATCCCCCCAATTATCAGAGTGATTATTTCTTATATATCGTCACGGCTAATATGACCATTGCTATGGTATTGGTCCAAGTAGAAAATGGTATAGAACATCCAAACAATTATTTGAGTCATAATCTCAATGATATGGAAGTGAAGTATTTGTACATAGAAAAGCTTGCCTTGGCGGCTGTTCAAGTTGTCCAAATATTTCGCCACTATATCCTTTTCTGGAAGACCATTGTCATTTTGGATTGCAACCCCATGACTTATATCTTATCACGTCAATTTTTGGGGGGAAATTATTCAAAACGGATTGTCATTTTGCAGTAATTTGATTTGGAATTCATCAAATCCAATTCAAAGAAGTCTTTAGTTTTGGCTGAGCTTCTCTGTGACCTTCCCTCTGATAGTACTACTACTACAGTGGAACCATCTATTCCTGATGAGTCTCTATTTCTGTTTGGATCATCTGATCCTTGGTATGGGGATTTTATAATTTATCTCTAGACCCATACTTTTCGGCATGATACCTCTCACTCTGACAAACAACATATTTGATACCAAGCTAAATATTATCTGATCGTCAGCGATACACTTTATCGTCATGGTGTCGATATAATTTTAAGAAGGTGCCTCACTCATGAGGAGGCTGAAAAGGTTTTAAATCATATTCATGTTGGGGCTTGTGGTGGAAATTTGTCTGGATATGCTACCAGACAGAAGATACTCTGTGTCGGTTACTTTTGGCCTACCATATTTCGTGACTGCATCCTTGTGGTCATAAGTTGTCATTTGTGCCAGATATTTCATCGTAAAATCTGCAAACCGCCAATGCCAATGCATCATGTTATCTTTGTGGGACCATTTTCAAAATGGTACATTGACTTCATGACCTGTAACCCTCGTTTGTTCGGGGGGCATGGTTATATTATTGTCGTAGTAAACTACTTTACCAAGTGGGCTGAAGTGATGCATACATTCAACAACACAGGAAAAATAGTTTCATTGTTTTTATTTAATCATGTCATTTCCTGGTTTGAGGTCCCATAGGCTATATTCATAGATCATGGTTCGCATTTTCGCAATCATATGATGAATGAGTTGACTTCCAAATTAGGACTGTTGCATGATAGTTCTACTCCCTATTATCCACAATCAAATGGAAAATTTGAGGCTATCAATAATATTCTTAAACGAATGCTTCAATGAATGATAGGAGTTCATAAATGAAATTGAAATTTGATCATGTAGTCGGCCTTGTGGGCATACCGAACCTCAGTGAGAAACGCAACCAGATTCACCCCCTTTCAATTGGTGTATGGTCTCGAAGCTATCTTATCAATCCAATGTGAAATACCATCTTTAAAACTCACAATCGACTTGTTACCTGACACCTCTGCTGAAGAATCATGTCTTTTCAACCTCATCCATCTTGATGAAATGCATCATGAAGCCAAATTGGCCAACGAAGAGCATAAGAGATGTATAAAGGCGTAATACGACAAGCATGTCCAACCTTGCATTTTCTCAGAGGGTGACCTGGTCCTTCTTTATGATCAAGAAGCTAATGTAATAGGTACATGGAAATTTGAGCCATTATGGCATGGCCCCTATATTGTCAAAAGAGTTCTTGCTAAGGGTGCCTACGATTTGGTATATTATGATGGAATTCCGTTGGCACAGCCCCGAAATGGGTTTTATCTGAAACGTTACTATGCTTAATCATGAGCGTAGTATTTTTTTGTATTATATTGTATATATGTTGTTGATTTGCATTTACTATCTTAGTTTGTTTTTTTAGAATTTTCTTGAAGTTAGTAATCCGCTTTAAATTTCATCGCAGATGTCTGAATCTTTGGAGCCATTTGTTAAGTATGATGATGGTACTAGTCATAGTATGTAGAATCTATCCTCTACAGGGTGGGCCATTTTTTCTTCGAACGACGAGTTAGTGAGTTTTCAAGGGATTTGCATCAGTCTATCTACAAACAATATTGTTGATTATAGCACATCAATCGATCTTCTCTCTGATTCCATTTCATTTGGTATTAACCACATCATCATAAGGTTAGACTCACAAATTGTGGCATTACAACTTACTAGTGTTTATACTGTTAGAAATCCAACACTGCATTGTATGTTCCTAAGAGTTCGACTTTTAGAAAGACATTTTGATTTCATTCAATATCTACACATTTCCATAAATTTGAACACATTAACTGATTCTTTAGTGAATTATGCTATAAACAGGCATTTGCGACACATGTAAAAATGCATTCACATAATTGAATAGGATTGTGCAATAAACATATGAAAACACTGAAATCAAATAGATAGATAGTTATAGGTTTTTACAAAATTTGTGCCCAAGACACATTGGTCATCTGACCTCAAAATGTATGCAACAATTCAAAAGTAAACTAGTGGTTCTCATGATAACATGCTACTGATCTAGCTATCCTACGCAGTAACCGCATCCAGCAGTTAGGAATGCCAATGGTGTGGTGTTGCAGTAACATGGGTAACTCTTCAATCCGGAAATCCAAAATCCTGAAGGTCAACCCCTATATGTGTTGTTGAAGCTCAGAAAGTGTCTTAGCCATATCTAAATCCTGAAGGACTGCTCTCCCAACAGCCCTCTCTGCTGGCTCATCCGCTCCAGGCTCTAGCTCTCCCACTGGTCAAAATCGACCCACATCTGCATTACATCAAAACTTTATTTTATTCTTGGGAAAAATTCAAAATAAAAAAACATGTATAAACCTTAGAAAAATCAAAAAACATGGTCAAAACATTCTTACCAATTGCACCCCATTGAGTGCCTTCTGGTAAAGCTAAATCTGGATCTCCTCGAAAGTCGACACCTGCATATCAATACTCATTGATGGCGATCATCTGTCGCATAAACCAAGCGAAGAATGGAGTCGAGAACACGATGGACGATTGAACAACATGTCTAGCCATCAGTTCTACCCATCTCTACATCCTTGGATCTCTAGGGTTAGATATACCCAGTGTCACATGCTGAGGTTGCATCAGTGGAATCTACTCTAAGCCAAAAGAAATGAGGATCGAACCATAGTTGAAATTTTTCTTCCTTCCTCCCTTTGCCTTGCTAAGTTTTTCTTTCATTAGAGAGAGTACAGCTTCATCCCAATTTAAAATTGTTGGTTCCATGAACTCTAGCGCATACTACATATAATATTTGTTCGCTACATGGAGTGTAGTGGTACCAGCAAGCTTTGCGATCATGAATAAGATGGTTCTCAATGGAAAATTACGAACATCACGGATTTTTATTTTCCCATCCTTGCTAGGCTCTGTGACTGGATTGCAATACTACAATATATAGTCTCTCATCGTCTCTCCTCCGAGAGCAGACCCTGAGAGAGAAATGGGTAGGCCTCTCCTTGACAAGCCTATCATAAAATAGATATCCTCCACTAAAATTGGGACCACATTGTTCCCAATATGAAATTCCTCAGTCGTCGGATCCCATGCATGAACAAGGAACTCCAATAGTTCCATCTGTTGCCTCATACCCGATAGATGGAAGTACTTCAACAACCCACAATCTCTAAGGGCTCTTACAGTACCCTGATCATTTAAGGCAATCATGTTTTTTTCTTCATGCTCTCTTTCCATCCAATTAATTTTCATTTTTGTTCTTTGAATCCCTGAAATACAACCATAAGACTCGTTAGGACCCTTTTCATGCAAAAAACTAGGTAAAATTTGGACACACTACAAGAATCAAGAATGTGAATTGCACCCAACGCAGCCTTGGCCAAGATACAATGTGTTTCATATGCACCTAGCCTTCATTTTAGGTGCATTCCAACGCAGGTTTCAACATCCAAGGGTGCGTTTCCCTCTTTTGAAAATAAATTTAACCTAACGGGCCCAAATCCCTAAAAAATTACAATGAAATGAAACAAAAAGACTACTGAAGGAAAGAGGAGGTTTATCACACCAACCTGGATCAAACGGCAAGGAAAACCGTCCACAGAATCGATCGCAATCAATAACTAAATTTTGGGGGAAAAAATAGGTTCAGGACTCCAAAATGAAAATGGTAGCTTCCAAATGGTAAAAATGATCAGTAAAACTCTTTTACTTAGTCATTTGATTATTTTCAAATCATATTTATTGTTTTGAATATGGTTTTTATTCATTTTTTATCATGAAATGGGTATTTTTTAATCCATTTGATGTTGTTCTGAACAGGTTTGCAATTGATATAGCAGATTAGTCATGCACATTTATTTCGAGAATGATTTAACCACAAAGCATACTTTTATCCTTATTTTTCGAGCTTTAATAAAAACAAAAAAGGACTTGAAGCACACTTTTATCTCTTTTTCGAGCTTCGATAACAGCGAAAAAGGAACCCCTTGAGTCTTCTTTTACCTCTTTTAAGACTTTGATAATGTGAAAATATTTTCAAGCACTTGTCTTTTCGAGCTCGTAAAATTAAATGAAATGAAATCTACTCAGTATAATTGTAACCCTTTTCTAGACTTAGATAGATTATTTACGAAAAAGGAAAACCTTAGTTGAACATGGCTAGGAGGTTCTCTCAGATATCATTTTACACTTTTTCAGATCTGAGCGACAACTTTACGAAAAAAGTACTTATGGAGTTTTCTTTTGTCCTCTTTTTCAAACTCTCTAAATATGAAAAAGGATCGGGTTGTCATTGTCGTTAGGCTCATTAAAACATAAAATAGCTACGGACTTGTCAATCATGGCAAGAATCAAGTTTCATTTATCGCTAGACTCGTTAAATTATTAAATAGCGATGAATATTCACTCGAAGGGTTGAATTATAGATCAATCATATGTTATCCTCCTCAAACTTGTTAAAAAATAAAGAGGTACTAGTCAACAAATGACCGGGGAAAGTTTGGGAAAGTGAAAAGAACTTTTAGGGTAGCAGGTCGCTCTTGAACATGACACTTCACTCCATCATCGTGACTTTTTGGGTTGGGTAATCTTCTTGACGGTTCATTCATACCTATGGTTCATCATACCTTCACTTCGGTGTTGGGTCAATGTTGCCAACTCATCTCAATGTCACCGATATGTTCAAAAGAAGTCATCTAGTGAATACTCATCCTTCTGCAATACTCATAAACCTTCATTTTCACGACAGTCATCCTTGAAAATTGTTATATCAAGTCACATTTTGTCTCTGAAATTAGTAACTCCCGTTTCGTGATAAAGTGACTTCCTGTCAACGTCAAATCATCATCCAAGAAGTTTACTTAGAAACATCGTCTTCCAATACCATGAGGCTTGTTACAACATCGAAAAGATCCTCGCTTCTGAACCTTTGACCGAAAGATTTTGTTTGGCGTTCAACATCAAATCATCTATTCATGCCTTATGAAATGTACTGCAGTACTTTAAGAGCCATTAACATCAATGGTGGTTCTCTCATGTTTGTTAACAGCTCACGTCATTGGCTGGTAATCAAATGATATCTTACCATGTTTGACTACAAATCATATATTCGCATGGCTAGACTTGTACCTGAATGATCAAGTGAACGAAATAAGAAGACCCTAGATCTAGTTTCAGCCATCCAGGTTGCAATTTTAGGATTGTTGTACGCATCATATGTACGCTGACCTTACATACAGATCATACAACATTCCAATGTAGACGAATTTCTGCATTATGTACATGTTATTAGATAGTTTATGTGTTGATCATAGGAATTCCTCCCTCAGAAATTTGTGATCAAGATGAAAATACCATGATTTAATGTATTGTAAGATTGATGCAGGTCATCATTCCACTTTAGTTCCAGCTCATCACGTCGTAAAGCATCTCATTCAAAATATTTTTATTATTTTGACTTCATGCTTTAGGGGGCAGCTGTTATAGGTCAATTTGGGAATCATCCCCCATGACCTAGTCAAACTAGACATCATCCCCATGACCAATGAAATAGGGTCTATCATCCCCTTACATTTTAGTTGCTATATGACCTAAGAGAAGAAAAAATCATTCATGGCTTCTATTGTGATTTTCCAAGGTTTTAAGTATATGTTATATCACTTATGAGCTCACCCTTGGATGCAAAAGTTGTAGAAACATGTATGATTTGCTCAGAGAATCATGAGATCAAGGATTGTCCTTCCATTCCTGGACTCAAAGCTGTTTTTCAAGAAGATCCAAATTCAGTAGAATCTCTTTGTTTTGTCGCAAGGAGACCTTGGCAGGGACAACAAACTCAAGGGTTTAACAACCCTATGAATTATCAAACCCAACCAAATTGGAATCCTTGGCAACAACCTTGGCCCCAACATCAAAATTCATATCAGCCATGGGTAAAAGGGATGCAAAATCCTTATGGGAGATTTTCTCAATTTTATCAATATCCTCCATCTTTTCAAAATCAACAAGCTCCACAACTTCCAAGCCCAAATCCACAACTTTCATTGCCATTTCCACAACAACAACCTTCTCAACAAAATTCAAATCCTCAACTCATGCTTCCATAACAACAAGAGACAAATCAACTTCCAGCTCAACCATTGCCAAATCCTAACAATAAGAATCCTCAGACTACTTATATGGTAGAAGGACAACAATTTCCTACCTACATGATTGTTCCTCTCAACGGTGTACAACTCAGATCTGGTAGAGTTTTAGAAAAACCTTCTATAGATATTCAAGAGCAAGATACCTCTGAGGAGGACTCTCTTCAAGTTAATAAGGGTTCTGAGGAAGAATCTCTTCAAAATCCAAGCATGCAAAAAGAAAAAGAAAAGTTAACACCCACAATTCCTATAGTTGAGCAACCAACATCTTCATCTACACCTCCTTTTCCTGAAAGATTACAAATTGACAAGGGGGTGGAAAAACAAATCTTGTTGCCTAACTATGACTTTCTAGATGAATTGAAGAATGTTTGTATCAAGATTCCCTTGCTACAAGCCATTCGAGAGATTCCTATTCTAGCAAAAACAATAAAGGAGTTGAGTTTCAAAAGACCAGGAAGGAAAATAAAAGACACAAGAAGAATCCACCTGGTAGGAAAAATTGCAGATATCATGATGGGAAAAATTACCATGCAGAAGTATGTAGATCCAGGAAGTCCAATTGTCAAGACACATATAAATGGAATAGAAATTCCAAACACATTGATTGACTTAGGGGCTGCTATCAACATTATGAGTAGACAGACTATGGAACAGCTAAAACTTCCTAACCTTCTTTTTACACCTACTTTACTGCAACTTGCAGATCGATCAGTTATTAAACCAGATGGTGTATTAGAAGATATTTCAGTCTCCTTAGATTCTTGGGAATATCCAATAGACTTTATGATTTTGACTCCCAAGAGTAATCTAGGAGGGCACCCACTTATTTTAGGAAGACCTTGGCTAGCCACAGCTGATGCTTTTATTAGTTGTAGATATGGGGACATGTACATTTCTAATGGTAATTCGACAAAGAAATTCAATTTGTATCCTCCGGCAAGAGCAATCACAGAAGTAGGAGACAATGAATGGGTTGATGATGAGGACACTATACAACCTGTCTTTACCATTTCTGAAATCAGTGAGGATAGTCAAATTATGAACACATTAGAAAATTTTGAGACATCTTCAGAATATGACCCCACACAATTTCAGTTGGAATCTGACATAGAATATTTATCATCAAGACAAATGTCTCTTTACTCTATGGAAGAATTTGGTAATTCTGCTATTGAGATTTTTCCAGAAAAGACATTGAATATCAACAAACATTTGGAGAAATCACAACAAGAAGAACTAACCAGAATCTTGCAAAAACATTCTATTGCATTTGCATGGGAGTATACTGACATGAAGGGTATTGATCCTAAGACTTGCATCCATCATATCTATATTGAGGAAAACAATAGACCAATCAGACAACCTCAAAGAAGGATGAATCCAAATCTTAGGGAGATAGTGAAAGAAGAGCTCCAAAAACTTCTCGATGTAAACTTCATTTATCCAATTTCAAATAGCCGATGGGTTTCTCCTTTGGTTATAGTACCTAAAAAGAATGGTAAATGGAGGGTATGCATTGATTACGGGGAATTGAACAAAGCAACTTTGAAGGATCACTTTCCTTTGCCTTTTATCGATCAGGTATTAGATACATTAGCAGGTAAAAAGTACTTTTCATTTTTGGATGGTTTTAGTGGCTATAATCAAATTCAGGTAGCACCTGAAGATCAAGATAAGACCACATTTACTTGTCCATGGGGAACTTTTGCCTACCGAGTGCTTCCTTTTAGGTTATGTAATGCACCAGCAACATTCCAAAGAGCAGTACTAGGAATTTTTTCTGATCTAATCCATGATTGTGTAGAGGTTTATATGGATGATTTTACAGTTTATGGTAATTCATTTAAAGAGGCATTAGAAAATTTGGAAAAATTTCTCATAAGATGTAAAGAAACAAACCTTTCATTAAGCCATGAAAAATGCTTTATGATGTTTACTGAAGGGATTGTTTTAGAACATCATATTTCAGGAGATGGGATTAAGGTTGATAGATCAAAAGTTGAAGTCATCTCCAAGTTACCTATTCCAAATTGTCAAAGAGATGTTAGAAGTTTTCTAGGATTTACTGGTTAATATAGAAGATTTATAGAAAACTTCACTAAAATTGCATCTCCACTCTTCAAATTGCTTACAAAAGACTGTGAATTTAAATGGGATCCTGATTGTCAATCAGCTTTTGAAACTTTGAAAACAAGAATATCTGAAGCACCTATCTTGAGAGGACCAAATTGGAAACTTCCTTTCCATATTTCTACAGATGCTTCAGATACAGCTCTTGGAGCTGTGTTGGGTCAAAAAGATTTAATTCCTTATGCCATTTATTACACCGGTAAAAATTTGACTCCCACAGAGTTGAATTATACTGTGACTGAAAAAGAGTTCTTAGCTGTTGTTCATGCAATTAATAAGTTTAGACATTACATAACATGCTATGAAACTTTTATTCATACTGACCATTCTGCAATTAGATATTTAATGAACAAACCTGTTACTAATGGCAGAGTGACAAGATGGCTTTTACTTTTGCAAGAATTCAATATTACTGTGTTGGATAGACCGGGAAAATAGAATACAGTAGCTGATTTCTTGTCTAGGATTCAAAATACTAAAGAAGATTCTCCTGTAGAAGATAAATTTCCTGATGAATACTTGTTTGCAGTAACTATTAAGACCCCTTGGTATGCGGATATTGCTAACTATTTGGTTACAGGGAAACTACCTTCACATTTATTTCCAAGAGAAAAACGAAAGATTATTCAGGAGAGTTCAAAATATTCATGGATTTCTAACGAATTGTTTAAAGCAGGGCCAGATCTTGTGATCAGAAGATGTGTCAGGGAAGATGAAATGCCTGATATTCTTAAGGCATGTCATGATGAACCATGCGGCGGACACTTTGCAGACAAAAGGACGGCTTATAAAATCCTTTCTTTAGGATATTATTGGCCTTCCCTCTTCAAAGATGCAAAACAATATGTCAAAAGGTGTGACAGCTGCCAAAGAGTAGGGAAACCTACCCTTTCAAATGAAATGCCATTGCAACCACAGGTACTCATTAAACCCTTTGAAAAATGGGCTTTAGATTTAATTGGACCTATTAATCCACCATCTAAGCAAAAGTAATATATATTGGTTTGTCTGATTATGTTACTAAATGGGTAGAAGCCAAAGCATTAGTGTCTGCTACTGAAAATTCAGTTGTTAATTTTCTTTATGAGGATATTTTTACTCGCTTTGGTGTTCCAAGAGAAATTGTGACAGATCAGGGAAGCCAATTCACATCCAACTTGGTGGAGAAGTTGATGGAAGAATACAAAATCAAGCACAAAAGATCTACTCCTTACCATCCGCAAGCAAATGGTCAAGTGGAGTCCACAAACAAAGTTCTTGAAAGTATCATCACCAAAACTGTTCATCTACATAGAAGAGATTGGGCAGAAAGGCTTCCTAAAGCCTTGTGGGCCTACAGAACTACATGGAGAAATACAACAGGACATTCTCCCTATGAACTTGTTTATGGGAAAGAAGTCTTGCTCCCCATTTAGTTCCAAGTCAAGACCTTCAAGATAGCAGTTCAGTTGGGGATGGACTTATCAGAAGCCCAAAAGCATAGAATGGAGCAGTTGAATGAGCTAGATGAGATTAGAAAAGAAGCAATTCTAAGAACTGATCTAGTTCAATATCAAAGAGCTAAATGGCATGACAAGTATATCAAAGAGAATAAGTTTCAAGAAGGAGATTGGGCATTGTTATTTGATTCCAAGTTTAAAGATTTTCAAGGGAAATTTCAGACTCATTGGCTTGGGCCATATGAGATTGACAAGATCTTTAGCAATGGAGCTGTAAGAATCAAGACCATTTATGAGTTTCAAACTCCTCTTATTGTGAATGGCCATAGATTGAAAGTTTATCATAAGCCACTCTCAAAAGAGGATTTTGTCAAAATGTTTCAAGAAAGTTCTGCAATCAGGCTGGTACAGAAGAATTCTTCTTCTCCACCAACCTAGTTCTTTTGTTGTTTTCAGTAAAAAAATAAAAAAAATAAAAAAAAATAATGGTATAAGCCTGAAAACCAATCATCGATTGGCAGTCTTATGCAGAAAATATAGGGTGAAAATCAGGAACACCTGACACTCTATATTTTCCAAAAAAAAAAAAATGATTCAAACCATACATTCATGATTCAATCCCTCACCATCAGTCCAGCTGTGGCTTTCGGAGGCAACTAAAGATGTCATGTACGATTTAATATATCTAAATTTGCGGAAAAGAAACTAATATTAAACTACACATTTCATGATACAATCCCTCACCATCAGTCCAGCTGTGGCTTTCGGAGGCAACTGAAGATGCTATGAGCAGCTTAATATATCTAAATTTGCAGAAAAGAAACTAATACTAAACTACACATTTCATAATGCAATCCCTCACCACCAGTCCAGCTGTGGCTTTCGGAGGCAACTGAAGATGCTATGAGCAGCTTAATATGTCTAAATTTGCAGAAAAGAAACTAATACTAAACTACACATTTCATAATGCAATCCCTCACCATCAGTCCAGCTGTGGCTTTCGGAGGCAACTGAAGATGCTATGAGCAAATTAGTATATCTAAATTTTAACTACTGAAGCAGATAAACAAAACTGAAATGTACAAAGAAATATTGAAATTAAACAAAAGCTATGAAAAGAAAACTAGCAGCAGAACAATGTTAGTTCCATGTCATTAGTCAAAAAGCTATGAAAATGCCCGGGCTGCCTATCTATAACCTGAAACAAGAACACTGATCAGTGATTAACAATCATAAAGCATGAAAGACAGAAATGAAATGGAAATTATGGAAATGTATAAACAGATATGAAACAAATGCAATATATGAACATATGAATGGATTATGACACAATGATCTCTAAAGAAACAAAATTAAAATTATACACTAATGCACAAAACCTTAGCTGAGCAGGGGCCCTCTACACCAGCCTTGGCAACGGTCCTCAAATACGAATTAAGTTGGAAAACAGAGTCTTCTTGTATTAAAAAGCAGTCATTTACAGAATGGTAATGTTACGGCACAAGTGCAGCGTAATCACACTACAGAGCAAAAGATAACAGAGACTAACATTCACTAATATCAACTAACTCTATATGCGTATGCAAACGCATTATATATAACAACGAACTATAACTGTCTCCTAAAGTTCATGCTGGTGGAGAGCACGTAGACCACTACGTCCACGGATCTAGGATCATGGCCGTGTTGGAAAGTAAATCTACGAGAGGTGGATGCTTGAATTCGACTCTGGAGCCCTGTACAGATGTCGATTTATCCTCTGCAGGCTTAGAAACGACCGTATGAATCTTCATGTGACACGAAACAGAGTCCGGCCGACATGAAACTCCATGGTTGACTTCCATGTGGACGCCTTTGACCACGGCTTCTTTGGATGAGTTTGCTTGAACCAATAGGACACGAACCATGTCCACGTCATTCCTGACCTGCCCATGTGGCTCGTTTTCCTTGTAGACACCTGTAGCATAGAGTTTCACAAAATAGCTGCGGAAAGTTGCAGCAGCTGCGGAAAGTGGCAAGATTGCTTTTACTTTTGCAAGAATTCAATATTACTGTGTTGGATAGACCAGGAAAACAGAATACAGTAGCTGATTTCTTGTCTAGGATTCAGAATACTAAAGAAGATTCTCCTGTAGAAGATAAGTTTCCTGATGAATACTTGTTTGCGGTAACTATTAAGACCCCTTGGTATGCAGATATTGCTAACTATTTGGTTACAGGGAAACTACCTTCACATTTATTTCCAAGAGAAAAACGAAAGATTATTCAGGAGAGTTCAAAATATTCATGGATTTCTAACGAATTGTTTAAAACAGGGCCAGATCTTGTGATCAGAAGATGTGTCAGGGAAGATGAAATGCCCGATATTCTTAAGGCATGTCATGATGAACCATGCGGCGGACACTTTGCGGACAAAAGGACGGCCTATAAAATCCTTTCCTTGGGATATTATTGGCCTTCTCTCTTCAAAGATGCAAAACAATATGTCAAAAGGTGTGATAGCTGCCAAAGAGTAGGGAAACCTACCCTTTCAAATGAAATGCCACTACAAACACAGGTACTCATTGAACCCTTTGAAAAATGGGCTTTAGATTTCATTGGACCGATTAATCCACCATCGAAGCAAAAGAAGTATATATTGGTTTGCACTGATTATGTTACTAAATGGGTAGAAGCTAAAGCATTAGTATCTGCTACTGAAAATTCGGTTGTTCATTTTCTTTATGAGGATATTTTTACTCGCTTTGGTGTTCCAAGAGAAATTGTAACAGATCAGGGGAGCCAATTCACATCAAATTTGGTGGAGAAGTTGATGGAAGAATACAAAATCAAGCACAGAAGATCTACTCCTTACCATCCACAAGCAAATGGTCAAGTGGAGTCCACAAAAAAAGTTCTTGAAAGTATCATCACCAAAACTGTTCATCTACATAGAAGAGATTGGGCGGAAAGGCTTCCAGAAGCCTTGTGGGCCTACAGAACTACATGGAGGAATACAACAGGACATTCTCCCTATGAACTTGTTTATGGGAAAGAAGTCTTGCTCCCCATTGAGTTCCAAGTCAAGACCTTCAAGATAGCAGTTCAGTTGGGGATGGACTTATCAGAAGCCCAAAAGCATAGAATGGAGCAATTGAATGAGCTAGATGAGATTAGACAAGAAGCAATTCTAAGAACTGATATAGTTCAATATCAAAGAGCTAAATGGCATGACAAGTATATCAAAGAAAAGAAGTTTCAAGAAGGAGATTGGGCATTGTTATTTGATTCCAAGTTTAAAGATTTTCAAGGAAAATTTCAGACTCATTGGCTTGGGCCATATGAGATTGACAAGATCTTTAGCAATGGAGAGGTAAGAATCAAGACCATTGATGAGTTTCAAACTCCTCTTATTGTGAATGGCCATAGATTGAAAGTTTATCATAAGCCACTCTCAAAAGAGGATTTTGTCAAAATGTTTCAAGAAAGTTCTGCAATCAGGCTGGTACAGAAGAATTCTTCTTCTCCACCAACCTAGTTCTTTTGTTCTTTTCAGTTAAACCAAAAAAAAAATAAAAATAATGGTATAAGCCTGAAAACCAATCATCGATTGGCAGTCTTATGCAGAAAATATAGGGTGAAAATCAGGAACACCTGACACTCTATATTTTCCAAAAAAAAATAAAAAATCTCTCTTTCATTTCACAAGCTTTGTCACCACCCACTCCATTTCATTCCACTTCATTCCATTTCATTTCATTTCATTTCACTTCATTCCACTTCATTTTATTCCATTCCATCAATAAAAATCTTTTTCATGACCATTTCTATCTAGTCATTTGTCATTTGATCATTTCCATTCATCCAAGTAATAGCTGTGTCAGTTTCCGCAGCTGACATCTGTTTCCGCAGCTGACTCCAGTTTCCGCAGCCAGAAGCAGATTCCGCAGCTACTACTCTGTTTTCAAAGAGAATGTACAGTCAGATGTTATTTCCATAATTAGAAAATAAAATGCAGGTGAGAGGATCAAAAATAAAGACATGGAGCATTCAAGACACCAATGGAGATCAATCAGTTGAAGACCAAGGGCAAAGGCAAAGATTCCAAAGGTATGAATAAAATTTATTTCAAATAGCATTGAAAAACACATTTTTATATAGTTTTGAACCATGAGCTCTATCCATTACACGCAATGATTATATTGACAGTTTCGTAACCTTTCACGATCTCCATATTATCCTCTTGCATTCATTCACAAACGGTTTTATCATTGAAATTCCGATTTTCACTCATGTTCCAATATCCCACCGGAGATAATGAGACGTATTTGATTTGACCAAGGACTCTTACAGCCGCATAAATTCATAACCGTTGATTGAAACGTGTTCATATTTATTACACATCCACCAAAATTCAAAACGCTGCCGAATGTATTATACTTTGTTAATCTCTTTGTTGTGTCTCTGCCGTGTTCACGAAACCCCACTTTGCTCATTCTCACTCCCGGATATTTACCCACTGTCTCATTCCATTTCGTTCCTTTTGCTCATTCTCACTCCCAGATATCTACCCACAGTCTCACTCCATTCCGTTTATGGTGTTCACTCCCATTTTTATGATATATCCCCACAGCCATTGTGCTTGTTCCTGTGCATTCAACCATTCTATTTCCATTTGAAACCCTCACAAAGGCAAATTTGTGAAGAACAGAAAAGTGAAATGGGAAAATTGCTAAGAGCAGAGCCGGAAGGACCTAAGTTTATAGAGGGATATCCGCAAGCAAAAGAGATATTGAAGAAAGCAAAATGGCTGCGTTTTATTCAGAAATTCAGAGGTTATCACAAAGAAGTTACGAAAGCATTTGCAAGGTCGTTTGATGGCTCGGAAGCAGAGATTGGAGACCTCAAGTTTGCAGTCAATGAAGCATCTATAGCAATAGCCACGGAACTTCTTCAGGAGGGAGAGCGTTGGGTCAAAAATAAAAGCATCAGTGATGAGGCATGGAGAACAATCTTACGAAACCAAGTTATGGACATAACTGTTTTTAAAAGAGGAATTCCTGTGCATGCATTGAAAGAAGAATGGGCCACTTTACTGCTAATTGTTCAGAAATTCATTACATGTGAAGGCCGTTTTGGGTCCATGTATATGTACCATACCAGGCTATTGATGAATTTTCTAGAAAATAAAACTCTCAATCTCCCATATTTTCTATTCAATAGCTTGAAGAAAATGGCTGTGACTGTTCAAAAACACTTAGGAGATGTAGAGCCCCATCTATATCACCACGGCCTTATAAAAATTATGATTGAAAAGGAGTTAAAGGAAAGAAAAGACACATGGGAACAATTTCTAGTTAGAAATTTCTTTGAGGAACCTCAGGAAATTCCTGAAGGTAGTTCAACAAGAAGGAGTAGAAGAAAAAGAATAAATGTTGAAACCCAAATTACTCCTACTCAGGAAATTCCTACAGCTAGCACAGCAAGAAGAAGTAGGAGGAAAAGAACAATTGATGAAATCCAAAACACTCCTACTACTACTATGGAAAGAATTGATAGGGAAGAGAGACTGGTAAAAAGGAAGAAGAAGGAAATCAAAGGTAAGAAGCCAATAACACCAAAAGAAAGAGAAATTATTGAGGTTGTACATAAAACTCCTTCTTCTGAAGAAGAATATCATCAAGTGCTATCAGAAAGATTAGTTTATCTTCAAAAACAGTCATCCATGCCCAAGAAGACAGAAAAAGGAAAACAAAAACAAAAGGATAGTGTACCACAGCGTGTAAGGAGAAGCAGCAGGCTTAAGGGGAAATTGAGAAAAACGCAAATTAAGGGTCCTCATTTCATTGATTTGGGTGAGGAGACATCTGAACAGTCCCCAACTGACCATAGTCCATCTCAGTCAGTTAGTGAACCTGGTTCATTTCATTCCCAATCAGACAATGAACATACTCCATCCTATTCTCAGCAAAATATTGATGTAAGCTCTCCTCGGCCAGATTTTGAACATAACTCTCCTTTACAGCATTTTGGGGACAGCCCAATAAAAATGACACCTGAAATAGACCCCAAGCAGCAGGAGGTATATGACTATATAGAATCTTTGGAAAAGGCAGCCACAGGTCCAAGTACTTCTTCCATTCAGCCTCATACATTGCAGAATGATTTAGTTCAATCATTAAAACAGGAAATTTTTGAGCTGGAGCTTTTAAATAGGCACATCAAAAATGAAAATGAAACATTGAAAGAACAAGGCAAGCTGGACAAGATCATCCATGATAATACTATGTTACATTTTGGAATATGGCAGAAGAAGAATAAGAAATTGAAAAGGAAATGCCAGAAATTGAGCAGAGCACTTGTAAATATCAAATTTAGGTGCTTAATGAAGAAACCCAGAATGATGGCAGTACCAAAGAAGAAGAGAAGGGGGTTGGATGTGCTGGCTGAAGTATCAAGGCACATGAACTGAACAAAGAGTATCAAAATTTTGGTTGCATGAGGACATGCAACACCTTCACAGTGGGGGTATGTTGAGTCCCGAATTTGCATCTTTTCCATACACTTTTCCATACCTTTTTCACTCACCTAAACCCCCCAAATTGTCAATATCATGTGCAAAAGGGTATCTAACATGGTTTTTAATTATATTTTTGTGTTTTCTATTTGATCTAGATTTTGTTCATTCAGCTGCGGAATCTTGCCACTTTCCGCAGCTGCTGCAACTTTCCGCAGCTATTTTGTGAAACTCTATGCTACAGGTGTCTACAAGGAAAATGAGCCACATGGGCAGGTCAGGAATGACGTGGACATGGTTTGTGTCCTATTGGTTCAAGCAAACTCATCCAAAGAAGCCGCGGTCAAAGGCGTCCACATGGAAGTCAACCATGGAGTTTCATGTCGGCCGGACTCTGTTTCGTGTCACATAAAGATCCATACGGCCGTTTCTAAGCCTGCGGAGGTTAAATCGACATCTGTACAGGGTTCTGGAGTCGAATTCAAGCATCCACCTCTCGTAGATTCACTTTCCAACACGGCCATGCTCCTATATCCGTGGACGTAGTGGTCTACGTGCTCTCCACCAGCATGAACTTTAGGAGACAGTTATAGTTCGTTGTTATATATAATGCGTTTGCATACGCATATAGAGTTAGTTGATATTAGTGAATGTTAGTCTCTGTTATCTTTTGCTCTGTAGTGTGATTACACTGCACTTGTGCCGTAACATTACCATTCTGTAATGACTGCTTTTTAATATAAGAAGACTCTGTTTTCCAACTTAATTCGTATTTGAGGACCGTTGCCAAGGCTGGTG
>CM076583.1:743797164-743987526 GCA_034641835.2 Pinus albicaulis
TCTTATCATCTATTTAATGCTTTGAGGAAATGTCTCATGATGGTTAGGAAAAAGAGGAATTAGTCGAGTAACCTCCCTAGTGTGTAGCAGACTTTGGATAGATGCATATACTTGGATTTTATTATTTGAAATTAGACCTCCAAGGTATTATTTTGACCTTAGTGGTTATATGAGGTACTTTTTAATTAGTTTCAAAGGTGGGATGTTGTGAAATCAAGCTTTGGAATACTAGTGTACAAGTGAATTTTGCAGGAACTAATAGATAGAATTTGCAGCTATTGTAGCGGGATTCATGTGGTATTTCTTTAGCAGTGTTTTTCCTTCTATGATCATATGTTTGAATGTATTTTACCTTCCATTTCCATTTCCATGCTTCATGTTTTTGATTTCTAAGATGATAAGCATAATTCATTGATTTAATGCTCTGTTTTGGAGAAGCTTTCACATTTTTGTTCATTTTCTTCTGATATAAAAGAATTCGCGATATTCATGCTCATTTTGAAGCCTTATAAATCTACCCTAGAAACAAATATATCTCTAAAGTGCTAAATTATATGCCTACCTTGCCCCATTACATCTCTACAAATCTGATTTTTAAAGCCCAGACCTAGTCCTCCTAGACCTAAACCACCATCCAACACAAAACCATCAAATCAACCAAATCCTAATCTACATACCTAGCCTAATATCCTTTACACTCCAGTCAATTGATTTTGATCTCTTTGAGAGAGCCCTCTTAGTCTAGTAGGGATAGCTACTAGGTCAATGTGGTATGTGGTTACCTTTGTTGGTATTTTCTCCAACCTTCGGAGAACTGGTGGAGTGCTAACATCTTGGTGCCATTGTTAGGGGGTGAGCTGATAGATATTCCCCAGAACAATGACAAGCATAAAATATGATTGTTTATGCTGAAAAATGATTAGGCACAAGAAGGTTTTGCATCTTTCACCTGGCGACTCGAGTGTCGAAGAATTCAAAGGTTCATAATTTTCATGGCGATTCCACTTTTCAAGAACTGGTAGTCTAAAGAACTTCTTGGTGACTTCATTGTTTTCAATATGGATTCAACAGCTCAAAGGTATGCTCCTATGAATCAAGCTCATATTCATGGTTTCCCAAGCCATATTCCTTGTATATATTGGTAAACAGAGTTGCCAAAGTTTAAAGGTTAGGATGGAGAAGGTGGTAGTTTGCATTTGGTCAAATTTCATTTTCATATTCATAGACTAAAGATTAAGTTTCATGAAGATTTTCTAATGAAAATTTTCAAGGATACCTTAGAGGAAAAAGTGAGATCATGGTATGAATGTCTTCCATATACTAATATATATTATCTAAAGGACTTTCATTTAGTTTTCTTTCAACATTATCAAAGCTATAATTCTTCATTGTCGACGATTGATAGTTCTTGTGAGATTTTCGAAAATTTCATTGAGTTTCTTGAAAATTTGTATGGGGTGTTGGCTCCCTGTGATTTGCAAGATTGGAAAGAAAAAATACTGTAGGGGCCACATCGGAACCACTTTGGAATCCTAGGACCTAGCCTTCCTGGATTCAGAGAGGGATCTCTCTATTTATAAGTGTTTTGAAATGATATATCTTTATGCTCTTTGTTTTAAGATATTAAGCTAGTTATGAAGTTCTAAGGACTTGTTTGTTTTGGTTGAATTAATTGATAGATTGATAGATATGTGGTGTGACTAATTGAAGGGATGTTTTAGCTGAATAGACAGACTATGAGAAAAAATTGATCCATTGGGCTATGGAGTCATAAAAGGATTTAATTGTTCATCAACTCTGCAAGGTTTTCATAGGGAAAGCTAACTATATCAAGTGGATCTCTTAAATTAGATTGTGATATGAAACAATAATAAGTTGTGAAGTCACCAAAGCTATAGTCAATTAAGAATATTCTAGCTCTACTTAGAAAATAAAAGCCTTATAAGGTAACTATTTGAGACAAACCAAAGGATAGGGCATACCATCGACTTATTTGGCTAGACTTCAATAAGAAAACCTTTAAGACAACAATCCAACAATCCTACGACTACTGTCAGAAAAAATAACACATTTAAGATAACAATGAGAGCAGCTAAAGAGAAAATTGAAGCGTATCTTCTTTAACTCAACACTCAAAAGAATCTTCAAAGCAACATTTTGAGGCAGACTAGAGGTGAGGGCATACCATAGACTTCCCTAGTTTGGACTCTACTAAGTATACTTAAAAGAAAAGTCTTAAAAAAAATATCTCAAGCGATACCGAAGGACAAGGCTCACCATAAACTTACTTGGTTTCACTCTACTGAATCATTTCTAAGACAACAAGCTAGATGGAACTTGAGGGCAATTAAGAATCCTCCAATCAGCCCTTGTAGAAGAAAACATAAAGATAAAAAATGCATACAGAAATAGGGTGCCAAGACAACATATCCTACTCTAAAACTTATGTTCTTTTATCAGAGAAAAGGTGGACAGAATGGAAAACATAAGAAAAACAATGACAAATGAGGAAAACTTCACCATTAACATAGCTCAAGAATCCTGTGAACCTGCTTGTATTATTGATGATCAAACCAGTTACAATACTCCATGTACAATAACTATCTGCAACTCATAGCTTTCTCAAATCCATCCTAGCAGTCCTCAAATAGCTCAGCAATAGAAATCAGTCAGATAACCACCAACTAGCCAACACTAAAAATGAAACTCATATGCAGTATTTATCTGCAAAATGAGGAGGTGGTGCTAAGCTAGGGTTTGGAATGTCATTTATTACAGAGTTAATGATTTTTGACCTTTGAGACCATGCAAGGCCCAAGGAAAAAATATCTAAAGGTGTTTCTCTAAAATAATAACTCCTAGCTTAACTTCTGAGTTAATTTCTGTGAAATGTTTGACTTTAAGGTTTTTTGCAATAACTTTACAATAACTGTTGGTAGATGAAAAAATATCTCTGAATGTTTTTAATAATTGTTTGATGTTTTATTGAAAGAAAACATGTTGTAGGTGGAAAAATATCCTTTGAAGAAGTAACTGTTATAGGTTTAGTCATTTGAATGTGTTTCTGGGCTAGGAATAATTAATTAAACCATAATTTAATTATTATTCCCAGTCATGTTTAACCCAAAAACAAAGAAATTAATGAGATAAACCCATAGTTATCTTATTATTTTCTAGGAATAATTATTTAATAATACTCCTTGTTAAATATGACCAAATCAACCACCATTAATCAAATAAATCATTATTTATTTGATTATATCCCAACCACTTCCTTAAAAAGATAAATAAATCATTTATTTATTTATTTTTCACTAATCAAGGGATTTGACCCAAGTCAAACACCCTTTCCCTCCAACAAATAATAATAAAATATTCCATAGAGGTGTATCTAGATGTGATTAACATTATTTTAATCATGCACCAAGATCTAGAAGGACCCAATATTTTGTTATAAATAGGAGGGTTTTCCCCATCATTCTTCACCTTTTGTTGCATATTAGATTACTCTGGATCTATACACTTGGTCTCATTTCTGCCATTTTGCTCCCATTGAGCTCTACCTTCTACATTGGGTTTTTCTACATCTACAAGAGAGAGAAAGCTTAGATCTGAAGTGCTGAGGACTACAAAGAACCCATCCCATTGAGGAGATCCGGATACACCTTCTTGTTTCCTCCCAGGTGCCCTGTAATATAAAAATTCATTCAAAAATCGTGTTCTTGTCTTGTCTGTTGGATGCATGGAGCAAACTCTTTACTTTACTGCTTAATATATTTCCATTTATAGATCTGTTTGTTGCAGCACTTTAACTACTAATTGCAGATCTGAAGATGTTTTGCAGCCATTATTGTTGTTAGGGCTATTAGTTATGCGTAGCTTAAGTGGTTCTTTTTCGTACGCTTCGACAAAGAATTCATACTAACAATAGTTATGTTGAAAAATTGGACAAATATGCTGATAATCAAGCTAGTTCTTCAACCAGTTCATCAACAGCAGCATTGCCTACAGGGAAAAACCTTCATGACAGATTGGAGAATTTATTTTATCTTGAGCATGAAGTAAATCATTTGTTCCCAAATCAACCTGATTTCTTCAGATATACTGAGGCTGATGAAACACTAAGAAAGTTGCAAAGGACCAGAGTGCCAGAAGTTCAATGGTGGGAAGAAATGATGGAACTTTTGTAAAAAATTATCCTTACATAAATTTTTGCCTATTTACACAGTATATCATGATAAAAAGGATAAAAGGATGAACAAAGGTCAAAGAGTATCCGAGCAGTTAAAGAGTATCAGTTAAAGAGTTCAAAGAGTAGCAGTTAAAGAGTATCAGATTGTCGATAATCTCCATGTGGACTGTTACTGGGTTTTATATCAAGTCCCTGTATGTGACATGGGGTATTTTTCTATCACTGTCTAGGGTGGGACTTCCACATTTCTGGATGGATATTTGGGTTCCAATATTCAGATGTGAAAATGTAATGACTTCATGGACTGTTTTACTTCATATAATATATTCAAAACTACGTTTTTTCTCTTGTGAAAAAAAAATGATTAATGTTTATCACTCTGCCTTCAAAACTAGCGATGCTGGTCTATGTTGCTGGTTTATTGATATGGTCTGATGGTCTTTTTATATTTTGGACATATCACACTCCTCACATGATTAGCGTTTTTTCTGTTCAAGGATTTTGGGTACTTTAATTTGTATTTGGAACAATGGACGTCGGTACCCTATCTGTTGTTTTACTATTCTACATACTGCTATTTCACTTTCTTATAGATGCCTCGGGCATATTTGGATGCTTTCTCAGATTTGTCGATAATCTCCATGTGGACCGTTACTGGGTTTTATATCATGTCCCTGTATGTGACATGGGTATTTTTCTATCATTGTCTGGGGTTGGACTTCCACTTTTCTGGATGGATATTTGGGTTCCAATCTTCAGATGTGAAAATGTAATGACTTCATGGACTATTTTACTTCATATAATATATTCAAAACAACGTTTTTTCTCTTGTGAAAAAAATGATTAATGTTTATCACTCTGCCTTCAAAACTAGCGATGCTGGTCTATGTTGCTGGTTTATTGATATGGTCTGATGGTCTTTTTATATTTTTGACATATCACACTCCTCACATGATTAGCGTTTTTCTCTGTTGCAGGATTTTGGGTACTTTAATTTGTATTTGGAACAATGGACGTCGGTACTCTATCCGTTGCTTTACTATTCTACATACTGCTATTTCACTTTCTTATAGATGCCTCGGGCATATTTGGATGCTTTCTCAGATTGTCGATAATCTCCATGTGGACCATTACTGGGTTTTCTATCATGTCCCTGTATGTGACATGGGGTATTTTTCTATCATTGTCTGGGGTGGGACTTCCACTTTTCTGGATGGATATTTGGGTTCAAATCTTTAGATGTGAAAATGTAATGACTTCATGGACTGTTTTACTTCATATAATATATTCAAAACAGCGTTTTTCCTCTTTTAAAGTTTCATTTGTTTTTTTAAATTGAACCTGTCGTCGCAATTCCAATGCCTTGTAAGCATCGGAATTGCGACAGATTAGAAACGTCGGAAGAGAAACAGTATAAACACATCGAAAGAGCGACGTTCAAAACGTCGGACCACATTTCGTCATAATTGTGACAGTTTACAGACGTCGGAAGAGCGACGTTCAAAACGTCGTACCACAATTCGTCGTAATTGTGATAGTTTACAGACGTCGGAAGAGCGACGTTCTAAACGTCGAACCACATTTCGTCGGAAGTGTGATAGTTTACAAAGGTCGGAAGTGCGACGGATTGGGAGATGTCGGAAGAGTGACACTTTTTTGGAAGCGACGGAAAAAGTGTCGATAGTGCGACACTTTTTAATTGCGTCGGAACTGCGACGGTATGGTAAACCACGTTTTTCCCGCCCTCGAACTGTCGCTCTTGCGACGACTATGTGTCGGAATAGCGACGAATTGGCCATCATAATTTCCGCCAAATTTTCTAGTGTTAACTGCGGAGTTATGATGGAATCCGGTGCATTAACACTGGTATGATCGCACCCGCAAGAATATCCCCTCCTCTCCCTCTTCAAGGGAGACCGTTGAGCCACGGGGAGGGCGCATGACCCCTCCATGGCCCTCGATCCGACATGATGTTTTCTTCCCTCTTGCCACGGCCTCTTCCCTGATCTGGCAGCGTCTGAACCAGAGGAAGAAGAAGAAGAAGGAAAAAATGCGTAAGTTTCGTGGCCATTGGCGGCACTGCATAGAGCTCGCCTGTGGCTTTCAGGCGATGTTCTGCATCCAAGACACCCACTGGGCACTTCCGCCCCCGGGCTAGTCCACTGCTACTCCACCGCCCACCCTAAAAGTGCCCCGCGAATACCGAGAGAGCGTAAGTGTTGGGGTTCCCATGTTTTGGCCAGATTGGCAAGACCAAAAGATGAGACAACATCAGAACCACTTTCAGACTTCAGGATCTAGCCCTCCTGAGTCCAGAGAGGGATCTCTCTATGATTGTCAAAGGTATATGTCTTTGAAGTTTCAAATTTTAAGATATTAGGCTAGTTATAGGCACATGGTTTGTTTGTTCGATTTGGTTTGGTTCGGTTTGGTTATTGGGAATCAAGAAGTAAGTTTAGTATGAGATAAGGATGAGCAAAGAGGATTTTAGGCAAAGGAGAGATAATTCAGGGAACATTCAAGACCATTAGGAAATGGAGTCAAGAAAGGGTTTACTTGCTATTCAACATGCAGGCTTTCAATTGGGCTAGTCATCTAAAGCATTTGGATCCTAAAGATGATTGAGTGGCATGAAATGGTAAGGGAGAAGGTAACAATAAAGGTTTAGAACACAAAGTTAAAGACCTGAGATCAGAGAGAGACTTTGAACTCTCAATGCTTTGGCCTCCAGCTTGAGGGATATTGGAAAGGTTTAATTAACTAAAAATGATCCTAGTGAGACAGAGATAGAGTTCTAGACCTCCCAGTGTTCCCAATTCATTCAATTAACTCCTAACAAGAACATCTAAAGACAGAATTCATTAACTCATACATCATCTAGCAGGAAATGACATCCACTACACTGGTTAAATCAATTGAAATCTATCCTTAGATAACACATAAAGCAGAAAAACATTAAGGGCAGGGAGAGCAGAGACATAGGGTACCTATCAAGGGTAAATCCTATGCCATATTTCTGATGTGTGCCAGAAGAAATGTAATGAAATGAAATAAAACACAGAGATAGAAAAACATCATCAGCTGCTTTAAATCAGGATCCAAAGAAATGTGCTTGTCATATTAAAGAGCAACACCAATCATGTACAACATTTCCAACAGCTTGAACATTCAGCCTGCATACATCTTCCTCAACCTATCTTACAACTTTACACAGAGACTATATCTCAAAGAAACAGCTTACAATTCTCTGATAACCGATCAACAACCTTTACAATGAGTTTCTGTATGAATCTTATAGTTGAAAAAGAGCAGAGGAGGTAGATGAAAAACTAAATGCAGCATTAAAACTCAGAAAAGAAAGGGGGCCGAAGCCCATTCTGTTTAAATTTGGTGCATTTATCTCTGGTACTCTTGGGATGAAAATGTGGTTTTCATCAGTCTTCCATTTACTCCAGGTATGTATCTGATGTACTTTGGCTGCAGCACTTTTGCGATATTTCTAGTGAATTAAACAAAGAGGTAGAATAATGATGCTAGGGTCTGCCATACTCTGAGGAAAATGCTTCTGATCACATAGGATTGTTTGTCAGGGTGTGAATTTCTTCAAGAACATGGTATAGAATAAAAATTGCATGGGTACCCCGTCCTTTATGTGAAAAAAAACATTCTGCTGATGTGGAAACCATGATATACATTCATTTCTGTGCGTTGTACCCTCTGTGTGATCCATGATGTCTTCAATCTGGTACATGCCTTTAAATTATTTAAATAAGGCTCAAAAGTCTTCATTTACATGCCTTATACTCTCTGCTGCTCCACTTCTATCTCTGTCGGTGAAAACTGTGCTTTAATGGCTCTGGGGAGGTTTTACAGAGTTCAAACCCTGCTCTTTTAATGCAAGTCCTGTCATGGCTCCTTCCCATGCTTCCTTCATGATTTCGGCCTCTGAAAAATGGTCCTTTCTGTGTCTTTTGCCACTGTAATAAAGGTTGTGTATCACGATGGTTTTCACCACCTGATAACCCTGCAAAACATGAAAACCTGTTAAAAAATCCATGCTATGGGTGCTTTGATGGCCAGCGGAATGATGGTGCAACTGTGGGGGAACGGCGAGAAATGTTGTGGAAGACTTGCAGTGTGGTGGAAACAGTGGGAAATACAGTTGGAAGGTGGCGTGGATGTAAAATTAAATGAAAACCTTAAAAATCAACCTTAGAATGGAATATACATAAAGGGACGGGCGAATATATGACAACAACATGTGGAGTGATGACGTAGCGGGACCGGGTCAATGGCGGGCATGCAATTAAATCTGGACCATCCGATCTCTGGCGGAGATCGACGGTGGAGAACACGTCGGAGGGCGATGGACAGTGGGCCAGGGGTACGATTGCCTCAGATTAATTCTCGTGCAACTTCGTGGCACGATGACTGTTGGATGGCCCGTCTAAGATCGAACGGTGTACATGCGTATCGCACCGGGTCAAACGTCGAACTTTAACGTGCGATGGGGGAGTGGTTTTTGAACAGTGCCCAAGACGCATGTCGATGGATGAGTGGAATCACTGCGGAATGGGGAAAACCGCCCGCCCTTCAAAAGTGGTGCGATGGAAACCGGCAGTTTCTGAATAGTGCGCGGGCAGGGACCACAGAGATGGATGTACTATGGGCCGTCGGATCAATGGTTAAATGGATGACGGATCTGCGATCGGGGTGGTGAATGGGAAGAATGGTGGATGCCGTGGGGACCGCGACGACCGTCCGATCTATACAGATCGACGGCTTTAACCGCTCCCGATATACATTTGCAATAAGCGCCTTCCGCCTTGGCGCTTGGGCTGCGGCGCTGGGTCACGTGGAGGGGAATGTTAAGGGGGCTGGCCTGAAGGGGGATAAAACCCATATATGTCAAAATGTGGGTTTTTCAACCTTTTTCAATGCAATTTGAGGCCAGAAAAGGGTAACGATAAAGGGGATGAGGAGATTTTTAAACCAAAAAAAGGTGTTGGTATGGTTTGAAAGGGATTTTGGGATGGTTTAGAAGGATTAGGAGAGGGATTTGACAAAAAGGGAAAAGGGAATGAAATGGGACACTTTGCAGGGATTCAAGGGCAAATGAAGGCCTTTTAGAGCATCATTTTTACAATTAGGGAGACTTTATGGAGAAAATCAGTAGAGGGGATTTATCAAAGGATAGAGGGTATGCAGAAGCCTTCAAGGATGATGTATTTTCAGGAAAAGTGCATTCCTTGAAAGCTCAAAAACAATTTAGCCCCCTGCTTGCTTGTCAAGAAATTTATGGGGGGCTAACAGTGGCTCCACATGGGGATGGCTTCTTCTTGAAGGAGACAAGAATTCAGAAATGATCTTTGGTGTAGGCCAGATGCCTGCTGCTTGGCACATCCTTTCTTCTTTGGTTTTTCAGCTGCCACAAATCATGAAGACATTACATCAGCAGAAATACTTTCCCAAACATTCTACCTACCCTTCCTACAATCCTAGCATTTTTTCTCCCAGGGTGCATTTGAACTAGTAGACCCTTTACATCATTTTTATTTTTTACAAACAAGAAAATAAACCTATTCTAAATATACCCTTATCACTCCATGAGACCAGATTAGACTGTTGGTCTCATATGTTTCTCTACCTAATCTAATATCTGCTAGGATTAGACTGTCCAACAGATTTCTTCTCTACATTCTACAACAAAAATTTAAAAACAGTCAAAGTAGGATTAGACAGTCTAGTTTGCTGTGGATCCAAGGCATAAAGATAGTTGCACATGGACAGAAACTTGCAGAAAATTGAAAACAAAATCTTGAAGGCTTGGAATATGAAACTTGTAGCATCCTTCTTTTCTTTGTGACTCAAGTTTTGGGCTTGTTAGAGTCACTTTCTTCTTCATTTTAGCTCTGGTTTTGGGCATGTTAGAGCTGATTCTTCTTTCCTCTTTGCTGGTCCAGATTTTGAGCATGTTAGGACCAGCTGTTTTACTTCTTTGGCTCAGTTTTTTATCATATTAGAGCCAATCTTTTGCACCTCAGAGGTTCATGTTTTGAGCATGTCTGAACCTCTCCTGTTTCTCTATTTTTTTTTTAAACATTTTCCCTTTTTTTTTAAAACAACACACTGCAATGGTATGTACAATGGAAATGTAAACTGGAAATTGAAAATCAGCAGAAGTAGTGTTTGAGCATCCTGCCATTGACAGGACCCGCAAACAGATCTGTACCATCAAGTTCTTGTAGAAAAAATGCATTTGGGCCTACAGTGGCCTGGATGATGTATGGACCTTGCCACAAACTGTCAAACTTGTCGTGCTTTCCTTTATCCTCTCTCCTTGAGTCCCACTTCAGAACTTTATATCCGATTTTGAAATCAGAAGCTTTGGTCCTTTTGTCAAACAAATTCTTTATACTTTCCTGAACTTTCACAGCTCTGTTATAGACCTCTTCCCTTGTTTGCTGGAGATGAATTGTTTGATTTATCCTTCTTATCATGTTGTCTTCTTTTGTCTAGATCTCTTAGACAATTTTAATCACTGGAACTCCCAGGCTGGTAGGAAACACTGCTTGTGTTCCATAGACAAGCTGATATGGTGACATGCTAATGGATTTCTTTGTTGTAAGCCTGTCAGCCCACAAAGCATGCACCAACTTGTTATGCCATGACTTCTTATTCTCTTCCAGCAGCTTTTTGATGATAGTCACCAGGCTTTTGTTTGATGATTCAGCTAATCCATTACCTTGAGGGTAATAGGCGGTTGAATGACCAAGTGCTATTTGATACCTGTGACAAAAATCAACCATTTTCTTGGATCCAAAAGCAACAGTATTATCAGTGATTATTTTCCTTAGGCAGCCAAACCGAGAGAGGATGTGGTCTTCGAGGAACCTAATGATCACTGAATCTGTGGCATTCCTAGTGGGTATGGCCTCTATCCATTTAGTGAAATAGTCGGTGGCTGTTAAGATCCATTTGTGTTGTGCAGAAGAAGTAGGGTGTATTTCTCCAATGAAATCTAGGCCCCATTGCATAAATGGACCTTCAACAGTGATGGGTTGTAGAGGTAAGGGGAGGAGCTTTCTTTTGCCTTCAAAAATCTGGCATTTGTGGCAGGCAATTATCATCTTATGGATGTCATTGAAGAGTGTAGGCCAGTAATAACCAGCTCTGAGTATTTTGTTTGTAGTGGCCTTCCAGTTCAGGTGGCCTCCACACTCTCCTGCATTAAATTCTTGTTTAATTCTCTCAGCTTCAGTTTCAGGCAAAAATTTAAGCAATAGGCCATTTGTACTTTTCGAGTATAAGCACTCCCCTAGTATGTAATAGTTTTTGGCTTTTAGTTTGAGGAATCTGGCCTTGGTCTTCGATAATTCAGGAGGGGCATTAAGGTGTGTAAGCACATACAGAATGTTAGCATACCATGTAGAGTTTTGGAACTTCTCTTCAATAGTTGGATCAGGAAATACCTCCTGCTCATCCAAGGCACCTACCATGTTTATGTCAAGGGCTTGCAGATTTGATTCAACCATTAGTTGAGCTAAGCCCTGACCTTTGATCAGTTTGGTGGGTTTTATCTCAAGGTCGTATTCTAAGATCACAACAATCCATTTTCCCCTCTTCCCATCTGGGTCTTGGGACAATATATCTTTGACTACTATGTTAGGCACATAAGCTATGGTGTGGGAATGCAATATGTACACCCTAAAGTCCTTCAAGGCCTTAATCATAGCATAGGCCTGTTTTTCCATTATGTTATATTTCAAGGGTGCATCCCTCATAGATTTGCTAAAGAAGGCAATAGGTTGTTCCATTCCCTCTGGATTTTTCTGCAGTATAACTGCAGCCACTGTATGCTCGGAGGCAAATGAAAATATCATGAAATCCTTTGAGAAATATAGGCTGATTAGGACAGGAGCCTGGGTGAGTGCAAGTTTAACTGATTCAAAATATTTCTTAGCCCCTACAGTCCATTTGACCCCTACACCTTTCTTTAACATGTTAGTCATATTCCTAAGGTGTTCAGCTAAGTTGGGAATAAATCTCCTTAAAAAGTTGATTTTCCCAATGAAGGACTGTAACTCTTTGATGTTTCTTTGGTGTGTGATTTGTAGTATTCCCTCAACTCTTCGTGGGTCTATCCTAATTCCCTTTTTAGATATAATGTGGCCAAGAAGCTTACCTTCTTGCAGCCCAAATACAGTCTTTTTTGGATTCAATGACAGACCAAAACTTCTACATTTTTCAAACACTCTTCTCAGATGTTCTAGGTGTTCTTCTTCAGTCTTGGAGTAAACTGTTATGTCATCTAGGTAGATAGCAATGAAGTGCCCTATTTCATCTGAAAAGGCTATGTCCATTGCTCTTTGGAAGGTTGCACCAGCATTCATCAGTCCAAAAGGCATTTTCACATACATAAAAGCGCCCCATGGAGTGGTGAAAGCAGTCTTGAGTTGATCTTCTGAGAGTATTAAAACTTGGTTGTAACCTGAAAAACCATCTAACAAAGAGATCATTTTCGAGCCTACTACCTTCTGAAATAATGTGTTCCATTCTTGGCAAAGGATAATTGTCTTTGAGTGAGGCTCTGTTAAGATTCCTGAAATCAATACACAGCCTAATCTCCCCTGTTTTCTTTCTCACAACCACTAGGTTCGATACCCAATCAGATAATCTCACAGGAACTATTATGTCTGCCTCATACATCTTCTTAATCTCTTTTTCCACTGCAGGCAATTGCTTTGGGTTTATTCTGCGAAGATTTTGTCTGAAGGGCTTCTGATTTTCTTTCAACGATATTTTGTGTTGTATGATGTTTGTGTCATAGGCCTTTAGGTCCTCATAACTCCAAGCAAACACATCAATGAATTCCTTGAATAGTTCAATGTATTTCTTCTTCATGTTTGCAGGAAGGGATTTGGCCAGTTTAATCATTTTGGGTTTATCTTCTGTGCCTATGTTGCATTCTTCATCATCAGAGTCTGCATGCTCTATGGTAGGCTTTTTTGATACATCATCAAAGTCAAAAATATATTCTAAAGGTGCCAGACCTCGAGGTATGTTCTTATCTTTGGCCTGCAGCACCTCCATTTCCTCATTTTCTGCGTCTTTACATTCTGTGGTTGAATTTCCAGTTTCTTCATTTAAAGCATTTATTTCTACGTCGTGGGGTGGGGTTTCTTCGTCAGAGGACTCTTCACTTAGGCAGCTGTCCTCAGATTTAGAGTATGAATCGGAAAATTTAAACTCATTTCTGCCTATCAGGAAATCCTCAATCTGTTTATCGCCTTCAAAAACCTGCCAATGTTTTTCGTTATCCGGCACTGCAGGTCTGAATTTGGTCTGTACGATGATTTGCTGATCGCTTGGAGTCTTAGGGTATGAACTATATAGACAAGCTAATCCATTTGCAATGACGTTCTGACTCCTAGGAACAAACACCAACTCATATTCTACAAATGTTTTCAATATATCCATGGCATCGTTCCTATATGCTCTCAACCTAGGGTGTTTCGTTGTGTATTCACCATTCACTTGTTTGATAACCAACTCAGAGTCTCCACGCACAGCTATCTTACGGGCTCCTAATTTCTTCAATAGATTTAATATTAGGATAAGAGCCTCATACTCTGCAATATTATTTGTACATTTGAAGTGCAGGTTGCAGTTATGGCTCTCTGCGTATTCACTCTCTGTGTTATGTACCCACACCCCTTCTCTAGCAGTTCTTCTAGTACAGGACCCATCGAAGTTCATTTCCCACATGGGTTCATTTTTCGTTTTATTATCATTTCCTTCCCTACAGTTGGGTTTGCCATTATGTTGTATTATAGGGTCTGCACTAGGCTGTGGGTTGTTTTGTTTTTCAAAATGGGTGCGGAAAGCATAGAGGTGACTAGTTGGCTGACTGCGTTTGGTCTCCGTTTCTGTTTCTGGTCTACTCAAAGTTTCACTTTTAGTGCACTGTCCACAGTTTTCTTCTTCAATTTCCACTAGGTCAAGAGTGGCCATTATGTTAAAATATTTGGTCTCTGTTTCAGTGTTTGTATCTCTACTTTCAGATTCTGGCTTTCCCAAGGATTCATCGTTACAGAAGATAAAGGAGTCCAGATCTATGTGCACGGAGTACAGAGGATAATTTTCAGGCTTTTCAGGGCTACTGACTAAGAAATTCATTTGAGCCTCCCTATACAGTCTTCTAAGTTGGCTAAAAACAGGGATTGTGGCATATGCCCCATCCATCTGCATTGTACCCTGCAGCTTGGCTCCCCACGACCTTGACAATAGCATACCAGACTTAGGTGGCACTTCTGCCACTACGACATCCATGACCATACATTTCGCTGGAATTTGGGTAAGGCTTACACATAAGTCCTTGATCAGGTCGAGACACTTTACTCTGCTGGAGTCAAATGAATACAAGTCTTTATAGGGGCAAGTTATCTCTAGGCCTAGTTTTTCCATTACTACCTTAGGCATTAAGTTGTGAGATGCTCCAGAGTCATGCATTGCATTGTGAATGATCTTGTCATGGATATTGAGACTGATATAAAAAGGGGGGACTACCCCTTCCTGAAATTTTCCCTCAATCTTTGGACCAAACAGAAGTGATGGTTGATCATCACTCAGGTTGACAGTGTCGCTGTTTTCACCTAGGTTCAAGGCTTTCAAAATTTGGCCTTTATATACATCTTGAGTGGACAACTCAGAGAGTGGTACGGAGATTTTAATTTTTGCAATATCACTTTCCAAATTGAAAATGGACTGACTCTTTGGAATGTTCGACTCTGTTTTTTTAGTCACCACCTTGGTGGCAGAATTAGTGTGATGATTCTCGTTATGTACAGTGTTGATGACAGTTTTATCAGGAGCACTAACTGTAGTGTTAGTGCTGCTAGTTGGTCGACTTTGTTTTTCAGTGTTTTGGTTGTCTTTTTCTTTGTTCTTCTTAAGACTCTCAGCTGCTGATTTACTACTTTCAGCAGTCACTTTAGAAGTTTTCTCAGGCCTTTTCTTGATGGTAATCTCAGAAGCTTTTGGATTGGAAGTGTCTATGTTCTTTTTGCTTCTAAGCTCATATTGTTCTCTGACCTGCATGATGGCATCCTCAAATCCTAGTCTGTAATCCTCAGATTCTAATCCTCCTTCATCCCAGTATGAGGATGAGGGATGATCTTCTTCTGTGGAACAGTTGTGGATTGAGTTTTATGTTTCAAACATGTTTATTGTATTCCCTTCAGACTCCTCTATGATTCCCTCATCTTCATCCATAAATTTCTCTTGAAATGGGGGAATGACTTGTTGATCTGATTCTCTTTGTCTGTTGGGAGTGGTGTTGTTTCTTCTAAAGTTTTGGTTCTGGTTATGATTTTGGTTTCTGTTCTGATTACTAACCGTGACAACCATTTTTTCCATCATTTGCTGTAGATTTTCCATATTTTTAGATAGACGGTCATAATTTGGATCAGATGTGGAAGCTACATTGTCATCTCTGTATGTTACCCTTTTCTCAGCTCTCAATGTTGTTTTTTTCTCAATCAGGTTAGCCTCTACACTCATTGCTCCTTTTTGCATGTATTCCAATGTGTTGTAATCCCTCCCCCTAAGCTGGTAGGCCATGTCAGCATCAAAGCCTTCAGGATATTTCACTAGAGCCATACCTTGGGGAGGTTTCATATGTGGAGGAAGAGCATTTTAAATGCTGTTAAATCTCGTTGAGTAATCATGGACACTCTCTCCTACGTTTCTTTTAAGGTTCATGTATTCTTCTAGGATTTGGCGAGGGTTTGCCTTAACTTCCCATTTGTTTATGAAGGTCTGATATAAAGCAGGAATATCTTGGATACTATTAGGAGGTAGGCCTTTGAACCATTTCTTCACATCACCTCCTAAGCTCTGGGCAAAGATTATCATTTTGACCGTATCATCATCTATTTCCATGTAGTCAAAAGAATCTTCCATCCTATCTACATGGTGTTGAGCCGTGGTAGACTCTTTGGCAGTGAATTTTGGGATCTTTGATTGATAATCATTTGGTAAAGGTACCAGAGGCTGAGGTAAAACCAGAGGTGCATACCAGGCTACCATGATGATGTTCTGAGGGGGTAGAGGGTTAACCTAAGCAGCTGGTATATGGATGGCAGGGATATTATGACCAGCAGAAGACTGTTGAGCAGATTTAGGGTGGCAGAGCCCCAATTCTTGCAGGAAGTGTAGATGGATGGGTCTCTCTGTCCGTAATGTGTTTACCACTATAAGATGGTGAACCAGGAAACTCAAGGTCTGGCTGGTCTAGAACACTGAATCAATCAAAATCCATCATTATAAATGGATCTGATGGATGTTGATGTGCGCAGACTTATGAGGAGCACGTGGAGAGAGGGGGGCCACGTTAGGGTTTTGAGGAGAGCTAGCGTTATAAAAGGTGGAAAAGCCATTTCATTTGGCATTCTTGTTGTTGATTATATTTGAGCTAGACTTCTGTCTTCTTGAGCATGCTAGCTGTTTAGCCTGTCTGCAGCACTGTTTAGTGCGATTGAGTGTCTCTGGTCGGAGATCTCGCCCTTAGCCCCGGGGGACTTCGAGTGCCTGCTCGGGCAAGGTCTTTTCTACAGTTTTCAGCGGAGGATTTGGTTGTTGATTTGCGGAGGAGCTGGGCTTCTATTTGTGACTGCGCAGTCCCTGGGAGAGAGGACGCAGTTCTAGTTGGAGGTGTTCCGTTGCGGGGATTTTCTGCAGGAGATTCAGTGAGTTTCGGTGTGGAGGTTCAGTCTTCATCTGTGGGAGATTTTCCGGGGAGTTTGTGGCCCAATTTCAGCATATATCATTTGGCATCTGCGCTGGGCCTGGAGGGACAGCGTTTTTCCTTGAGGAGGGCTTCTGAGGTGATTTTCGGAGGCTGACCATTTTCTATATGGTTTCTGGGTTTTGTCCGGGGTGGTGAGTTCAGGAGTTCTGCAGATTTTCAGCTCATTCCGGTAAGGGGATCAGCCCCTAGCTCCAGTCCATTCCAGCAGCAGCAGTGTACGGCAGTTTCTTCCAGCAGCTGGGACGCAGTTTCTTGTAGCAGCCATTTCTTGTTTTCTGAGAGGGTTCTTCACTTGCTTTGTGCAAGGATAGGTGCTATTATTCTGATTATCCATTGTATCTCATTATATTCTCAGATTAATAAAATGGCTTAGCATTTCTGGCATTTTTATGTGTACTTGCTTTATGCATTTTCTATATTATTGTATGCTTGTATTGCTGTCTATTTCCCTTTTGGGATATTACACCAGTTGACTGCGCTGCCTCTCTCTGCGTCACCGCTGCCTCTCTCTGAAATGTATTGCTGGTCCTCCTGACTAGTTACTACATCTGCCCCTCTCTGAAACTGATCACTGAATCAAATCACTTAGCAAACCCAGCCCTAGTGATTCGATCTTGATCAAAGAGTTGTGTCTCTCTCACAAGCTCGAAAATGCCAAATGCTCAATGTGTTTTCCATAGGCCCCTCACCCTCCTTCTTATATTCTTTCGTTGACCCTTCAACGGCCAAGATTAAAACATAATCAAGGGCTAAGAATAACTTGGAGGTGATCCATGACTTTATCTAGAAGATTCACACTTAGTTTAATTAATACCCATTAATTAATTAGTTTCCCTAAGTTTAGACTTAGGAAAACATTTAAAAAACGATTAATTAATTTAATTAAACCATCTCTAAGTGGAATTTTCCAAAACCATTTCTATGTATTATGGAATACATGTGTCTTAGCCTATATACAAAATTACAAGGCTAGAGCACATCCGATGCTACCATAAATCAACACATAGCGGCCCTAGGAACTGCCAAAGAGATGTGGGAATCCCTTGCCAAGCTATACGAGGGATCTTCTGAGCAGCCGAAGATGTATCTAGAAGAAAAATTGAGGAGCACCCCTATGTAGAAGGGAGAACGCATAGATGTTAATTTTGGACAACTAGGTCCAAACTCCATGTTGTGATGCTCAGATGAAGATGCCAATATTTTTATTGGACTCCTCTTTCGGAGAGGTGCCAGATCGATCTAAAGATCATCTTGATCCGATGAGAAAAACATTTATTTTGAATTTATTCCACTTATGTGCAAGGTCGGCCAGAATTGAAATGTAGGCTTGAAGCCCCAGCGAATGTGTCACACACCCTCACTGATGGATATATAGGTCAACGTTGGAGGTCATTTCATCCATCACTCATCACACATTCTCTCTCTGCATCTGATTGGTTCAATCATCACTTGGAGTCTCTTCTTCTCCACACGTGGGAAAATTGCAGCAAGGATATTTCTGTTTTGACCTAGGGTTTCAGCGTATATTTGACTAGCGTTGAATTTGGTCAACGCTTGGTCAAACTGGCCCTAATCTCTCCCAAAATTCCGATTTCTGAAGTCCGCATTTTTTGGCATGGAAATCGAGGCTGGATGTTGACTTTGACTGGGTTGCATTGACTTTTGCTGCTTGTGTTTTTGCATTGACCGTTGACTGGGACAACATTGACTTTTGTTGACTTTGGGTTGACTGATATAGAGTTGTTCGAGAGGGTTGTGTGACACATTCTGGTTGGCTGACCGTGTTGAGACTTTGCTGGTTGAAGCATCCTGTTGACCGTCGTAACGCACCACAACACATATATTTCGCTGATAAAGTTAAGTGTATTTTTGGCTTGTCTTCTGTCGATCTATTGGTATGTTCTATCAACATTTTACTTTCTTGTTTATGTGATTGTTGTTTGATATTGGGGATAAAAGTAAAGTTGCAATAAGCATAGAACATCTACACAAATTTACATGGAATCGGAGTTGAGGTAAAGACAAAGCCCAAGTTTGTAGCAATCACCGAAGAAGAGCATGGGTACCTCAAACTATAATGGCTTGAAAGCTTATGACAAATTGACTAGGAAGGAAAACTTCCATGCCTGGAAGATGACTTTGGATCTTATGTTGGAAGACCAAGATGTCATGGACTATGTGCAGGGTAAAATCGAAGAGCCTCCATCATCTGCACCTGCTGCCACCAAGTCAAAATATAAGAAGGGGGAAATCAAAGCAAAGCTGATGATCCGAGATTCAATTCATAAGAGTCTGGTAGCCTACATCTCTGAGCTGGGCACATCCAAGGAGATGTATGATAAGTTGGTCAACATGTTCAAGGCCAACAATGCAAATCAAGTCCTTTTCTTCAAGAACCAACTAAAGAATCTGAAGAAAGGCAGGGATGAATCTGTCCAATCATACTTTCTGAAGTTGAACGAAATCAAAAATAATCTTCTGGCTATTGGGGAGACAATAGCTGATCAAGAAATGGTTCTCACCGCACTGGGAGGTCTGTCCTCCAAATGGAATGTATTCAATACTACCATTCTCAATAACAATGTGATACCTGACATTGACGAAGTATTATCGAGATGTGTACAAGAGGAAACAAGGATGAAGGAAATGCTGCCTTCAATGCTCGTGCTAAGAAGAAGAACAATGGTGGTTCGAGGAACAAAGGAAGAGCAAGGGCCCAAGGAATGAAAGGAAAATGTTACACATGTCACAAGACTGGCCACCATGCTAGAGAATGCCCTTTCAAGAAGGATTCTCCAGAGGATGATGACAACAACAACAACTGGAGGAATGGCAATCAAAGGAACAACAGGTTCAAAGGGAAGAGGAAGGCTCCCTCTGGTGGAAATGGGAAACCTTTCAAAAGGTCGAGAAATTCCAGGTATGAGGAATCTAATGTTGTTGATGATAAAAGAAATGAATTCATTCTTGTATCTTCCCTCTCTGCTACATCTCCACCTGACACTATGGATCTTTGGTTGATAGATAATGGTGCCTCAAGGCACATCACTAGGTTTAAGGAAGCACTTTCTGATTTGGTGGAGAAGGATGTTAATCTGAAAATTATCCTTGGTGATAATGCCACATATCTCGTGAAAGGGACAGGGACTGTGACCCTCTACTTATCTCAAGGTGAAGTCCTCCGCTTGCAAGATGTACTCTATGTACCTGATTTGAAGAAGAACCTTATGTCTATATCGGCCATGGAAGACAAAGGTTTCAATGTGGCATTTGTTGATGGGAAGGTGTGCATCTGGAAGAAGAATTTCAAGGAAGATATCATGATTGGGTTTAGAGTTGATACACTCTACCAACTTGGAGGAAGTCCACTGGGAGCGATGATATGTGATACTATTCGACAGAGTGAACTATGGCACAGGAGGTTTGGACACCTTCATTACAAAGCCCTTCCCGAGGCAAAGAAGGTGGTGATGGCGATGCCTGAATTCAAGAATGATCATGAATGTGTATGTCAGGGCTATGCCGAAGGAAAGCATACAAGGGAACCTTTCCCCTCAAGTGTCACAAAGACATCTGAAGTCTTGCAATTGATATATTCTAATTTGTCTGGTATGCTGCCCGTGACATCCTTGGGAGGATGTTCTTATTATATGACGTTCATAGATAACTTCTCTCGCAAAACCTGGATATACTTCTTGAAGAAGAAGGATGAGGCTTTCATGTTGTTCCGTACCTTCAAAGCCTTGGTGGAAAATATAACAGGGAAGAAGATCAAGATTTTGAGGACCGATAATGGCACTGAATATGAGACGAACGAGTTCAACAACTTTTGCAGAGAAGCTGGCATCAAGAGGGAGACCACAACCGTATATACTCCTGAGCAAAATGGCGTTGCTGAAAGAAACAACAGGACCATTGTGGAAGCTGCCTGTGCCATGCTATGTGACCAAGGTCTTCTGAAGTTTCCGTGGGGAGAAGCTGCGAACACTACTGTGTACATACAAAACCGATGCCCGCCTTCTGCTCTGGACTCCAAAACTCCCAAAGAGGTTTTCTCTGGTAAGAAACCTGATGTCTCACATTTTAGAGCTTTTGGTTGTCCCGTTTATTTTCATGTGTCGAATGGGAAGAGGAGCAAGCTGGATGCTTCAGGGAAGAAGGGAATGTTTGTGGGCTACAACGAAACTTCGAAGGCCTATAGAGTCTATGTGCCTGGTCAAAGGGAAGTGGATATATGCCGCGATGATACCTTTGATGAAGATGCTTCCCTGAGGCAAGTAATCAATCTTCCAAACTCTGAGGAAGATCATGAAGTAAGGGCTGGAAATCAAGAAGAACCGAAGGATGAGACGATGCCCAATGTTGAAGGATCGATGGACCCTATTGATCAACCTCCTTCAATGAAGAGAATACCATCATGGCTCAGGGACACTCTCGAGGATGCCAAGAGACATATGGCCCCAAGGGGGACATTCCGTGAAAGCAAGAAGCCAAATAGATACCAAGGGTATCTAGCAGCCATGAGGGTATCATACAATCTGAGCCTGGATCTTTTGAGAAAGCCGTAAAGCATCAAGTCTGGAAGGATGCTATGCACGAAGAATATGAGTCCATTATGAAGAATGATGTCTGGGATGTGGTTCCGAGACTGGAGGACAAAGCAGTTGTCACCTCGAAATGGCTCTATAAGATCAAGCATGGATCTGATGGTAGTGCTGAAAAGTTCAAGGCAAGATTCGTTGCCCGTGGCTTCTCTCAAAAGGAAGGAGTAGACTATGATGATATATTTGCACCTGTGGCCCGATATACCACCATCCAACCTATCATAGCCCTTGTTGCTACGCAAGGATGGAATCTTCATCAGATGGATGTGAAGACCACATTTCTGCATGGTGCGATAAAGGAAGAGGTGTATGTGGAGCAACCTTTGGGGTTCGAAGTCTAGGATCGAGACACCCATGTATGCAGGTTGAAGAAAGCCCTCTATGGGTTGAAACAAGCACCCAAGGCTTGGTACAAGAGGATAGATAGCTACCTGATGAAGCTAGGCTTCACTCGTAGTAATGTTGATCTGAACCTTTACTTCAAGTTTGATAGAGAAAAGCCTCTCATCCTAGTGTTGTATGTGGACGACCTCTTCCTGACAGGTGCTGACCCTCTCATTCATCATTATAAGAGGGAGCTCGCTTTTGAGTTCGAGATGACAAACCTAGCACTGATGCATTACTTCCTAGGCCTAGAGGTCTGGCAGAGACCTGGCGAGATTTTCCTTTCTCAAGGAAAATATATTGTGAAGTTGCTGGAAAGATTTGGAATGGTGGACTGTAAGTCTGTGTCAACCCTGATGAAGCTCAACTTTAAGAAGTTGAGTGGCAGTCTTGCTGGGCCCGTGCGATCAAATCCTACTGAGTATCGTCAACTCTTAGGGGCCCTGATGTTCTTAGTGAACACCCGTCCGGGCGTATTTTTTGCAATGAACACTTTGAGTCAACACATGGTTGATCCTCATCACATTCACTGGGTTGATGCCAAGAATCTGTTGAGATATCTTCCAGGCACGATAAACCATGGCCTAAGATACACTGTCGGGAGCGTGACACTCCATGGATATACTGATGTCGATTGGGCTGGCAGTGTGGTGGATCGCAAGAGCACATTTGGATGCTACTTCACACTTGGATCTGCTTCAATATCATGGATGAGCAGGAAGCATAAGTCGGTGGCTTTGAGCACTGCTGAGGCCGAATACATTGCAGCGAGTATGGCCTGCTGTGAAGCAATTTAGTTGTGAAAGCTCCTCAGTGATTTGTTCGAGCATGTGCTAGATACCACCGTGATACTCTGTGATAACCAGAGTGGGATTCGGTTGTCTGAGAATCCCGTGTTCCACGATTGATCCAAGCATATTGATATCAGGTACCACTTTATCCGGGATATGGTACAGCGAGGCATCGTAAGGCTCGATCATATAGGAACTGATGAGCAGATCGTGGATATTCTCACAAAGCCCTTGGGGAAGGTCAAGTTCCTAACCTTCCGTGAGAATCTTGGAATCGTAGAATGACCCTATGCTGAGGGTCATGTTAGACGATGAGCTCTGGGAGCTCCAGGGGGCTTTGGGAATAGCTCCTCGGAGCTATAAGCAACCACAGAGCTAGGCTTGTCGAACCTTGTTGGTGTGCTTCTGCCCCACCGTTATGATATTGAGTTGGTTCACCTCTAATGATATGTGCCCCGTATGCATCCTACCCATTGAGTCCCGGACTCATGGGAAGTACCTCTAATTTGGCCAGTGAGGTGGGAAAAACTAGAGACCAGTAGCAAAGACCGATGGACACATCGGAGATTGCTGTACTCTCTATGTCTAGGATGGCAGGTGTCCAACCACTTGATCTGGAATCAAGTCTAGTGAGGTTTCGGACCTCCAACTGACTTCGGATTGGTATGAGATTCTTTTGAGTCATATAGAGGTTTCGGACCTCTGAGCTGAATTTGTCAGTAGGGAGTGATGTCTTTGTGACTCACATTTTGTTCTGAAATAAAGAAGCCAGCAAAGCAAGTTACGGTGGGATGACACACGATGTTTGGATGGCACAGGTGGGTGGAGTTCTCCCTAGTTGAGAGGGAGTGTTAATTTTGGACAACTAGGTCCAAACTCCATGTTGTGATGCTCAGATGAAGATGCCAATATTTTTATTGGACTCCACTTTCGTAGAGGTGCAAGATCGATCGAAAGATCATCTTGATCCGATGAGCAGAACATTTATTTTGAATTTATTCCACTTATGTGCAAGGTCGGCCAGAATTGAAATGTAGGTTTGAAGCCCCAGCAAATGTGTCACACACCCTCACTAATGGGTATATATAGGTCAACATTGGAGGTCATTTCATCCATCACTCATCACACATTCTCTATCTGCATTTGATTGGTTCGATCATCACTTGGAGTCTCTTCTTCTCCACACGTGGAAAAATTGCAACAAGGATATTTCTGTTTTGACCTAGGGTTTCAGCATAGATTTGACCAGCGTTCGGAAGTTTGATTCTAACAAATTCAGAATGAGTCATCAAAAAGAAGTTGGGTTGTTTGCCTCCGGATCTCCTTGATTAGGAAGTGGTTTTCCACCTCTCATGGAACCTTCCTAAGAGATAGGGCTCTATCCCATGATTATAGGGATCCCAAACTCCCTTCCTCCCTCTATAAAATATTGCCTTCTCCCTTTACAAGCTAGCTGAATGCTTGGAAGCTGAACATTTGGGAAGAAAGCTATAGTTGAGTGACTATTGAAAGCAGGGCTGAGGAGAACCCCGTAAGAGAGAGAGCCTTATCCAAATCCCCGAAAAGCTTTGTGAGACATGCTCCACTGGAAGCCCTGCCAAAGGAAGAGCATGGCGTCGAAACTCGGTTGTAATATTTCTTTCAAATTTTAATATATGCTCGACTATGTTATTGGTTCCACTGTTGTATTTCTTATCTATGTAATGCAATTTTGTTCAATCCTTTCCGACTGATTGATAGTTACATGTTTGAATTATTACGTTGTATACCATTATTTCTTCTTTGCATGTGTAAATATGTCCAGACGTGATGAGCGAAAGTATTGTGATCTGTCAAGATAGGAACGGGAAGCAACGCTTCTTCTCCAATGACAACAACGTAGGACTTGAGGTAGGCTATCTATCGTAGCTTTATCTTTTGTAAATAGGAATCGATATTGTAGCGTGTTTTTTTTGTTGCTAGACCAAATCTTGAGCTAGTGGGATCACCTCTGTACGTAGAAGGTATTTACCTCTCCAAAAATCTCCCTCCATTCAAGGGTGCACTGCAATGCACTTCCCGACATTCAAGGGTGCTTTGGTCAAATGGGAGTGAAATTCTCATTGTTTTGGAACCTCCACGTGGCCAGTGCCTTTTAGAAGAATCCATATGTGTCAAACTTCAAATCCAAGTGTCCACATAACACCTCTGAACTTGGAAACATGTCTTTCCTATTATTAGAAAGTCATTGATTGAGAAACTACCATCAGTTGCCCTATAAATTGAACACAGATCCTAGTGCTAGGGAAGGAAGAATTTTGGTAAAGAAATGTTGTTGGATTTTCAATTGAGAGAGTGATTGAAGTGATATGTTGTTGGTGAGATGTTGATTGTGATGAGGCTGGGACAATGCTGGAGCTAGTGACATCAAATTGATCATTGGTTGTAACCTCCGCGTTCTACTCTTTAATAAAGATTGTTGTTCATTTTCCCATATATGTATTTGTTTATGTTTCTATTTCTCATGTGATGGACTCTTGAATGATATATATGTTTCATGTTCAATCGATTTAATTGATTAATATAAATAGTAATTTTTATATTGCAATCTCTTTGTTGTTTAGTGTTTATACTTGCAAGAACTAATATGGCGATCTAAGTTAGATTGGAAGCTACAACAAAAGCGACAGAAGGAGAATAGGAAGCACTTGGATTACAAGTAGGTCCTTCTATATTTCTGTGTGTCTATTTAATCTTAGATAAATTGATAGCAAAGTCTTTAATCTGTTGTTCTAAATTCATAGCACCACATTTATGGAATTTGATTTATTCGTAGATCATAATTCTGCATAACAAATTGGAGACTCCACTGGGGAGTTTCCTGTCATTCCTAGTGTTTTTTCCTCTACTTATCCACCCAGTAGTATCTAGTTTCAATTATTAGACTTTTGAATCAAAGAATTGCATTCGAAGTGTATTCTGTAGCTTGAATTTTGAATCTCTAATGCGCCCAATGCATTGTTGGTCAAGAAATAGTGCATTGCAGTGCACTGTCTCCCACTCAGGGGTGCATTGCAATGCACTGTCTCCCATTAGAGACTGCGTTGCCCCCTTAGACAACCAAATTTCATTTGAATTTTTCATTGCCATCATTCTGAGCCATTTGTTTGCTGTGTTTTCAATTGTCTGATACCTCATAGAGGCCAGTGAATTTTCCTTATTCCTCATCCTTTGAAAAGTAAGTTTGTTCAATGTCTCTTTAAGTGTTTTTCTTTATCAATGACAAAGAAAATTCAAAGTATTTTATTTATGCATTGGATCCATTTGTTTTCGTAAAGGAAAATGTCGTTAAGTTATTTGTGTCCTGTTGGAAAAATTGTAGTTCCATTCTTCAATTTTCCTAAAGGAGAAATTGTTTTTAAATTCACCATTTCTCAAAGAAGAAAGCATTCGTTTTTTGTTGATTTGATGCATATAGTTTATTTTTCACATTCACATTAAGGGGACTGAAAAGAAAAACCTACATTTTCATATAGTGAGTTGTGTGTTTTGTATAGGAACAAGTTAGGAAATCTACATATTAGTTTGTGCTCTTTGATTGTTTGCTCTCAAAACTGATTGCTCTTTCCCTTTAGTAGCTAGGATTTTCATTGAAAAAGCTAAAATTAAAAAGTTTTCTTATCACTTTAGTTTGGATTTTAGGAATTTCCATCACATCATCATCGTGAACCTTGAAAGGAAAATTTATAAACAAGATCAACTTAAAATTTACATCAATTTACCTAAAAAATCATTGGAACCATAAAAATAACATTTAGAAGGTCTAGGTTAGAGGCATGTTCCGATGTCATTAAACATAGCAGTTTTCATTAATTGTCTACGATAAATTATGAGTGTGATACCTCACCCCACGTATGTAAGTATATCGGAGCTCGTCCAAATACCTTTAGTTATATAGGGTGGTGTTCTAGTACGATAAGTATAAAGGGATGTTCTCACTGTGCAGTTTCGCATTAGACAGTGCTAATATGGACTTGGTCCTCCACGTACCTTCAAGTATATTTTGGAGGAGAAATTTAGGTTGTTTTCCATCCATAGTGAACCGAGTCAGCTGCCTTGTAAATTGTGATACACCGAACACAACATTTGGGGAGATTTCCTGCCTGTACTTCTTGGTTCGCCAGGAGGTATTCTGCAGTTCATAGTTTCTTGGTAAACCTTTTGCCTAGAGTTTTGCTTTTATTTTTTTAATTTTTTTTAGTTCATAAAATTAATCAGTCATTGTGGAAGAAGAACACCCCTTTCCCCGTTGTTAACGTAGAATAGCATTGAAACCACCTTGTTATGTAGGTAAAACCTCTTTGCAGACAGAGACGATCCCTCTAGCCCTAGGGTGGGTCTAGTAACAAGGAATCGTGCTAGAGTGTAGGTTCCTAGACATTTGAATGAAAGATTATGTGAATAAGATGGCCTACCTATGATCCAAAGCTGTCGTCGACACTCGTAGTGATGATGAGAACCTCCCGCTCCTGATCGAAGGCAAGTCACAACCCTTCGGCTTATCACGTTTGGACACCTACACAGAGATCATAAAATGATAACCACATACCACATACTAATTTCATCCAAAAAATACTAGTCAGTCAGAGAAGACTAGCATATTGCATTCGATAAAGACAAAACACAAGATGGGAACCAGACAATAGTCACTTATATTAATCGGTAGAAAGAAGAGATACAAACATGCTTTGACGTTATGGTCTCCTCCAGCAGGGCTCGGGTGAAGCACATCTCAAAGCTCGTCAGGGAATTCAGACGAGATAAGGGACCTCTCGATGGATTTCTCCTTGTTCTACCTTCTCAATAACTCAGTTATTCAACTATAATGTGTTCAACTCTTTAGCTGTATAATTCTCTTCGTTCAGCTAGTTTTCATAAAGAGGGAAGGCTTGTTTATATAGAGGGAAAAGAGGAGGTTGGGATCCCTAAAAAGGTGGAAGGCAGGCCTATCCTTTAGGAGTGTTCCAAGGGAGGTGGAAACTACTAACTAAAGGAGGAGGCCCATGGTTGTTTCAGTTTAACCACTCCTAATGACTCATCCCAGAGGTGGTTGGAATGGAACCTCCGCCTCTATTTTTAAAAAACATTTCATAAATAGCTTGGCACAGGAATTACACTGGGATAGAGCGCCAGGTGGCGTGGGCCCTAGTGTTAATCTTCCACATCGACGCAAGGGAAAAAATGGCTACTCGCGCCAAGGCAAAAACAAGGATTTTTACTGCTCTGCTCAGGGAAATGTCAACAAGAATAATGTTACCTTCATCAAAATGGATGCAATGATGTTATTTGTAAGGCATGACACTATTCAGAAGTCACATAAATGACCCTCCAATGTGTGGGATGGGGATTGCAGGGATAGTGACAAAATGTTGTGTAACAGATGCCCCCTAAAGCATGAATTCCGAGGGAGAGGGAGGGGTGAAATGCTTTATGAGAATGCGTTCGAACCAAACACCGCTATCGAAAAACCTACAATTACAAATATAACTGATATCTATGATACATGATCATGTGGCACGGGTACAATCATCCATAAAAGAGTATATAAAAACTGAGATCTAGGTATAGACGCAGTCATCCAATAGCAAAGATCAACAAATAGACTCAGGTATGGTCGCAACCATCCAATCAAAGAGTCATGAAATAAGTCATGATAATCCACAAAGAACTCGTAGCCTGGATTTTATTAGACAAAACCCAGGGTCTTGCACTCCCTCTCGATCCGAACAAGTACAAATTCAGGCATGTGAATATGTGAGCTGAAGTCGAACATGCAATAAAATCCTCTGATTACCAGCCAATGATGAAAGTTGTTAACAGACGCGAGAGGAACCACCTATAATGATAATGGCTCTCAAGGTAAGAAAGGTATAATCCATGGAATGTGAACAGTGATTTGGTGTCGAACACCCGCAGAGTCATTCGGTCGAAGGCCAATGATGTGGAACTTACGTTGAATGTGAAGAACCTGCCATTGAGGCATGTAGGATCCAAGGTACCAAAAAAGGAGTCTCTGGATCAGATTCCTGGATAATGAGTTGAAATCGACAGGAAGTGACCTGATCGAAGGTGGGCCATAATGTTTCCCACATCATTGACATGAGATAGAGGAATATGATGTTTGTGAATCAGGACCAACAGAGAATCAGAGGGAGGTTGAAAATTTCAGAGGCAAACTTCTCTCGAACATATCAGCAACACGACACTGGATTTGGCAGTATTTGACATCAAAGGATCTGAGGTCATCTTGACGTAGCAAAGATAAAATGAGAGGTCAAAAGAGATTACCCAAACCCATGGAGGCAAAAATGATGAAATGAGATATCCCCAACCTGACACGAATGCAGACAAGTGCCATGTTCAAGAGCGACATACTGCCAACATGACTACAATCTGGTTCCATTTTCCCCCACCATTTCTGGCAAGTACCCCAATTATTTTTGAAAAAAAGCTTGAAGGGGATAGCATATGCTTGCACTGTAAGTTTTTCCTTCGGACAAATCCATCCTAGTACATTTTACGAGCCCTAGGAAGGAGGAACTTGAATAACTTCATGGTGATGAAGCTCGATGTCATCAGAGTTTAACGAGTCTGACAAAGGAAGAACTCAACATATTTTCATGTTTAGAGAGTTTGAAAAGAAGGCAAAAAAGAAAACTCTGGCAGTCCCTTTTCGTAGGTAGTCTCACAGATACGAAAAGGTAGAAAACTGTGTCTGAGAGAACCTCTTAGTTGTGATAGGCTAAGATATTCCTTTTTCGTAAATAATCTATCCCAACTCGAAAAAGGGTTAAATGTATACTGGGCAGATATCGTTTCGCAACCATTTAATGAGTTTAAAATGAAAAGCATCTCAGCAATATTTTCAGCTTTAGAGAGTTAGAAAAGAGCTGAAATATGACTCCAGTAGTGACTTTTTCATGTTTTTACCGAGTCCGAAAAAGTATAAAATATAACTCGTTACTTCATCACTGTCTCATGAAAAACCTGTTTCTGCACAAGAGACATGTGTAAAATGTATTTTCCGAAAAATAATGATAAAATAATCGAAAAACATGCCTCAAAACCTAATTAGGGTTGTGAAAAAGTTATAAAATGCCAAAAATGGTAAAAAATAATTACTTTGCACTTTTACCTCTTGTGGAGCAATTTTCACCCATTTTACTGTGCAATCTTGCAGCGACGATAACGGCCAATCCAGTACACCAATCGAAAATCTGTCAACTCGAGGTAAGAGTTGAGATCCCTCTTGTCATTTTAAGCTATTCCTTGCTTTTTGCATTTCTCAATTTTGAATTTGGGGGGAGAAATTGTAAAATTTAGGGTTGCATGGTTGGCGCGAGTTCGGGGCACGAAGTTGCGCCAACCGCCCATTTTTTAATACTGGGGCGCGCCAATGGAAAAAACCAATTTCAAACAAAAATACATACCAAATGTCCCAATTTTTCACGATTTCAAGGATAAATATTGACTAATACCACTTGTGTGTGTGTGTTTGCAGGTAGATAAGAGCAAAATGGTTATAGAATGGAAAGAAAGGGAGCATAGTGAAGAAGATGAGTTGGCCATGGAAAATGAGGGAGTTATGGCAGCCCTCAGAAACTGTGGTCTACTAAAATTATTTCTAACACCATGCCTCTGAGCCCAACCGGAATTGCTACAATATCTAATCAGTATATGGGATGAAAATCAAGAGAAGTTCATCCTACAGGATCAAGAGCTTGAGATTGATGTCTCCGATGTATATTTCATCACATGATTATCATGGAGGGGTGCAACACCACTCCTAATCGGAACCTGACCCTGTATGGAAAACATGACCATGGTAATCGACAGGGTATGTCGAGGAGCGTGGAAAGGTTTAGGTAGTGGGAAAGTTGATATTCAAACCATCCCTAATTTGACACTACGTGTGGTATTGCATACCATCACACGGGCTACTAGATCACAAGCACCGCATGAAGCAACAAAGACACATTTTCTTCTTGCTGTGGACTGCAGGGCTCCAACTCTCTACAACTGGGTAGAGGCCATAACTATCAACATGAAGCACCAACTAACCAAATGCAGGAAGACCAAACTAAAACAATTTGGTTATGGATCCATTCTGGTATCGTTCTTCTTGGAACAATTACCAATTTTTCAGTGACGGGAGGTTGTAGTTCCGAATCCACCAGTGAGAGAACCACGGATGGCCCAATGGGTAGCACTGATGCCAAGGGCAGGGGGAAGCCAACATATATCTTGGGGGTTAGAATTTTTTGATTGGATCCTTCGACAAATTATTATCATGGAAGATTGGCCCTATGCTGGCACATATTTCACTGATGATCCAGACCTCCCACTCCTGGAGGGAGAATATTGGGATGAAGATTTGGGTAAGACTCAATTTTTTAAGTTTTATGAGTATTATGATTTTTTGTTTATTTATGCATGTTCGGACATTGAATCAATTTAATGCAGATGTTGGCCCAGAGAGACTTTCCATTATGTCACCAATATCGAGGCAAATCCCTCGCGATTTCAACCCTCAGGGTGAGGGCGGCAAGGAAGACGAGATAGTGCGCAACCTAGAGGGGATCACCCGAGGAGTTCTAGATTATGCATGTTTTGATGATGTTCCTCATGCATACCAGAGGCATACTGTAGGGGTGCCCAGCCGAATTCACTGCTTGCTAAGGCGGCTAGTACGGGATGTGGCATGTTATCATGAGCACAATGCGGATTAGACACCTAGGTTTATTTTATTTGCATATTTTGTGAGACATGATGTCTCGGGATGTAACAAAACATACATATATTTTTTGCATTATGATGCACACAGTTTCAAACATGCGATATATATATACATCTATTTTCCTACATGGATCTTTTACATATGATGATGCTTTTACAAATTATGCAAATGCCTATCTAATATAATGTTAGCCATTGTATTAGTTAACGTGTTCATTTGTCTAGGAATATGTTGATAAGTAATGAAATCAAAATGTCTTTCAAATAAACGAATATGTAAATACAATCTCAGAATTTGTGGATTTCTAACTGAATAATGATTATTGAGTTGTAAAACAATAAGCTGTGAATCTAGATTTACAAGAAATGCGCGTATACCGAGGTTGATTGCCTCAGATAATAACTCAATGACAGTGTTATATTCAATGACATTGTTTGTAGTTCATCCTAGACAAATACCTTGCAGATCTATCAACTCACCAGCATGATTATAAATTACCCAGGCTGCCGAAGATAAATCCCTGGTACCGTGGGAAGCACCATCCACGAAAGCGACATAAGGGGTAATAGACATCTGCACAATAAGCAAGACCCAATAAGTAGGAAAATGCTCACAAAGCACACCAAACCCAAAACTTGTACAAAAAATGAAAAAAACACCTATGTACACCTGTTATACATGAATGACTCAGGCATAATATTTTTTGAGATAGAACCCATTTATGGGCTGTTCAAGAGGATGACCTTCGTATTCAATTAACTCATAGGCCCCATTTTGCAATACACATTTAACGATGTATGGCCCATGCCACATAGGTTGAAATTTTCCTGCCCCTAGCTTATCATGAGCTTGGTCATACAAGAGGACGAGATCTCCTTCAACGAAGGAACGAGGAGAAACTGATTAGTCAAAATGAGCTTTGACTCGCTTTTTTTGTGCTTCGATGACCAAAGCGACTAAGCGACGAGTTTCGTCCAACCTCTCTAAGTAAATGAGATGCTCTTCTTCTAGCGAAGTATTTGGCAGTAATTCCACAGCTAACTTGAGTGGAGGTATTTCACACTCAATCGGGAGAGTAGCTTCCAAACTGTAAACCAACTAAAACGGGGTGAATACGGTCGCACTCTTCACTGAGGTTAGGTATGCCCAAAGAAACAAAAATAACATGATATTCCAGTTTGATTTGTGGATCCCAATTGTACGCTGAAGAATTGTGACAAGAACTTTGTTCACAGCTTCAACCTGGCCATTGGCTTGAGGGTAGTATGGCGTTGAGCTGTCGTGATGCAGACCCAACTTGGAAGTCAACTCTGCCACCATATAATGCTGAAAATGGGAACCATGATCTGTAACAATGGCTTGAGGGACACCAAACCTAGCAATAATATTATTGAATATGAACTAAGCAACTATCTTACCGTCAGAAAAGTGTAGGCATTTCTTCGGCCCATTTGGTGAAGTATTCCACGGCTACGATGATATAAGCATGCCCCCCGACCGAGTGAGGGTTACACGTCATAAAATCGATGCCCCATTTGTCAAATGGACCAACGGTAATGATAGGGTGAAGAGGAACGAGTGGCGCATGCATATTGCGTTGATAAATTTGGCAATCATGGCATTTATGAACTGCGACAATACAATATTTGAAAATAGAAGGCCAAACATAACCATCACGAAATATCTTTTGTGCTGTAGCGTAACCAGACATGTGACCACCACAAGTGCCACTGTGACAATCATTCAATACTTTCTTATCTTCCTCAAGGGTCAAACATTGGCAAAGTACAAAATCAACTCCAACACAATAGAGCGTATCTCTGACTATACGATAAGGTTGTGAGTGATGCCGAATACAACGGTGGGAATCCTTTGTCGACTCAGATCGAAACATGGAAGTATGGGGATAGATGATGATATCACCGTACCATGGGTCGAGGGTGCTAATCAAGAAAAGTGTATCATCCGGAATACGATCCTCAGAATGAGACGGAGCGGAGTCGAAAGGGAGGGAACAAATAAAATCAGCGAAAACCAGTGATTTCTTGGATTTGGCAGCAGTAAATTCCAAATCAAACTCTTGAAGGATAACGATCCATTTTGAGTATTTTCCCCCCAAAAATTGTCAAGATAAAATATAGGTCATGGGGTTGCAATCGGAAATCATAGTCACCGTATGCAAAAGGATATAATGACGAAAGCGCTGAACGGCCTGGACCGCAGCTAGTGATAACTTCTCAACATGAGCATAGCACATTTAAGGATCGAGAAGGTTACGAGACAAGTAATAAATAACATGCTCATGACTGTCATCATCGTCTTGGACCAAAACCATGGAAATTGTACTAAAAGCGGTAGCCAAATATAGGGAAAAATCATGGTGATAATTCGGAGGATGTAATAAAGGAGTGTTGACCAACAACGTCTTGAGTCCATCAAAATATTTTTGAGCAATCTCATCCCAATAGAAAGGGACGTCCTGTTTCAGAAGTCGCATGTATCCTTTAGCTACTTCGGCAGAGTTCGGTATATAATGGCGTAGAAAATTCGCCTTACCTTGCAGACTCTGCAACTAATGTAATGAGGATAGAGAGGGGAGATTGATAATAGCCTCAACCTTGAGTGGATAGAGGAAAATTCCATCTTTATACATGATAAACCCTAAAATTCTACTGGAATCAACGCAGAAGACACATTTATGCGGATTAAGCTGGATGTTATAATGTCGACAACGAAGAAATATCTGACGAATATGATCCGGATGGTCCCTACGCTTAGCTGAATGAGCCAGAAGGTGATCCAGGTAAGGTTGAATGATGTGACGAATTTCATGAAAAGCGTAGGACATCGCTCATTGGAAAGTGGCCTCAACATTCTTCAAGCCAAAAGGTATTTTCTTGTATGCGAAGGTACCCCAAGGACAGATAAAAGCTATCTTGTGTTGATCAGCAGGGAGAATGTTAATCTGATTATATCCAGAAAAACCATCCATAAGGGAAAAAATCTCACTCCCATCACAGTCGTCAATGATCTGATCGATGAAGGGAGTAGGATAATTATCCTTAGGACAAGCCTGATTGATTTCATGGTAATCAACACAGACACGGATAGTTCCTTGTTTCTTATCGACAGGAACGATTTTTGAAACCCAATCTGTCAAGGGAATTGGATAAATGAAACCAGCTTTGAGAAGTTTTTCAACTTCACCTTTAATGGCTACAGCCTTTCTAGGGTGCACCGGACGAAGACAATGGCGAACAAGATTCGAATCGGGATAAGTAGGAATTTCATGCACCAATATACTAGGATCAATGCCAAGCATTTCTTCATAGGACCAAGCGAAGACATCACGGAATTCACGGAAAATGATAGTATAAAATTTGACTTCATCTCAAGAACAAGTGACTCCCACATGGATGTTCTTGACGATTCCCAGCTTCATGGAAATTTCAATACGCATCGTTTGTGTGATATTGCTCAAGTTCCCTTCGGTAAAGACTTCATGTGTCAGGATTGGCATTTGAAGCAGAGGAGAAGGAGATTGAGACACAAAACACTCAAGACAGGTAGACATAGCCCCTCGGCCAGGCATAAACAAAGAACGATGATGACCATCGTCCCATGACAAGTCTTCGAGAGACATGGTTTCCGCTATAGCTTCATCGGAAGGAAACACTTCTTTCAAAGGATCAGGTGAATCTGAATCGCCAAGCTAGGGGGATTGAGAATACACGTCAAGAGACAAGCTCAAATGAGCAACATCAGATGATGGAGTATCTGATGCAGCAATGAGTTCACAATAATCGATTTTGATCGGACTCAAAGGCATTGAATCACCAAATGAATTTATTTTTTCAAGCGAAGGAATAAGCCATCAGTCATCGGATCGAGAGAGCATATGAACTTGAACAATCATAGGTGGTGGAAGGGGAAAAATACCCATGAGGGCTAGATCCTTGAAGAGACCCAACCCAACACTCTCGAAGGGATTTGGGATCTTATCCACATACGGAACGTTGTTCTCGGAAGAAGAGGTGAAGAAGGACAATTGATCGACAGTAATAATTTTTCCCTGGTGTGGAAATTTCAAAACATAGAAGAGGGTGGACGAAACACAAAGCATAACATGAGTCCAACTACGACTGAGTAGAAGATTGTAATTGAGTTTAGCATCAACTACTTCTACTTCAACATTGACTATCTTCCATTTTAAGGTAATCGGTAAACTTGTGAGAACACACAAAGGTTTAGATTCCCTTCCATCAAATTCTTCGGCATTCGGTGAGGAATTCAGGGCCAGAGAGCCAATGGCCTTCCAAAACAAAGCTGACATGATGCAGGTTGATGCACCTTTTTCCACAACGGCTCGATGGATGTTGAGACCATTAATAACGACTTGTATAATGAGCGCAATCTGGTGCGAAAGTCATGGGACAAAATTCTCTAGATCGAAATCGAGAAGGCTAGTATCAGTAGGATCAACCCCACCAATCACAGATAATAAATTTTTCCGCTGAGACGGACAACTCTGAAGTACTTCTAATGTGGACATCACGGATGGCGCCTGCACCAAATCTTCAACAATATTGTAATGTTGAGTAGTACAGGCATTGGGATTATAAGAATAATTCCGGAGAACACCTTTGGAAGGTGGTCGTAAAATGGGTTCAGCACTGGGCCTTTCAATCTCAAGAGGATCAAAAATAGGTGGGGGAGGAGGACCATCATCGATCTCCTTCCTTGTTACCTAACGCGATCTAGTATAATCTTTCAATCGAGTAGCGATGGAAACTGATGCAGAACCGTTCATCATGAACACTTGAGAACCAAATGGAGCAGACGATTGAGGCTGCTCAACCATTTGGGTCTGCTGAGACGGAAAAGGTTCTTTAAGAACAGCAGGAGTACCTTGAGTGCCCTTGAGCAATAGACTCACTTCGGCCCATCGAGGACAGTCCTTGGTGTAGTGCTCTTTGTCACAAATCAGATAAGGATACTTCGGCTTACGCTGTGAACCATCATTAGCATGAGGTTTGGACGAATCTGGTTTGGGGGCATCGGCCTTGGGTTTGCCTTTACCCTTCTTTTTTCTTTTAGAAGTCTTATCTGCGGGATTGGCCTAAACGGCATTGACCTCTGAGGTTTTACCAGGATTCAAACTAGACTGAAGAGCAATATCATTGGAAGAATTATATTTTTGCTTCCCAGGGTTGGAAGAAGAATACTTACGTGAATTTTGAGACACAGAACCAATAATATCGTTGACGGATGGGGTCACCGGTGCATTAGAAGTTCTAGGTCAAGGGGCATCAGTAAAAATATAATACAATATGCCCAATTGAGAGTACACGAGATCAAGGTATTGGGCACGAGCAATGGCCTGTTCCTCGGTTACACATGCCCCCATGGCTATGTCTTTCGCAATCTGGTTGAGAAAGGAGGTAGTGAACCAATGAGTAAGAAGCTGATCAGGAATTTCAAATTTGATCAAGCAACGATGACGTCTCCATTCATGAATATGGTCCAAGATATGAGTATCCCGGTCCTATTTCAAAGAGGTAAGGAGATGCATCCCAGCTTCATAACGAACCGGTAACTGAAAATGAGTAAGGAATGCCATGGCGAGAGAGTTGAAATCTTGAAATATACCACGAGAAAGCTTGATATACCACTTAGCAGCAACACTAGAAATAGTCCACTGGAAAAGACAAATCCGAATAGAATATTCAACCCAAGAGTTAGAAGAACACCGCAAGTGGTAAGTCATAACATGCGCTTGGGGGTCTTCTCCAGACTTGCCCTCAAATTTGGGACAATCACCAGAAATCTTAGTTGGAACCGGAGGCCAATAAGGGTTAATGAAGAATATGATCATTCGTTAACTTTGACACATCCGGTAACTCCAATGTAGCGAGAAATGGAAATTGAGGGTTAAAAGGCATAGCAGGTCCTTGATAAGAACCCGAACTTGCATTCCATCCTGTTTGAGAAAAATTATGCCCCCATAGGTTCTGTCCCGAAGGATTCAGACGATATGGGGGATAATTCGAATAATTATGTTGATACTGAGGATATTGATTCTGAGTATACCATCGAGGTCCTTGTTGAGGATTTTGCGGTGGAATGTAAGTATGGCCTTACGGTTGATTATATGGTAACTGAGATTGAGGGTGATAAGTAAAACCTTGAGGCGCATTATATACTGGTCGATATTGACCACGAGGATAATAAACGCCTTGGGGTCGAACTGGATGTTGATAAGTGGGGCCCTGTTGAGTGGAACAAACAAGGTAAACTAGCTACTGAGCAGACTGAACGGGCTACTGAAAGGTAGGACCCTACTGTGAAGCAGAGTAAAATTTCTGTTGAGTAGACTGAGCCGGTTGTTGGATTGGTTGAGCAGGTTTCCCCTACGGAGCAGGTTGGCCTGGATGCTGAGAGCCACTAGGTTTTCCATGCTAAGCAGGTTGGCCTGACGGTTGCGATGAACGAGGTTGTCCCGAAGGTGGACTAGAGGATTGTACTTTTTTCCCAACGGTCGGACCTGTTTGAGTATATGATCCCAGTTTTTGTACAAAAGGTTGTCCCTGCGACGAATATATTTTCCCCCTAGGACCATAAGAAGGTCCTGGTTGATATAAAAGTTGGCTGGAAGGTCCCTGGGGTTGCCCTTGTTGGACCATAGGGTGACCTTGTAAAGGTTTGCCTTGTGGACCATAAGGTTGTCCCTGAGGACTGAATGCAAGCCCTGATTGAATCGAAGGTTGTCCCTACAAGGGTTGTCCTTGTGGGCCAGGAGGTTTCACCTGATAAGTCATTCCAATTTCAGGAATGATTTCATAAGGGTGATAAACAGGAACACCACGCTCATCATAATGATGGGGAGTAGGAAACGCATAGATGGGGGTACCGACAGCATCATAGTGATGAGGAGTAAGATAAGAAAAATAAACAGGATTACCATATTCGTCATAATGGTGTGGCAGATTAACAGGAGCATGAGGCTGCTGAGAAACCTGAGAGTTATGTTGATGAATATCCAATAGATACTCTTCAAAAGTGAGGCCACCAGGTATCTCAGTCGAGACTGCTGGTGACTGAGTGACCGGCGCAAACGCAGCCGCATAGATAGTAGGTTGAACTGGGATAGAGGTAACTGAAAGCGACGAAGCAGGTGTCGTCGGTGACAATCCTAGTGATGGAAGGACTGGACTCCTGAATGGAGTAGATGCTGCCATGGATGCAACACCAGTAATAATCTGACTCAAAGACCTATATCCGGCTAGAAGTGACACCGATGGTGAAGGTTGAACAGACATATGAGTGGTGTTTTCAGGAAAAATTTGATACTCTTTTGTAGAAATAGGAATTCCATCACTGCCAATAGGTACTGATGTGTCGTTGTCTGACTCCTCCGTAAGATCTTCGAAAAGACTATGGGGACTAGGAGGTATAACAACAGTTAAAAATGGCGATCCCGACGTAAGAGGAGGGAATTATTCCTTGTCCCTAAAACCAGACCAAGCACCCGAGGGAGGCCAATTGAACTCAACTGACTCATTAGTGGGAGATCGGGTAGCAAGGGGTAAGATCGACGAGAGAATAGGCTGCTGAAGCTCGGCAGACCTAGAGGATTGAGGAGTTTCAAATTAACTATCTGGTAAAGGACTACCTCTAGAAGGGAGCGAGGACAACGAAACTGGTAGTTCCGCCACTGTGACTACTTCACAACAAGAAGGAAAAAAAGAGATCCGAGCAAAGACTCAAAAAACCAAGGCAAACAAAAACAAGCCAAGTAATGAAACTGTATAATGGGCGTGTAATCGTGGGTAGTTGATTTTACAACACTGAAACCAAAATTTTTTGTTTCATGTTTTAAGAGTCAAGAAATAGGCAAAATATTACTCTAGTCACTTTCAATTTTGAACGAGCACGAAAAGATAAGTGCTCGATGATATTTTCAAATTTAAGGAGTCACTAAAGATAAAAAATGGCTGCTCAAGTAATCTAAGCAAGAGGGTATGCCAAGTTTCTGTGAACTTCCATATACACCTTGGTGATCAATGAAAGAGAAATGACCAAGGACTTGACGTACATGAAGGTAGTATCCCTGAATGTTGTGTTCGGTGTATCACGGTTATAGGGTGGAAAACTCGGCTTCCTATGGATAAAAGGATTGCAACCTAGAGGGGTCTCCCTTTATATACTCGACGGTATGGGGAGCACAAGTCCATACTAGCGCTGTCTAGAGCCAGATGGCGAATGACAACTACTAGGTTTTAAGATGCCAGAACACGTCTCTAACTTAGACCACTAGAATATTTCGTTAGGTTTCAATGTTTCCTTAGGTTAATTGAAATAAATTTTAACGTTGATCTTGGATTAGGTTTCAATTTCTAGGGCTTAACGTATATCTGATCTGAAATCTTCCTAAATGAAAAACTACATGTAGAAGGATACCATTTTCGTTCAATGAAAGCTATCTATGAGAAGGAAAGAAAACTTGCAAGCAGTAGCAAATAATGAAATCATGAGAAAACATCCACTAATGCATCTAATGCAATCTGTGAAAAACAAAACTCTTTCCTAGCCTATACAATGCAAATTAAGTGAAGGAAAGTTTCATTCTCAAAGCAAAAATAATGCAATATTTTTTGTTTTTTCAATGCAATAGAGCAATCAATGCACCAAATGATATGAAAAACAAAACTAAACACTAGCTTGAGAGAGAGAATGCAAAATTTGAAATAGAATGACTCCTCCAACATAAAACAAACATAACAATACTCAAACCAATGATACAAACCTTTCAAATCAAAGAGAAAACTCGAAAATGACCCATACAAGCAATGTAATCGGTGCTTGGAGTAAGAGGAAGAAAAATCAAAACGAGAAAGGTAATGATCATTCAACCAATGAATGTACTCAACAAGATCAAAGAGACCAAGAGCAATCAAACAGGGAACGAAGTCGACAGCTTATCAAGAAACTCGATCTCCTAACAGAAGGCTCAGTGCACCAAGGCACTCAGAAACCCTAATACCTCAAGCTACACTGATGATAAATGGACAAAAAACTGAGGAAAACAAGTCTCCAACAATAAAAGACATTAAAAAACAATTCAATTACTCTTAAGAAGAACCCAGAAACAAAGACAAGTGACCAAAAACTCATGAAAAGCTCACACCCAAAAATTCATAGGGGTCAGCGCGACTGTGAGGCAGTATTCAGTGCCAAACAAGCGATGGCGCAGGTGCTACAAAAGAAACATGTGCCAATCAGCGCAATTGTTCAAGGAAAAACCGTGCCAAGCTAGTTAACCAAGGAAAAAGGGAAAAAATCAATAGAGCAGAGGTCTCTCTTAACACTCTGGGGCTGAACAAGGGTTTGAAGCACAGTTAAATAACCAGAAAAGTAAACAACAAGACCAAAACCCAAAAAATGACCCAACAAGATCAAAGACAAACTCATACTGATTTCCCTAGCGGAGTCGCCAACTTTTTATGTAGGTAAATCCTCTCTGCGGACAGAGACGATCCCTCTAGCCCTAGGGTGGGTCTAGTAAGAAGGAATCATGCTAGAGTGTAGGTTCCTAGACATTTGAATGAAAGAGGATGCGAATAAAATGGCCTACCTGTGATCCAAAACTGTCATCGACACTCGTAGTGATGATGAGAACCTCCTGCTCCTGATCGAAGTCAAGTCACAACCCTTCTGCTTATCACGTTTGCACACCTACACAGAGATCAGAAAATGATAACCACATACCACATATTAATTTCATCCAAAAAATACTAGTCATTCAGAGAAGACTAGCATATTTCATTCAATAAAGACAAAACACAAGACGGGAACCAGACAATAGTCAATTATATTAATTGGTAGAAAGAAGAGATACAACCATGCTCTGACGTTGTGGTCTCCTCCAGCGGGGCTCGGGTGAAGCACGTCTCAAAGCTCGTCAAGGAATTCGGACAAGATAAGGGACCTCTCGATGGATTTCTCCTTGTTCTACCTTCTCAATAACTCAGTTATTCAACTATAATGTGTTCAACTCTTGAGTTGTATAATTCTCTTCGTTCAGCTAGTTTCCATAAAGAGGGAAGGCTTGTTTATATAGAGGGAAAAGAGGAGGTTGGGATCCCTACAAAGGTGGAAGGGAGGCCTATCCTTTAGGAGTGTTCCAAGGGAGGTGGAAACTACTAAATAAAGGAGGAGGCTCGTGGTTGTTTCAGTTCAACCACTCCCAATGACTCATCCCAGAGGTGGTTGGAATGGAACCTCCACCTCTATTTTTTTTTTTAAATTCATAAATAGCTTGGCGTGGGAATTACACTGGGACAGAGCGCCAGGTGGCACGGGCCCTACTATTAATATTCCACATCGGCGCGAGGGCAGAACTAGCTACTCGTGCCAAGGCAAAAACAGGGATTTTCACTGCCCTGCTCAGGGAAATGTCAACAAGAAGAATGTTGCCTTCATCAAAAGGGATGAAATGATGTTATTTGTAAGGCATGAAACTATTCATAAGTCACATAAATGACCCTCCAATGTGTGGGATGGGGATTGTAGGGACAATGAAAAAATGTTGTGTAACACACCTTTACCATCGGCAGCCACTTCTGGTCGGCGAAGGCGACATCGCTCTACCGAAACTAGTACTATGAGTACCTCTGGTGCAACATCATCCTCACATATACCAAATTTGGTAAAATTGTTTCTACAAATCTTGGTTCATCCACTATTGTCGAGATGGAGTCCTCACAACTACCGGTGGTCACGATCAATCCAATCAGTGAGACCATACCTCCTGAACCCGACGTTGTTCAATTGGAATTTGATCCAGATCCTATCTCTTTTTTGCTAGATCATGTGAATAACGAAGTATAATGACTGGAAGTTGTTCCTGTATTGATCACCCCACAATATATTGTAGCCATTGAGTCTCCCATATCGCGCAGTCAACCTCCTGAAATATACTTTGGGCCTAAAGGCGAAATCCTTCCACCTAGTTTAATTTCGATTGAAGAAATACCACAAGATAAAACACCTTTAACTCCAACCCATTTTGGAGCGGAGCTTTAACTATACAAGTCTTTTCCTCTATTACCTGCCTCTGATTTTATTGATCCTGTGTCTATTCAAGTTCCCGTCGATCCAATACGGTATACATTTGGTCTAAAAACCATGACTGAGCCAACATCTTAGGCTAGACCATCTGTTCCAAATTGCAACAACACCTGCTCTCGCTACCCCGTCGATGTTCACGACTTCACCATAGTCACATTTATATGGTGGCCCTTTCGTCCCACCTGGTTACCAATATTTATCTGTAACCTTCTCTGGTGCATCCTCAAACCCATGGACTTCACCAATGTGATCATTTGGTATTCTAACTAGTAAATCTATAGTGAGTATTGAATGGCTTGATCCTATATACACATCATTAGGGAAATATCAAGATGGTCCATCTGGGTATATTCCATCGAGTACAATTTCAACTGGACTCCCCGCATTTGGAGAACAATATTTTCCATCTTATTATACTCCTCATGCTGGGGGGGAACCTATGGTCACCCACTTCGAAATTACTTTGTCGTTATTTGGTCATCCTAATGTTAGAATGAATGTTTTTCAATGGCAACCCACTCTTCCTATCCAACCACAAACGGTTGTACACTCATATCAATCGGTTCACCCTATTGCACCCACATCAAATCCACTTGTTAATACATCTTTACCCCTGTTATAGACTAAAATTTTTGTACCTCAACCATCTTAGGTGGGTACTTCAACCCAATACCCCCAATTATTGGACCCTCAGACTCCAACTCCTTCGGTTGGTTTACAACAACCACCTGTATCTGGCATCATTTGTTCACAAGCTGGAATACCATATTATGAGATGTCGCAGCCACAACCAAGTTATAATTATCCTCAAATGAATCCAAGCTATCCTAATTTTGGTTATAAATTGGTGGACAGACCCCTTGGCAGCCACAAGCATAAATTCCACAACCTTCATTTCAACAAGTAACGTATCCAAGTTTTGGTCATCAGAATCCTCAAGTGTTTTCCTATAAAAACAACCCCTATCTGGGTTACCAGCAATAGATTCCTTATGCTGGTGCTTAAAGTAATATTTCCCAAGCAATTCCATCATACCCTGGCTATGCTCAACCTGACCTCAATCAACAATTTCCCTTTGTTGCAACTTTAGAATTACTGGATTTAAACCGGCTCACCAATGATCCAATCAACTATGCTCCTTGGTGGCCGGTGATACCTCATATTACCCTTGGATATTCCTACGTTCAATGGAAACCCTAGAGAAGACCCGTTGACTCATGTTATAACTTATCATTTTTGGTGTTCATATAACTCCCTAAATGATGCCTCTGTTTGACTACGTCTTTTCCAGTATATGCTCACTAGTCCGGCTGCAAAATGGTACATTGAGTTACCAAGAGCTTATTTTGATAATTTCACTGCCCTGGCTACTATCTTTTTGACCCACTTCTAGTTACCCATATAATATGAAATTGGAATGGAACTCTTCACTAATTTAAAATAGACTATTGCTACTCACATTTCTGATCATATTCATGAGTAGCGTCATCGTCGTAGAATGGTTAAGACATTTGTTCCTGATTAGCTCCTTGCTGAGTGGTTCATTAAGTCCCTGTTACCATATATAACTGAGGATGTGTCTAAGGGTGGCATCGTCACTGAAGAGCAGGTCATTTATCATGCCCAATATTTAGACATGATTTATACTCAGTCTCGCATGCTATACGAAAAAATTCCTAACGCACCACGATCTAATTTTACTGTTCCTCCTCCATCAAAGGAATCTCATACCAGAGACAGTATGATCGATACTGCAAAAACACATCACTCTACTACATATTATCATGCGCCTTCTTCTGAAATCCATGTTGTGTCATCTGACAAGGGAAAAAGTGACAAGCAACCCGGAAGTAAGAAAAAGGGGAAATCAAAGAAAAGGAAAACTTCTACCCCGCAGAAAATATCATCTGATCAATCGACTAGAAATTGGAAACCTCATTACCCTTGCATAATTTGTAATGAGGAAAAAAAATTTCGTGACTATCCTCACCGTTCTGAAGTCTCAAAAACGGTTAAGACCTCACATTCATTAGCTGTGTTGACAGATCCATTTCCGAATCCAGACACAAATTTGGTTGCTACGTGTCCAGCTTCTAGTTCAAAAATGCTTATTTTATCTGTCACAAAGCCATCGACTGATGTTTTTGTGTCAACGCATAATAAATATTACTATAGTCAGGATACTAATCAACCTACTACCTCAACCACGATTCCATCTACGGAATCAATACCGCCACCTACTATTCCTGAATTGACAATCAAGCCACCGAAGGGAGTCGTTCATAAATCAACATTTAATCCTCGAGCAAGAGCTGCTCAAAATTATAATATAGTTGAAGATTTGGCTCAATCCCCTTCAGCTATGTCAGCGCTTGAGGTGCTACAAAATTTTCCCTCCCAGAAACAGGCTTTGTTGTCGACAATTGGTGGAATTGATCCGACTGATTCTAATCTCGTAGTCTTTAATCATACGGGATATGTGCCGCAATTACCAGAAAAATTGGCATTCTCCATCCAGGTAAATGTTCTCAATCACCTTTTTCATCTTACTATTATTGATGAGGGAGCATCTATGTGCATTATGTCTCTGAAATTTTGGAAGTCACTTGGCTCACCACACCTATCTCAATCGCCAATGACGTTGAAATATTTCAACGAATGTATATATAAGCCTTATGGTATTATCAATAACCTGCATGTTGAACTAGGGGGAAAATACAGTGAATGTTGAAGTTGAGGTCGTTGACGGACCCCTTGACTACAACATTTTACTCGGAAGGCCATGGGTATATGCTATGACTGCGATCATTTCTACACATTTTAGAATGATCGCCTTTCCACATAAAGGTGTTATCACAGCCATCAATCAGATATCCTTCTTTGCCTCCAGTTCCCAGGTAACTGGAAGTGTTTCATTAGTTCACACACCCCAACTCGCCCTTTAGAACATTGGTGTAGGACTATTAAAGGGTTCCAACCTTATGGGAACCTTTTCATTATCGCCGCCTGCGACGTCGGAAAAAATTGCAAACATAGAGGCCTGTTGCATGATCTCTTCCACTCCATCTGGCTTAAGGAAGAGTACGGGTTATTTTGAATTTGTTACGTTGGATGCGGTTTTTCCGCCTAGCCCAATTGAGCTGGCACAACAATCAATCTATCTGGATTGAGAGGCGAATCCAAAATAAATGCCGTCGGTCGTTTGGGTTGATCGTTCACTAGATTTTGGTACTCCATATATCCTTTTTCCTCAAATTTCTTAACAGATGAGAATATTCTGGAAACCAGGATGTTGGAAGGGGAACCATGGGAAGATCATCATCATCGCTCCCATCTTCCAAATTATGAAGAAGATAATCTTAGTGAACTATATCACCCATCGATCAAAAATTTCTTTTCAAATTCTTTTCCTATTAACGCAATCGATTCTAAGCGAAATTTATCAAATATTGGAGAAACCATTTCTATCGATATTTTGACCAAACCTGGCATGGTAGAAAATATTCATGTTGGAGTGTCTTGTTCTCCATCAAAAATCAAAATATATCGCTCTCTCTTTCGTGAATTTCGTGATGTATTTTCTTGGACTTACGAGGAAATTCCAGGCATAGATACTAGTATCGTTGAACAAAATATTAAATTGTACTATGATGTCAAGTCGGTACATCAACGCCTTCATCCTGTTCATCTAAAGAAGGACATTGCCATTAAAGAAGAAGTTGAAAAACTTTTGCGTGCTAGTTTCATTTACCCTGTTCTGCTAACTGAGTGGGTTTCCAATATCGTTCCTATCATGAAAAAACAAGGAACCATTAGCGGTCTATGTCAATTATTGGGATGTCAATCTTGCTTGTCCAAAAGACAACTATCCTACTCCCTTTATCGACCAGATTATTGACGATTGTGTTGGATGTGAAATATTTCATTCATGGATGGATTTTCTGGCTACAATCAAATCAATATCCACCAAGAGGACCAATATAAGACATCATTCATCTATCCCTGGGGCACATTCACTTATCGAAAACTCTTGTTTGTTTTAAAGAATACTGGGGTAACTTTTCAGAGAGAAATTGATTATGCTTTCAATGACATCAAGCACATTGTTCAACCCAATCTAGACGATTTACCCACACATTCATGAAATCAGATTGATCATCTGATGCATTTGAGAGCTATCTTTTTATGCTGTTGACACTACAAAATACGCCTCAATCCACATAAATGCATGTTTTGTGTTGGTTCTGGTCGTTTCTTAGGATTCTTCATCTCAAAAGAAGGAATTCGAATAGACCCACTGAAGGTCTAGGCCATTCTTGATTTTCATGCGCCATCAAATTTTCTTCAGTTACAGAAACTTTAGGGAAAGGCTAACTTCCTAAGGAGGTTCATACCCAACTATGCCAAAATGGCTAAAGGATTTACTCAACTCTTGAAAAAGGGGATTACCTTCCATTGGGACCAAGTTGCACAAGCTTCTTTTGATGCTATCAAGGATACTCTTATCCAGGCATCATTAATGTATCCCCCCAATTATCAGAGTGATTATTTATTATATATCATCGTGGCTGATATGACCATTTCCATGGTATTGGTCCAAGTAGAAAATGGGATAGAATATCCGATCTATTATTTGGGTCATAATCTCAATGATACGGAAGTGAAGTATTCGTACGTAGAAAATATTGCCATGGAAGTTGTTCAAGCTTTCCAAATATTTCGCCACTATATCCTGTTTTGGAAGACCATTGTCATTTCATATGTCAACCCCATGAATTATATTTTATCATGTCAATTGCTGGGGGGAAAGTATTCAAAATGGATTTTCATTTTGCAGTAATTTTAATTGGAATTCATCAAATCCAAGTCAAAGAAGTCTTTAGTTTTGGATGAGCTTCTATGTGACCTTCCCTCTGATAGTACTGCTACTATGTCGGAACCATCTATTCCTGATGAGTCATTGTTTCTGATCATATCATCTGATCCTTGGTATGGGGATCTTATCATTTATATCTAGACCTAGAATTTTCGGCCTGATACCTCCTGCTTTGACTAGCGACGTATTCGATACCAAGCTGAATATTATCTAATCGTCAGCGATAAAATTTATTGTCATGGTGTCGATACAATTTTGAGAAGGTGCCTCACTCACGAGGAGGTTGAAAATGTTTTAAACGAGTGTCCTGATGGGGCTTGTGGTGGGAATTTTTCTGGATATGCTACCGTGCAGAAGATACTCCACGGTGGTTACTTTTAGCTTACCATATTTCGTGACTGCATCCTCGAGGTCAAAATTTATCATGCGTGCCAGATATTTGATCGTAAAATCTACAAACCACTAGTGCCAATGCATCATGTTGTCTCTGTGGGACCATTTTCAAAATGGGGCATTGACTTCATGACCTGTAGCCCTCGTTCATCCGGGGGGCATGGCTATATTATTGTCACAGTAGACTACTTTACCAAAAGGGCCAAAATGATGCTACATTCAAAAACACATGAAAAACAGCTGCATTATTTTTCTTTAATCATGTCATTGCAGGGTTTGGGTTCCCACAGGCTATAGTCATAGATCATGGTGAGAATTTTCACAATCACTTGATGACTGAGTTGACTTCCAAGTTAGGATTGTCACATGATAGTTCTACTCCTTATTATCCACAATCAAATGGACAAGTTGAGGCTATTAACAATATTCTTAAATGAATGATTCAACAAATGATATGAATTCATAAATGAAATTGGCATTTAATCCTATACTCAGCCTAGTGGGTGTACTAAACCTCGGTGAGAAACACAACCAGATTCACCCCCTTTCAATTGGTGTATCATCTAGAAGCTATATTTCCAATCTAATGTGAAATACTATTGTTAAAACTCACAATCGACTTGTTACCTTACACCTCAGATGACAAAGCATGTATTTTTAACCTCATCCATCTTGACGAAATGCGTCATGAAGCCTGATTGGCCAACGAATTGCATAAGAGACATATAAAGGCACAATACAACAAGCATGTCCAGCCTCACATTTTCTCAGAGGGTGACCTGGTCCTTATTTATGATCAGGAAGCTAATGTAATAGTTACAGGGAAATTTGAGCCATTATGGCATGGCCCCTATATTGCCAAAATAATTCTTGCTAAGGGTGCCTATGAATTGGTAGATTATGATGGAATTCCATTGAAATAGCCCTGAAATGGGTTGTATATGAAATTTTACTATGCTTAATCATGAGTGTAGTAACTTTTTATATTATATTGTATATATATGTTGTTGATTTGCATTTAATATCTTAGTTTTTTTTTAGAGTTTTCTTGAAATTATTAATCTACTTTACATTTCATCGTAGATGTATGAATCTTTGGAACCATTTTTTGGGTATGATGATGGTGCTAGTCATAGTACACAAAATCTATCCTCTGCAGCGTGGGCCATTTTCACTCTGAACGACGAGTTAGTGAATTTTCAAGGGATTTGTATTGTTCGATCTACAAACAATATCGTTGAGTATAGCGCGTTGATCAAATTTCTCTCTGATGCCCTTTCATTTGGTATTAACCGCATCATTATAAGGTTAGACTCACAACTTGTGGTATTACAACTTACTAGTGTTTATACTATTAGAAATCCAACACTGCATCCTATGTTCCTAAGAGTTCAACTTTTGGAAAGACATTTTTATTTCATTCAATATCAACACATTTCCAGAAACTTGAACACATTCACTGATTCTTTAGCAAATTATGTTATAAACAGACATTTGCAACACATGTAAAGATACATTCACATAATTGAATATGATTGCGCATTAAACATACGAAAACACTGAAATCAAATAGATAGATAGTTATAGGTTTTTACAGAATTTGTGCCCAAGACACATTGGTCATCTGACCTCAAAGTTTATGAAACATGTCAAAAGTAAACTAGTGATGCTTATGATAACATGCTATCAATCTAGCTATCCTACGCAGTAACTGTAGTGTCCCTTCTTAGTGAGATAGATTTGATGACACTTAGAGATGGTGATTTTGATATAATGATATAATATTATGTATGAAAGACTTATGCACATGCTTATATGCTATGACCTGGTTTAGGTCACTTGGTTGTTGTGTGCTTATGATAATATCTATGGTTGCGTACACAAGAATTGATTTTGGTTAAGAGCATATTAGTGATGTTTTCTCTTTTGGTATCTTGGAAATAGGTGTATGACATGAATGGTGATTCATAATTGAGACACAGATCCATGGATGATCATGGTTAGGTGGAACATATGGTTAATTATGATTTATGGATGATACATGATTTGTATGATTATATGTGCGTAATATCGTACTAAGCATGACGTGGCAGGTGACTTGGTCATTTCCAACAAGGATGCTCAAGTTATAAATGATTGTGGAAGTCATTTCTCCAAAACCAAAATGACTGTGGAAGTCATGCACAATATTTGGTAAAATTTGAATAAGTTAATTATGAAATTCATTTGATTTATTTGATCAATGAGATTGTGATGTGTGCAGGTCTTGGAAGAAGACCTTACCAACGAACCTTCAGATGGGTATGAGCTCACAATCAGTACCTTAAGGTGAAACGTGGATTTTCAAAGCAGAAGAGATGAGAAGCCATGGAAATTAGGGCGTGGAGTCCTAAATCCATGAAATATAAAGACGTGGAGTCTTGGATATATGATAAAAGGATTAGGATGCGGAGTCCTAAATCCATGAAATATAAAGATGTGGAGTCTTGAATCTATAATGAAATGTTTGGGGCGCGAAGTCCTGAATATTTAAGAAGATCAAGGTGTGGAATCTTGGATCTTTAGAGTAGATCAGGGTGCGGAGTCCTCAATCTACTAAGGCACGAGGATGCATACAATAGGGGTGCAGAATCCCTATTATCCAAAATACCACTCATGGGTAGCTCACATATGAATTTCCTTAATAAGATCTCTTTCCTAACAATTTTGGAGTGACTTTCTAAAAATAGAAAGTCATGTCTACTATTTCAAGTATGACTTTCCAAAAATAGTAAATCACCTCCAATCAATGGGTAAACAAGTACACTTGAAGGAAAATCACTTAACTTATGATTAATCAATTGTAATAGTTCAATCTTGACTTAATCCTCAATATTATTAATATTATTATTATCTTTTATGAGACTATGATATTATTATTATTAGGGAATTATATCTCCACAATCACTTCACACCTCTCTCCTTCATGACTCTCATGGCTCTATATAACTCTCTCTATTTTAAATATTACATTACACTCTCTTTTATGCACTCATCAAGGAATGGCATATTCCTCTTACACTCATTAAATATATGTCATAAAATATTCCTCTTACACTCACTTTAATGCATATGTTACACTCTCCTTAAATAAGGCATGCATACCTCTCCTTAATGGCATAAGTTACACTCTTCTAAATGGGATACAATGCATGCATATTAATCCTCCTTTATGACAAGAATTTGTTGCTCCTCCTATATATGAGTGTCATGTATTCTCATTTGGGGGAGGAGGGGTAATGCCAAGAGTGGAAGAGACTTGAGGAATATTGTGAGAGGGAGAGATTTGGAGAGTATCCAATTACTTCCAAAACAAATCTGAATTTCTTACTAATCTACTAAGTATCTATTGAAGTTGAACATGAGTGGTATTTAGAGGAAGTGAAAACTATCTTCCTTAGTTTTCCTTGCATCTCTCTATCTACTGTTGTATTTTGGTACTGTTTGTGAGCTTCTACAGCTCAGGGGTTCCAGGGGGAGGAGTTCTCCCTGGATATCGTTGGGTGGAAAACCGGATGGTTCAAATGAGTTGGTTAAGGGATCGAAGGTGGATCATATTCTCAACGATTGGAGCTGAATATCTCTTCAGGTATAATTTCCATTGTCCTAAAATTATAGTATAGCTTTAGCATAAAATAAAAAGTAGACATTTAAATTGTTGTAAGCATCTAATTTTGGTTTAGGCTTATGTTATCTATAATATTATTGATTAGTTAAAAATGAAGACTAGATTAATCTATATGTATGGATGTTTAGATCTCAATATTGGAGTTATTACTGGTGTAGTTTATGTTACTAATCTTGGTATTGTAGCATTTGAGAAAGGAAAGCCAAATATTGTTGAAGGTAATTGCAATAAATAAATTCCAAAGGACTTGGGTAAGTATTTCACGGTTTATGGTTTTGTTTCAAGTAATTACATGCATGTTTTAGAAATTGTTTTAGGATAGTTTGCAAAGTGTTTGACAAAGTCCTTGAATGAGTAATGTTATTTATGCATGAATAAGTGCTAACTTGCAGCTTACATCAGAAGTAAGAAAATGGACATGTACCCAAAACATACCTGGAGGAATTACATAATCAACCCTTAAAAGAAAATGCAAAAATAATGGCAACTAAAATATGGTTTGGAAGATCAAATGCTTGAGGTAAGTTGGAGATAAATTTCAGTTATGGCTTATGTTTCATATTCTTATCAATAATTCAATGTTTTGTTATTCAAGTTGTTGTAATAGTACTATCAGAAATTTTGACAGAAAGCCTTAATGGCTATAGCATTCAGGGTTGCCATATGTTTGTTAAATTGTAGCAATTGGTGCAAAAAGCTTGTCAATCATGTCAAATGAATTAGCTTGTGGGTGGTAAAATGTTTCAAGAATTCATATGGTGGATTTAGAAATGTGTGATTTCAATGAGCATATCTTAGTAGCATAAATCTGAGTTTTTTTTCCTCATGTAGAGGTGTAGTTGTAAGTTTTCATTCCATATGTTTGACAAAAGTCATAAATGAAACATTTAGGCTATAAATTTTGTTGTTTTCAAGAATCGCATTCCTAGACGTTTTTAATTCGATTCAGCCCAACATCAGGGGGTATCCGTGCCTTTTGGTCATGTAACCCCTGATTTAATTCCAAAAAAATACTTTTCAGAACCCAAATCGGAAATCTGGGTGATTTGGCAGATTGCTGTTGTGAGTTATGTCCGCCTGTTGTTGAGTCTTTGATGAAAGACTAAGATTATTTAGTCCCTGTTTTAAGATGGAAACATTTAAAGTTTGAATTCTGAATTTTATGAGATAAATATGTTGAAGAATAATCTTAAATTCATTGTTGCTAAGTGTTTGACAAAATGCCTCAATGAATTTTAATTTCATGCTTGCAAAGTGTTTGTCATAAGGGCTCAATGAGTGTAAAGTGCATGTCTGCAAAGTGTTTGTCAAAAATATTGAATGGCTGTAGCTTTTGTGCATATAAATTGTTAGTGTAAAATTCTTAGTTACTGTTGTTTTTATGTTACTATAAATTATAAATAAACTATTTAATGGGTGTAGCTTCCTATGTCTGCAAGTTTTTGGTATAAATGTGAAAATGAATTTAATAATTTGCTGAAGTGTGAATAAGACAGTTGTTTCTTGTATTATCTAAAGATTTCAAAAAAAGGGCTTTTTGTTGGAAACAATTTTACAGTGACCAATTCTTTAGGATTTTGTGCAAATGAGTATTAGTGATTATGTGACATCTACTTCTCTATCTTACTAATGGTGGGTAAGGTGGGACCTTACATATAGTATCAGAGCGAGTTACAATGCTAGGGCCTAATGGGCCAACATGCTTACTTCTAGGTTGATGATGTATGAATGTTTATTTTGCATGCATGTTGAGTTGTTGCATATCTTGACTTGGAAGCATATTGGTTGCATAGAGGATATTGTTATCATTATGTCATTTAGTGACTCATGAAATAAAATAAAAAATCCCTTATATTCCTTTATATTTTTGTTAAGACACATTATCAACAATATGTTAAAATGCTTAAAGACATGCTGGGAAAGGATGTGCTTGAGAAAGTTGGGGTGAAACCCAAGTATGTGAATGACTTGATTTTCAATCAATGAGTGAGATAGGTGGAGTGAATGCATGGTTTCATATATTTTTAGTGCATCATTTTCAATGTGATATGGGCTTAGTAGCCATCTTTACTCGCTGAAATCGTATCTACCAAGAAAAATATTGACTTAATCTAGACTATAGTGTGATGACCTTGGTGTGTATGCTTTGGGAATGAGTAACAAGTGTAAGGCTGAGATTCCATTAACATGATGATTGAGTTCGTCATGATAATTTTGAATCTTTTCGTACCTACACTAAAGGAAACTTAACTAAAAGCTACCTTGAAAGATGTCACTTTTAACTGTGAATGTAAATTCAAGAGTAATGTATGTGTATTAATTAGATGTGTTAAAATATGATTTGGGAATACATTCTTAATGAGTAAGAATGAAATTTCTCTGATTTCTTTGACATGATTTTGTGTATTTTGGGTTGACATTAGACATCAAATAACTTTAAATTACTCAAATACTAGGTTGAGGTATGACCTTCCTAATAAACAAGAGGCTTAAATGATTGGTGCATGATGGGTTGTGGAAGCCATTTTAAGGAACACTTGAATGTTATGTTTTCCTTAAGCTAATGTATGGGTGTGGAATCCATACTAGCATATATCTATGAGAAAATGTATGGGTGTGGAATCCATACTAACATATATCTATGATCTAATGTATGGGTGTGGAAAACATACTAGCATATATCTATGAGAAAATGTATGGGTGTGGAATCCATACTAGTATATATATATGAGATAAGTAATGAGGTAAGGTATGGGTGTGGAATCCAAAGTAAAATATATCTATGAGCTAAGTAATTCTTCTAGTTAGAATATTTTGATGGAATCTGATATTCATGATTAAGGAGTGATTATGTGTAATTAAAGTTAAATGGTTAGAGATTTGTAACACAAATTTGCTTGAGCTTTAAATCCATTATTTTATTTTTATTACAAATGAAGATACAAATATTGGTATACTAAACACCATTAGGTGGTTTAGAATGTTTGGATTTGATTTTGATATATGGAAGTGTGAACTAGATATATATCCTCTAGTATTGTAATCCTTTTGTATGTATTGAATTTAGGTAGAATTAAAATGACCTTCAAATTCTTGAAATGTAGAAAAAGTTTATTGTGATAAGTTGATGAAATAACTTTTCTATTGGCTTAAGACAAATTAGGTCTAGGAAAGCCATAATAGTCTCTTTAATGATTTTATCAGTTGGATATTGGTTGCGTTCTATTTAACCAAATTAATTAGAGAAATTATGAGGATTGAACTCATGTATTGCTCTAAGCTATTGCTAGTTTGGCGATTGCGTCAAAATTCAAATTTTTTATAAATTGTGAAGAGAATAACATGTTTAGAAGGTAAACATTTTATGTGGTGAGAACTTGTTTTATTTGAAATTAAAGAAAAAATAAAAGAAAAAGCATGTGATTAATGAAAAGCTTAGTTGAGTTCTTGTTTTACAAGAATATGTGCTTGTGATATTTTTTGAGGAAGAAATTGAAGGAGAGTGAGATCACATTTTAATGAATTGGAATTCTTGCATGATTTAGAAGCCTAAGATGAGTGTATTGTATGTGGAATGGAAGAGATTGTTGGATTTAGGAATTTTTTTGTTGGGATGTAAAGTTGTTTGAGTATTTATTAGTCCTACAAAATGTTGTAATAATTTGAGAGGGTGGTAATTATCCTTAAAAAAAAAGGGGTCTAACTTTAGGCTAGAAACTCCCTTGTGATAGTCTAAATCTTATGTAAATTTAACAAGATTCATCACATTTTGAGAAATGTACGGTTTTCATAGCTTGTTGTTGTCTATGTATTAATAGTAAGGAATAAGATATGAAATCAAATGATTTGATTAATTACTGAATATAAATCATGACTGATTTCATAGTTGGAAAACAAATTGACATAAAGTTATCAAGGTTACCATATTTTCATAATTGTGAGAGTTGTTCTTGATTACAAGCCACTTTCAAAAATATATCATTAATCTACTTTCAGAATGAAGATCTTCTAACTAAGTCATTTCATAATTGATTCTCAAGTTAGAGAAGTGAATAATAATGAAGATTATGAAAACTAAAGGAATGATCTATAATACATAGGTGGGTCAATGAGGACTATATTTAACCTTAGGTTGTTAGTTAAAAAACAAAAAAAACAAAAACACAAACAAAAATGGTGCCTTGAACCTCAAATTGTATTTTTGCCTAAAGAGTAAATGTTTAGTAAAAACTAAATATAAATCCTAAATATTTCAATTGCAAGGATGTCTTATGGAATGAAAAGAGGAAAATTGGATTGAGAAGACATAAATAAAGTGGGATGTAAGAGTGTTTTTTATATATATAACGTCATGTTTTGTTGTGTAAGAGTGGGTTTTATATATAACATCATGTTTTGTTGCATAATTTCACTCACAATTGTATGTGGATTATTTTATTCTTATTGTATGCCAATTTTATTGTGATATGGGATGGACCATCATTGTTGTGTATACAACCAATGTGTGTTCTATTTATAGCTTGGCAAGCTCAACATACTACAGAACCTTGAAGATGACACATGTAGGATTCATATAGACTATGAGAAAGAAAAACATGTAGAATATCAAATTATTATCATATCAATTACATACAATATTATTTTATAAGGTACTATAAATTTTATGGTTGGTTTTGATATAGAAATCTTTGGTAGTTTATATCAAAACATGTCTAATATGGCATGGATATATTTTCTACTTGATTAAGAATGGTATGTTTAGTTTTCATGGAGTTGCTTCCAATTTAGAAAACATTAAACTATGGATTGGCATGAAGAAAAAAAAATATCAAATATATATACATAAGGTTAACAACTTATTGATAGGAGAATCTAAAAGAACTAAGTATCTTATGACCATAGGAAAACTTCGGGCCAAGTTTAGCCCAAGAGGGGGAGTATGTAGTGTCCGTTCTTAGTGAGATAGCTTTGATGACACTTAGAGATGGTGATTTTGATATAATGATATAATATTATGTATGAAAGACTTATGTACATGCTTATATGCTATGACCTGGTTTAGGTCACTTGGTTGTTGTGTGCTTATGATAATATCTATGGTTGCGTACACAAGAATTGATTTTGGTTAAGAGCATATTAGCGATGTTTTCTCTTTTGGTATCCTATCTTGGAAATAGGTGTATGACATGAATGGTGATTCATAATTGAGACATAGATCCATGGATGATCATGGTTAGGTGGAACATATGGTTAATTATGATTTATGGATGATACATGATTTGTATGATTATATGTGCGTAATATCGTACTAAGCATGACGTGGCAGGTGACTTGGTCATTGAAAACAAGGATTCTCAAGTTATAAATGACTATGGAAGTCATTTCTCCAAAACCAAAATGACTGTGGAAGTCATGCACAATATTTGGTAAAATTTGAATAAGTTAATTATGAAATTCATTTGATTTATTTGATCAATGAGATTGTGATGTGTGCAGGTCTTGGAATAAGACCTTACCAACGAACCATCAGATGGGTATGAGCTCACAATCAGTACCTTAAGGTGAAACGTGGAGTTTCAAAGCAGAATAGATGAGAAGCCATGGAAATTAGGGCGTGGAGTCCTAAATCCATGAAATATAAAGAAGTGGAGTCTTGGATCTATGATAAAAGGATTAGGATGCGGAGTCCTAAATCCATGAAATATAAAGACGTGGAGTCTTGAATCTATAATGAAATGTTTGGGGCGCGAAGTCCTGAATATTTAAAAAGATCAAGGTGTGGAATCTTGGATCTTTAGAGTAGATCAGGGCGCGGAGTCCTCAATCTACTAAGGCACGAGGATGCATACAATAGGGGTGCGGAATCCCTATTATCCAAAATACCACTCATGGGCAGCTCACATATGAATTTCCTTAATAAGATCTCTTTCCTAACAATTTTGGAGTGACTTTCTAAAAATAGAAAGTCATGTCTACTATTTCAAGTATGACTTTCCAAAAATAGTAAATCACCTCCAATCAATGGGTAAACAAGTACACTTGAAGGAAAATCACTTAACTTATGATTAATCAATTGTAATAGTTCAATCTAGACTTAATCCTCAATATTATTAATATTATTAATATTATTATTATCTTTTATGAGACTATGATATTATTATTATTAGGGAATTATATCTCCTCAATCACTTCACACCTCTCTCCTTCATGACTCTCATGGCTCTATGTAACTCTCTCTATTTTAAATATTACATTACACTCTCTTTTATGCACTCATCAAGGAATGGCATATTCCTCTTACACTCATTAAATATATGTCATAAAATATTCCTCTTACACTCACTTTAATGCAGATGTTACACTCTCCTTAAATAAGGCATGCATACCTCTCCTTAATGGCATAAGTTACACTCCTCTAAATGGAATACAATGCATGCATATTAATCCTCCTTTATGACAAGAATTTGTTGCTCCTCCTATATATGAGTCTCATGTATTCTCATTTGGGGGAGGAGGGGTAATGCCAATAGTGGAAGAGACTTGAGGTATATTGTGAGAGGGAGAGATATGGAGAGTATCCAATTACTTCCAAAACAAATATGAATTTCTTACTAATATACTAAGTATCTATTGAGGTTGAACATGAGTGGTATTTAGAGGAAGTGAAAACTATCTTCCTTAGTTTTCCTTGCATCTCTCTCTCTACTGTTGTATTTTGGTACTGCTTGTGAGCTTTTACAGCTTGGGGGTTCCAGGGGGAGGAGTTCTCCCTGGATATCGTTGGGTGGAAAACCGGATGGTTCAAATGAGTTGGTTAAGGGATCGAAGGTGGATCATATTCTCAACGATTGGATCTGAATATCTCTTCAGGTATAATTTCCATTTTCCTAAAATTATAGTATAGCTTTAGCATAAAATAAAAAGTAGACATTTAAATCGTTGTAAGCATTTAATTTTGGTTTAGGCTTATGTTATCTAGAATATTATTGATTAGTTAAAAATCAAGACTAGATTAATCTATATGTATGGATGTTTAGATCTCAATATTGGAGTTATTATTGGTGTAGTTTATGGTATTGATCTTGGTATTGTAGCATTTGAGAAAGGAAACCCAAATATTGTTGAAGGTAATTGCAATAAATAAATTGCAAAGGACTTGGGTAAGTATTTCACGATTTATGGTTTTGTTTCAATTAATTAGATGCATGTTTTAGAAATGGTTTTAGGATAGTTTGAAAAGTGTTTGACAAAGTCCGTGAATGAGTAATGTTATTTATGCATGAATAAGTGCTAACTTGCAACTTATATCAGAAGTAAGAAAATGGACATGTACCCAAAACATACCTGGAGGAATTACATAATCAACCCTTAAAATAAAATGAAAAAATAATGGCAACTAAAATATGGTTTGGAAGATCAAATGCTTGAGGTAAGTTGGAGATAAATTTCAGTTTTCTTATCAATAATTCAATGTTTTGTTATTCAAGTTGTTGTAATAGTACTATCAGAAATTTTGACAGAAAGCCTTAATGGCTATAGCATTCAGGGCTGCCATATGTTTGTTAAATTGTAGCAATTGGTGCAAAAAGCTTGTCAATCATGTCAAATGAATTAGCTTGTGGGTGGTAAATGTTTCAAGAATTCATATGGTGGATTTAGAAATGTGTGATTTCAATGAGCATATCTTAGTAGCATAACTCTGAGTTGTTTTTCCTCATGTAGAGGTGTAGTTGTAAGTTTTCATTCCATATGTTTGACAAAAGTCATAAATGAAACATTTAGGCTATAAATTTTGTTGTTTTCAAGAATCGCATTCCTAGGCGTTTTTAATTCGATTCAGCCCAACATCAGGGGGTATCCGTGCCTAACGATCATGTAACCCCTGATTTCATTCCAAAAAAATACTTTTCAGAACCCAGATCGGAAATCTGGGCGATTTGGCAGATTGCTGCTGTGAGTTATGTGCGCCTATTGTTGAGTCTTTGATGAAAGACTAAGATTATTTAGTCCCTGTTTTAAGATGGAAACATTTAAAGTTTGAATTCTGAATTTTATGAGATAAATATGTTGAAGAATAATCTTAAATTCATTGTTGCTAAGTGTTTGACAAAATGCCTCAATGAATTTTAATTTCATGCTTGCAAAGTGTTTGTCATAAGGGCTCAATGAGTGTAAAGTGCATGTCTGCAAAGTGTTTGTCAAAAATATTGAATGGCTGTAGCTTTTGTGCATATAAATTGTTAGTGTAAAATTCTTAGTTACTGTTGTTTTTATGTTACTATAAATTATAAATAAACTATTTAATGGGTGTAGCTTCCTATGTCTACAAGTTTTTGGTATAAATGTGAAAATGAATTTAATAATTTGCTGAAGTGTGAATAAGACAGTTGTTTCTTGTATTATCTAAAGCTTTCAAAAAAAAGGGCTTTTTGTTGGAAACAATTTTACAGTGACCAATTCTTTAGGATTTTGTGCAAATGAGTATTAGTGATTATGTGACATCTACTTCTCTATCTTACTGATGGTGGGTAAGGTGGGACCTTACAGTAACCTCATCCAGCGGTTAGGAATGCCAATAGTGTGGTGTTGCAATCACATGGGTAACTCTTAGATCCAGAATTATAGAATCGTGAAGGTCAACCCCTCTATGTGTTGTTTAAGCTCAACAAGAGTCTTAGCCATATCTAAATCTCGAAGGACTGCTCTCCCGACAACCCTCTCTGCTGCCTCATTCGCTCCATGCTTTGGCTCTCCCACTGGTTGAACTCGACCCACATCTGAATTACATTAAAAATTTATTTTAGTATTGGGAAAACATAAAAATAAAAAAACATGTATAAACCTTATAAAAATAAAAAAACATGGTCAAAACATTCTTACCAATTGCATCCCACTGAGCGCCTTCTGGTAATGCTAGGTTTGGATCTCCTTGGAAATCGATGCCTGCATATGCATACTCATCAATGGTGATAATCTGTCGCCTGAACCAGGTGAAGAATGTAGTCAAGAACATGATGGATGATTGGCCTGCATGTCTATCCATCAGCTCTACCCATATTTGCATCCTTGGATCTCTAGGGTTAGATACACCCCGTGTCACATGTATAGATTGCATCAATGGAATCCTCTCTAAGGCAAAATAAATGAGGATCAAACCATAGTTGATTTTTTTCTTCCTTCCTCTCTTTGCCTTCCTCAACTGTTATTTCATTTGAGAGGGTACAGCTTCAGCCCAGTTGAAAAATGTTGGTTTCATACACTCTAGCACATACTACATATAAGATTTGTTCGCTACATGTAGTGTAGCATTGCCAGCAAGTTTTGCGATCGTGAATAAGATGGTTCTCAATGGAAAATCACAAACGCCACGGATGTTTATTTTCCCATCCTTGCTAGGCTCTTCCCCTGGATAGAAATGCTACAAAATATAGTCTCTCATCATCTCTCCTCCGAGAGTAGACCCTGACAGAGAAATGGGTAGGCCTATCCCCGAAAAGCCTGTCAGAAAATAGATATCCTCCACTAAAATTGGGACCACTTTGTTCCCAATATGAAATACCTCAATTGCTGGATACCATGCACGAACAAGGAACTCCAATAGTTCCATCTGTTGCCTCATACTTAATAGACGGAAGTACTTTAATAACCCATAGTATCTGAGGGCTCTTACAGTACCCGGATCATTAAGGGAAATCATGTTTTTTTATTCATGCTCTCTTTCTCTCCAAGTAATTGTCATTTTAGTTCGATGAATCCTTGAAACATAACCATAAGACTCATTAGGACCCTTTTCGTGCAAAAATTTAGGCACAATTTGGGTACAATGCAAGAATAAAAAATGTGAATTGCGCCCAACCCAGTATTCATCAATACACAGTGCGTTGCATATGCACCTGAGCTTCATTTTGAGTGCATTCAAATGAAGTTTTTGATGCCCAAGGGTGCGTTTCCCTCTTTTGAAAAATAATTTACTCTAATTGGCCCAAATCCCTAAAAAATTCAATGAAATGAATACTAAATGAATGAGGAGGTTTATGGCACCAACCTGAATCAAACGGCGATGAAAACCATCCACAGAATCGATCGCAATCAATAGCTGAAGTTCGGGGGAAAAAACAGGTTCAGAGCTCCAAAATGAAAATGGTAACTTTCAAATGGTAAAAATGAATAGTAAAACTCTTTTAATTAGTCATTTTATTATTTTCAAATCATATTTATTGATGTGACTAGGGTTTTATTCAATTTTTACCATGGAACAAGTATTTTTAATCCATTTGATGTTGTTCTGAACAGGTTTACAACTGATATAGAAGATTAGTAGTGCACATTTATTTCGAGAGTGATTTGATCACAAAGCATACTTTTATCCTTATTTTTCAAGCTTTGATAAAAATGAAAAAGGACTTGAAGCGCACTTTTATCTCTTTTTCAAGCTTCGATAACACTGAAAAAGGAACCCCTAGAGTCTTCTTTTATCTCTTTTCAGACTTCGATAATGTGAAAATATTGTCAAGCACTTTTCTTTTTGACCTCGTAAAAGTAAATGAATTGATATCTACTTAGTATAAGTTTAACTCTTTTTCGGACTGAGATATATTATTTACGAAAAAGGAAAACCTTAGTTGAACATGGCTAGGAGGTTCTCTCAAATATCATTTTACACTTGTTCGGATCTAAGTGACAACTTTACTGAGTGACACTTTTTCAAACTCTCTAAATATGAAAAAGGATCAGGTTGTCACTGCCTCTAGGCTCATTAAAACATAAAATAGTGGCGGGCTTGTTGATCATGGCAAGAATCGAGTTTCAATCATCACTAGACTCATTAAATTATTAAATAGCGATACATTATTCCCCCGAAGGATTGAATTATAGATCAATCATATGTTATCCTCCTCAAGCTTGTTAAAAAATAAAGAGGTACTGGTCAACAAATGGCTGGGGAAAATTTGGGAAAGTGAACAGAACTTTTACGGTAGCAGATTGCTCTTGAACATGACACTTCACTCCATCATCGTGACTATTTGGGTTGAGTAATATTCTTGACGGTTCATTCATACCTATGGTTCATCATACCTTCACTTCAGTTTTGGGTCAATGCTGCCAACTCATCTCAATGTTGCCGATATGTTCAAGAGAAGCCATCCAGTGAATACTCATCCTTTTTCAATACTCATAAACCTTCATTCTCATGACAGTCACCCTTGAAAATTGCTATATCAAGTCAGATTTTGTCTCTGAAATAAGTAACTCTAGTTTGGTGATAAAGTGGCTTCATGTTGACATCAAATCATCATCCAGGAAGTTTACTTAGAAACATCATCTTCCAATACCATGAGGCTTGTTACAGCATCGACAAGATCCTCGCTTCCGGACCTTTGACCGAAATATTTTGTTTGACATTCGACATCAAATCATCTATTCATGCCTTACGAAATGTAATGCAATACCTTGAGAGCCATTAACATCAATTGTGGTTCTCTCGCGTTTGTTAACAACTCACATCATTGGCTGGAAATCAAAAGATGTCTTACCATGTTCGAATACAAATCATATATTCGCATGGCTATACTTGTACCCAAACGATCGAGTGAATGAGATAAGAAGACCCTGGATCTAGTTTCAACCATTTAGACTGCGATTTCAGGATTGTTGTACACATCATCTGTACGGTGGCCTTACATACATATCGACATTCGAACATGGGCCTATATCTATAGGCATGTCTATATTTGGAAACATTCCAATGTAGATGACTTTCTGCACTATGTACATGTTATTAGATATTTTATGTGTTGGGCATGGGAATGCCTCCCTTAGAAATTCGTGATCAATATGAAAATATCATGATGTAATGTATTGTAAAATTTATGTAGGTCGCCACTTCGCTTCAGTTCCAACCCATCACATCGTAGCGAATATCATTCAAAAAATATTGTTATTATTTTGACTTCATGCTTTAGGGGGTAGTTGTTATAGGTCAATTTGGGCTTCATTCCCCATGACCTGGTCAAACTGGACATCATCCGCAGGACCAATGAAATAGGGTCTATCATCCCCTATCATTTCAGTTTCTACATGCCCTAAGACAAGAAAAAATCATCCATGACTTCTTGCAAGATTTCCAAGGTGTCAAGTATATGTTATATCACTTATGATCTCACCAACCCTGCCTCTCAAGGGACTAACTATGTTTCATATGCAGCTCCCTCCATTCAAGGGTGCACTCCAATGCACTTCCTGACATTCAAGGGTGCGTTGGTCAAATGGGAGCGAAATTCTCATTGTTCTAGAATATCCACATGGCCAGTGCCTTCTAAAAGAGTCCATATGTGTCAAAATTCAAATCCAAGTGTCCATCTAACACCTCTAAACTTGGAAACATGTCTTGCCTATTATTAGAAAGTCATTGATTGAGAAAATACCATCATTTTCCCTATAAATTGAGCACAGATCCTAGTGCTAGGGAAGGAAAAATTTTGGTAAATAAATTTTGTTGGATTCTCAATTGAGAGAGTGATTGAAGTGATATGCTGCTAGTGAGATGTTGATTTTGATGAGGCTAGGATGATGTTGGAGCTGGTGACATCGAATAGTTCATTGGTTGTAACCTCCCCCTTCTACTCCTTTAATAAATATTGATGTTCATTTTACCATATATGTATCTGTTTATGTTTCTATTTCTTATGTGATAGACTCTTGAATGATATATACGTTTCATGTTCAATCGATTTAAATGATTAAGATAAATAGACATCTGTATATTGCAATCTCTTTGTTGTTTAGTGTTTATACTTGTAGGAACTAATCTGGTGATCTAAGTTGGATTGGAAGCTACACTAAAAGTGACAGAAGGAGAATAGGAAGCGCTTGGATCACAAGTAGGTCCTTCTATCTTTCTGTGTGTCTATTTACTCTTAGAGAAAGTGATATCAAAGTCTTTAATCTGTTGTTCTAAATTTATAGCACCACATTTATGGAATTTGATTTATCCGTAGATCATAATTTTGCATAAAAAGCAATGTTAATTTGTTGCTAGATTTCTGTCACAAATTTCTTCATGTGAGAGCTTTATGTAATATCCCAAAAGGGAGAATGCAGTAATACTTAAACACAATATAAGAACTGCAACAAGATAAAAAATAAATATTAAGACAACATTAGAATTTGCAGAGAATATGAGACATTTTATTATATTGGATAAGATTCAGTTACACAAAGTACAAAATATGAGTAGATCTAGCCAAAGAGATGACCCAGAATCACCCAGAAAGCATGCCACAATAGGTACAATGTAACTGGAGAGCCACTAAAGCAAATATTGCATTGTCCCTTCAACATAATATGAACATATAACTGCAGGTTGAAAAGGAAAATGCAGATATACTCAAATATGGTGCTTAGATGATGCCAATATTCAAGATTTGGCCAATGTGATGGATTCCCAAGATAACCTAGAAAGGATTTTCCAGATCTACAACTTTGGAAAATAACCTCCCTAGGATTTGATCCTTGATCTGCTGAGAAATACAGATCTGAAGCTAGATATTTCAAATAGATGGCTGAAATATGTTGAAAGATCATATCTAAGCTTGAAGGGTTGATCCCTTCTTCAGATCTACAAGCTGGAAGCTCTAGATATAGCTTCTCAATCCTCTAATAATGATTACAGCTGCTGCAACACAAATGCCAATAGAAACTGCACTGTGAGGGAAAGAGAGGCCTTATGCCTACTGAAAAATGCTGCAATAAACTCCAGGCTGATGGTAAGACTAATGGCAATGTGAGGGGATGATCCCTCATATAATTACTAGCTGAAATGTTAGTAACTTCCTTCCTCCTTTTGGATCTGCAGATTGGACATCATAATTCCCGAAGGAAATACTACTGCTAGGAGGTCAATAACTTTTGGCCTGATTCCAGATCTACAATGGAGCTCTAGGAATGCTAATATATAAGCCCAAGGTGATAGGAATAAACCCTCACCAGTTCTCCAGCTGAAGTACTGAAGACAACTACCACCTTCCAAACTGATCTTCAGAAATCTGCAATTTCTGAATATGAATGTTCTGCAGAAAGTGGGAAAAGAGATGTGGCACCAATGCCTGATGTAGAATGAAGTACAATACTCTTTCTAGAGCTACTCTAAGAAATAGGTGGGATTCCTGACCAGGAACACCCTGTGCTAAACATCACTTGCAATCTCTGCTAAACAGCCCGAGAAAGCAATGGAATGTCACATGACAATTCCAGATCTGAAAAGATCTTTACATAAAGAATAACCAACATGCCTTCATCCCTACCTTCATCTTCTTTATATAATGTTTTAACCTTCCCATGCCTTGGCCCTCATCTAGACTGGGTTGTGTATGTGGACAAGATCCTCCAAGTTTGACTGCGATGTTTGACCAAATCAACCATCATGTCTAGGTGCAATGTACACCCTCTCCATCATGTGTGCTTTGATTGCAAAACATCCTCCATCACTTTATCATGAATGTTTCATTATATTCTTGTTTTACATCTTAAAGATCTTAGTTGACTGTGTCAACCTCCATAATCTATCTCAATTAATGAGACATCATCTCCAATTCTATTCACATTAGTAGTTGCTCAACTACCTCATCATGTAGATATAGACTTAATTAATCCACATTCACACACAAAAGTGGATATTTATTCATATTGAGGATTATGTGTCCCTCCACCCTTTTATTTACTTAATTCATTAAGAAAGTTAAGAAATCTAATATTCCAAATATTAGGTGAAAAATTGGGAATATTACAGTCCTCCCCTACAAAATATTTCTTGTCGTCAAGCAACTCAAAAGGTAGATGCAAAGCCATCTATTCCCCTCCAAATGGCATCCACATAAGGAAGGCTTCCTCCATTTGCTGCAATGTGTTATGTATGTTTGGTTCCAAATTTGTCTTTCAAAAACATATAGAATGACCTCTAACTGTATGGTTAGATGTCCTCCTTCCTTCATGAAGTACCAAGTGACAACCATATGAGTTCCAACTTCATCATTAATACATGAGATACATAAAATAAAGTGGCTTCTACCACAAAGGAAAAGCTCCATCTCACAATACATCTCTCTATCCCATGTTTTATGAATTTGATTGAGCATTAATATGCTCTCATCCTTAGCCCTGTTGGCCTTGTTGGACCCAAGCATCATTCCAAAGTTATGCAAAAGAAGAAGGAAATGAGCTATATGGGTAGACAAATATGTCAAACCATATTCTCCTAATAGTAACCACTGGAGTAAGGCCCTTTGCTGCCATCCTCCATCTTGTCCATGTAATATGGACAAGCCAAACTCCTCCAAAAGAAACCAAATAAACAAGAGATCTTGTTGCTTTCTCTCCTCCTCATGTGCATCATGAAGAAAAAACATACTAATGGACATATGGAATGTCACATCAGCCCAATACAAATGAACTCCATCAATACACATCATGACAGCATTATGCCAAGCTTTACCCAATACAAAACACATAGACATAGGAGATGTCATGTGGTGGCCAAACTCTCTCAAGGGAAACCAAAATTAACATGCCTTGTCTTGCTACATTTTATCATTAATTCTCAAGGCATGAATCATAAAATTATGAGCTATTGGGTGGTAACCATACTCACCCAAGAGCAGCCAGTGTAGCCATGCCTCCTTTATTTCATAAGTGTTCCTCAAGGCATGGATCAAAGAAATAGGATCATTTGGGCAGTGACAAGAATCTCCGAAGGGAAACCAACATAACCAAGCTTGCTGGAATATGTCATGAATCTACAAGTGGTCATGCAACCCCTTGCTTATCATCCTTACCCACTCACCCCAATATGGAAGATGAGTGATGTGCTACATAATCATGGTATCCTCCCTTTGTAGAATACCATCTTCCCCAAATTGAAGAAGAACTTTTCACTTCATGAAATGTTGAAGTGCACCTCAAATGAGATCTCTTAATGAGACCTTCTTCTCATCCATGGCCTTCCAAAACCAATGAGGCTCTGGATCTGCTGTAGGTAGAAGTCTCTCTTTAAGCTGTGAGATTCTCATTGAGAAAGTGTCATCAAGAAAGGAGAAAAGGTTTCTCATATCTAGATGTCTACCATTCATCATCTTGTCCTCCATTGATTCATGAGTGAAGCTACCTTCATAATGCTCCAAGAATAACGTAGCCTCATCACTATCACTGCTACTAGGTGACAACCCTGTAGATCTGCAAGGTAATACATATACTATCACAAAGCAAGGTACAATACTGATCTCATAACCAGTCATTGTACATAGGATCATGCTCATCCCTTCTTCTGAAACTCTACACTTCAACTCAAGAGGTTTAATGTAGTCTATCCATGACAAACTGGGATAGCTTTTCATCTCCTCCTTTATTAGATCAAGGGTCCTCTGCACTGTGATATGTTGCTGCTTCAAATCAACATTTAGATCTAACCCTTGGTTATGAATTGGTCTTGATGGCATGTCCCCACAAGTTTCAATAATATCTATTGAATTAATAGGTGATGAATGTGTATGCATAACTTGGATCAACCAATATGTGGGAACCTCTTGACAGAATGCAAGAGTTCCTCCAACCGGGACAATAGTGCCTCCAATTGCTGGTAAGAGTGATGGCTGATTTCCTCCAAGTGTACCAGCGCTAGAATCTTCCTCCTCTTCCTCATGCATCTCCTAAATCATGCATGGGACTCTATATGTCAAGAGCTCAAGGCTATCTTGCAAAGCTGCAAGTGTCTCTTCTCCGGATGCAAGTACTCCTGCAGCTAGTGGTGAATGTAGTGACTTCTTTTCCAAAGTGACAAGATTGACATCCTCCTTTGTTTCCTTAGGGAACATCACTTTGTGACACATCTCTGGTCTTCTCTAATCAAATTCGTTCCTCAAATTGTGAAAGAAATGTGAATATTTAGTCACCTTTGCATGCTCTATGTGACCAAACCACCAATCATTGGCTTCATCTAAAAGATGAAGTGCTGCTATTTGAACAACCTCTTCTTCAGCTACAGGATGTAGCCTGAAAAATGCATCTAACTCTCTCCTTCAAGTCCTAATAGTGCTTGAGGAAGATCCATCAAATGTAGGCAAATAGAATCTATTATGCCTCTTTCTTCTATTGCTGCTATAGGATCCTCTTTCTTCTTTGATTTTGAAGAATTGTTGGAGAGTTAGATTCTCTTTGAATGCTCTAGAATGTGCTTTGTACTCTTCAAGATATATATTGAGAGTCTCATGAGTCTTAGGTTCATTCCTTTCTTCATTTATACACCTTTCACCTTCTCCAAAGAAAATGGACATAGTGGATCTATGAGGAGATCTATGATTCTCTGGTTTTCTTCTTTGCTGATAGGAAGTACTTGGACCTTCCTTATCACATCTTCTTCTTGGATCTTCTTTCTACCTTTCGTCTTTTATTTGATTGACCTCCTTGGGGAGATCTTGCATAGATTTACAGAAATGAGTGGCAGAATTTTCTTCCTCCATGATAGATCTCATATATCTGCTTCTTCTTCAGATGCAAAAGATGAAGTGTCCACAAGCTGAGCCAAATATCATGCTATGATACCACTGTAATATCCCAAAAGGGAGAATGTAGTAATACTTAAACACAATATAAGAACTGCAGCAAGTGTTACACCATTTTTTGGTCATCTAACCTATTATCATTAGATGAACCTAGGTACACCATGTAAGACCAATTTTACCCCAAGTAAAATTGCTTTCACTATGAAAATAACTTAGTAAACCACCTTTATTAAGTTGTTTATGGTCTAAACAAGAAACCCCGTGAGGAAATATTAAATAAATATACATTTTTTTGATTTTTCTCCAGGAATAATTAGTTAAACAACAGTTTAATTAATATTCCTAGTTATATTTAACCCAAAACAAGGAAATTAATTAGATAAATCATTATTTATCTTATTATTTTCTAAGAATAATTATTTAAACCTTATTTAAATAATATTCTTTGTTAAATATGACTAAGTCACCCTTAAATAATTAAATAAATCATTATTTATTTGATTATTACTCAACCACATCCTTAAAATGATAAATAAATCATTTATTTATTTATTATTTACAAATAAAGGGATTTGACCGAAGTCAAATTCCTTTTCCCTCCAACAAATATAATAAAATATTCCACAAAAGTTGGATCTTGATTTGGTTAATACTATTTTAATTATGCACCAATATCTAGATTAACTCAATATTTTGTTATAAATAGAAGGGTTTTCCCATTCATTTACCACCTTTTGTTGCCTAAAGATCACTCTGGATCTATACTTTTGGTCTGACTATTGATCCACCATCATAGTCATATTTTGCTACTATTTTTGTCTGAGTTTTCTACACCATCAAGAGAGAGGAATTCTAGATCTCAAGTGCTGAGGAATTACAAGAACCCATCCCATTGAGGAGAACAGGGAACACCCTCTTGTTTTTTCCTCCCAGGTGCCATTAATACAAAATTCATTCGATATATTCTTGTCTTGCCTATTGGATGCATGGAGTAAATCTTGTTTTTTGTACTGTTTAATGTCTTCTAATGCATAGATCTATATTTTTTCAGCATTTATCTTGATCACCTAATTGCGGATATGAGGATATTAGCAGTCATTTCTGTTGTTAGGGTTGTTTTTTATGCGCAGCTAAAGTGGTATTTTTACGTACGCTTGGAATTAAGATTCATACTAACAACTAGCGACTCCACACGGGTTTATGATTACGGCCAATTTCGTTTTTCTAATCCTTGCATATCCAGCTGCTTCAAACCCTAGGATTTCTCTTCAACCCCTTCATTTTTTCTTTTATTGATGTTGTTTTTAACCTATAAAACCCTAAAACGATAAAAATTCTGAATTCCGTGTGTTTTCGGACCTATTGCGCAGGTGACAGACATCAGTCGTAGCTGAGAAGAAAACTTTTTCTGAAACCTGTTGCCGAGAGTGACGGAAGTGCAAGTTGCACTTTTTGGCCCAAAACTTGTGACCTGGACCTTCAGGGCGCACTTTTCAGCCCAAAAACTATGACCTCTGCTGAAAACAGGTCACAAAATGAGACCTGGACTTTTTGCAGGGATTTTTCTAAAATTTTTCTGGGTTTGTATGAGCCTCTATTCAGGGTTGTCTGACCTACGTCTCCACCCATTTTGGACCTGTACTTGTTTTGATGAGTTTTTTCTGTTGCAGGTTGTCTGAAATTTCAGAGTCTTCAGCCATTTTTTCAGATCTGATACCTCAACTTCAGATCCGCTTCAGATCGGCTTGTTGTCCATCCAAATCACCTCATCTAGCTTTGTTTGGTTTTTCCTCTAGGGTTCACTCTGTTTCCCTTCAGGAGATAGTCTTTCGCCACCTTTTTTACAACAATTTTTCCTCTGATTTGTTGTTTTTTTCTGCACCACTTTCCAGCAGATTTTGTCTTTTAGATCCCTATCCCTCTTGACCTTAGATCTATTATCTTTTTTAGTGTGTTTTGATTGGTTTTTTTTACTCACTTATAGAATAGTTGTTGAGAAACCCGCCTCCTTGGGTTTAGATTATTGCATTTTTAGTTGTTTATTTTCTGTTTTTGCAAGCCTATATACTGTCATTTGCAGGTTTATTTATATCTATATAGCAAACTTTTTCTTTTTCTCTACAAACGTTTGGGTTTAAAAATTAAAATTTACACACTTTTACACACACACCCTAAGTGAAAAAGGGCTTGGTTAACACCGCCAAGCAAAGACTCTAAAAACATTGAAATCAATTGATCCTGCACCTCCCTGCCCTTGTTTCGACATTGTAATTAGTTGATCCTACACCTCCCTACCCTTGTTGGTCTCTTTTTCCTTTGTGTCGTGTTTGTCATCATTGCTCAACCTCCCATGGGCTCTGGTTTTCCTTAGGGGGGGCCAGCACCTCTTGCATTTTTTCCCCTCCCGGTAGCACGTATCTAAGATGCGACATGCCTTCTCTTTTTTTCCCAACCTCCTGTTTACCACACTGTTACCCAACCTCTTCGGTTTGGTACCCCTGATTACCAGATTCTCATGATGAACTACGATCAATCTTCAATTGTAGACATCAATATTCAGACTCGGTCATGTCATTACAACAAACCTCCCACTAAGTCTATCCCCGAGCGGCCTCCTTTGGTCTCTATAGAGCCTCTTTTGACACTTAATGGTCCCTTGCAGATCCCTCAGCCTAGGGCGGAGGTTCATACCAAGATCCATAAGGAACCACTACGCCGAAATTTTGCTTCTGGCAAAGCTGCCTATTCATATAACATAGTCGATGATTTGGCACAATCCCCTACTGCCATTTCAACGCTGGAACTCCTCCAGTCGTGCCCTTCACAACGAAAATCTCTACTATCTGCCATGGGTGCTATAGATCTTTCCGACGATCGATTGGTTGTCTTTGATGTTGACCAGTCAGAACATCCTCCTCTCCTTGCTTTCTTCGCCTTCCAAATCCCAATCAAGATCTAGAACGCTAACGTTTTCCGGTGCATTATTGATGAGAGGGCATCCACCTACGTGATGTCCTCTTCGGTTTGGAAGCAACTCGGATCCCCTGAGTTGGCTTCTTCCACGATCACTCTCTGAGCATGGGATGGCCATGCCTCCAAGCCCATTGGCTTATTTCGCAATTGTCCTATTACTCTTGCTGGAAAGAATGTTTGCGTTGATGTAGAAGTCATAGATGCCCCCTTAGATTACAACATTCTATTGGGTTGTAGCTACACTTATGCGATGTTTGATGTCCCTTCCATGGTCCACTGCAAGATGTCCTTCCCTCATAACAGAAAGATAGTCACCATTGACCAGTTAACATATTACGAATTGAAGTCTCAGACCTCCCCTGAGTCCACTATCTCTTCGGTGGCCAACAAGCAAACCGTCGATCCTTTGACCATTGTTTCACCCGAATTCTACAAAGATTCCTCACTGCTTGGTACATTCCCTAGTCTTCCTCCTCCTGTCTCTGGTCCCAGATCATCAAATGTTTACATGATGCAATCGTTTCGGACTGCCCTCAAGCGGCCCACCTCGGCTGGTCAACAGCCTCCTCACCCTCTGCAGCCTTCTCCTAGCCCTTCGATTCAGCCTTCTGGACCTCCTCCTCTTGGCCCTTTAGCTGGTATTTATGAGCCTCTTTACCCTCCTGGAATGGTTCCTCCAGGACTTAACCATTTAGGAGCCGTCCCGCCTGGGCATTACCCCTCTGGTCAGATACCGTTCCTAGCTCCCCCACCTGAAATCTATACGGCACCTGTCGTGGCCACCCTCTCTCTTCCTAACTTGACCCTTGGGATTCCCATATGGTACCTTGATCCTCTAGCCGCTACCCCGCCAGGTCAACCCAAACCTTACCTTTCTTTTACCCCGGTTCAACCGGTCCCCATGACTTCTTCTGTTGCAACAGTGCCTCAACCACCTCAACAGGAACCCCCTCCTGTTGCAACTGCTCCAGGTAAGAAGGGAAAAGCTCACAAGCGGGCCTCCAAGGACAAGGCTGCTCCGACAGACCTTGCACCTCCCCCGCCTGCAAAGCCCTGTGCTTTGTGTGATGTCGTCGGCCATGCCACCCATAGCTGTCCTGAACTGCCCCGTATCAAGCCCATGGTTAAAGTTGCATTCCCTGAGTCTACAGTCCCTGAAGTCCCTGTTTCTTCCTCGACCGCAACCAAGAATCCTAAAACTATTCACACTAACCAATCTTGTGCGTTGTGTGATCTCCATGGCCATTGTTCTCACCATTTTCCCCACCTTACACATTACCGCACCTCATTAGAGGTAGTTCGGGAGTACGATATTGAACAAAACCAATCCGCCTCTCCCGTACTTGCGCAATATGCTGCAAGCCAGACTGCGGATTTTCCCACTCCCATTGACATTCCCCCCCCCCCCTGATGTAAAAATGAAGGAGCCTGTGGCCACCATCCTCTACCTTTCATCATCCATGAGACCTTGGGTGGAAGCTCCCTTCGAATCTTCCCCTGTTGTTTCGCTTGACCCCCCTTCAGCAATCACCCTGGGCTCAACATCAGTAGATCCCTTATCTGCTTGTCCTTCTATCATCCCTCGTGACGATGCACATGTGAACCTTTCTTCTCATGATGATGAGTCAGGTAGCTTCGCTGCGTCATGTGGTATCCCTTCCTCTAATCACTCCATCCTCTATTGCGATGATGACATCATGGAAGACACGTCCACCCCTGACTTCATCTTTCTCGCCCAACAATGGGATAGCGCCACCTGTGCCCATGGTGACTTTCGTAATCTCAGCACAAGCTACACCTCCGGTAGCTCCCACACTCCACCTTATCGTCGGCGTGTGAGTAGTAGACATCTTACCCAGATCACTCCCTCCCACGGAGTGCGTTTGATTTCTACTTTGCGCTCAGGTTGCCAGCATTGTTCATCATCTTTCCATTTATTGTCTTATGGCATTTTTCATATAGACATACCATCCACACCTTATATCAATTTTGCTAATGGTGCAAGTCGCTACTGTTGGTCCTCTAATTTGCACCCTTTTTTACCATTTTTCCCTTTCCAAATCATAATCATTTACCTTGTTTTACCTATCTTATGTGCCCTTATCCTGCACTAGTGTGAGAATGATGACACATTTTGCATTAAATTCATATTCTACATATTTTAACTTAACTTAGCATTTATTAACTATTTATTATGTGATTTTCTACTTAAAATTACTTTTGTAACTCATCGTTACCTCCTATGTTATTTAATAGTTAAATTCTTACCTGGACTGCTGATTTTTAGTGTAGAACAGATCTCGCACCAGGGCCAGTACCACGAATCTTGGCAGCAAATCCGGATCTCTTTGATTGCTACCTAATTTTGTACCACCATATTTGAAGGTAGCCGAGTCCCAATGATAACAGCAAGTCAATCTAGAGTAGTGGAGATCAGACTTAGGAGGAACGAACAACTGGAGATAGCCACGGCCTGTTTTGTTAGAAAGTTTAATTTTGAAGGCCGAAAGCTTATTCTGCGATCGGTTATGTAATTTGTTGTAAATATTTCTGCAATTGGCTATATAAGGGTTAAATGATCCTTTTGGCCTGCGGCCAAAAGGATCTATATAAGAAGAAATGTAAATAGGACAAGATGTTCAATATTGGGATAGACTTGAATAGATCAGAGAATAGAACTAGTGAGGTGGTAACAAGCTTGTCATTTGTTATTGCCCAAATCTGGGCTGGATATGTAACCACGCATGTATTTTCTTTGAGGATTTAATAAGAAGAGCTCCGCCTTATGCTTCATGGATTTTATTTCTTCATGCTTAAATAGTTGATGAATTGATTCAATACTAAGTAGCATTTCCATTTGAAATGGAAACGTGCTGGTTGGCTAGGGCTGAGCCAACCCAACATGTTCTCCCTCCTTTTTGTTCTTGCAATTTATGTCTGCTAAGTGTGATTTAGTTTACAGCATTTGAATTTCTGTTTGAGTGAAAGCAGATCTGCAATGTGAAGTAGTTAAATTTCCTTTTCTGCATCTGAATTTAAATTTTCTTCTCTGCCTAGTTCGAATAGGAGAAATTACTTGTGCCAGTGCACATTGGTGTGCTATTCACTTTCAGCACGTTTGGTTTTTTTTCTCTTCCTGGTTCGAGCAGGAGAAATTACCTGCACTAGTGCACGTTGGTGTTCTATTAACTTTCTGCACGTTTGGTTTATTTTCTCTGCCTGGTGCAAGCAGGAAAAATGTTTCTGCACCAGTGCTGGATAGTGTGATGCAACAAGTCTCTTTAGTTTAATTCTAACATCTTTCTTTCTTTCAGTTACATTTTAATTAAAAATATAATTTCCTTATTATCTACAGATATTCATCTTTCTGATAAGAAATTTGGTTTCATAACACTTGTAGTAATTAATCATTGATTTCAAGGACTAAAATTTAAAGTGTAAGAAGCTCAGATCAGGTACAAGAACAAGTTTATTGGTACCTGATCTGAGTGCTATGGACTTGAGAAAGTTCAGGGCCCTTGCACGAAGAAAAGCATTTTTAGTACGGACATTACTTTACACCTTCTGCATAGATCGTTGTTCCTGCACTAGTGCAAGATTGATTCTTGTGGGAAGGATATCTTTACATGAGCAGGTTTGAAAGGGCCCATCTGTTGAAGACTGCTAAGGTGTCTTTTCTAAAGAAAACACATTCTTAGTAGATTATCAATATCCCGCTAGAGTAATTGCCTTCTTTTTATTTCTGAATCTCTCTTGCAAGTACATTTCTTCTTGTTCTAGCCTCAGATTGTTTTGATGGTTTGAGTTGCCTTTTTATCTAAAGTTTGATTCTGCAATTTTTCCTTTAAAAAGTAGGAGTTGATATTAGAAATATTCATACCATCTTTGGCATTTTGTCTCTAAGTTTACGAATCCCCCGAGTTGACAATTTAAGTGTTGAGGACTTTACTTAAGTGTAATTCCTACACCCAACATTTTGGCGCCGTTGCCGGGGAGGAGATTTGATTTGGTAAGAATTTTCTGATGATGCAATAGGGGTAAGTCTGCCTTTATCTTTTTGTATTTTTTTTATGCAAAGTGTGGTGAGCCTTATTTCAGCCACTAACTTTGAAAATCAATTATCTTTAGATCCTTAACGTTATATCATTTTTGGGGTGTTGTAAGAACCCCCGTTACTAATATGTGTGTGGAGACAGGGACTATAAATCAACCAGATGGAATTAAAGATGATAACAAGTATGAAGGTTCTCTCTCAAGCCCTAGCAGCTACTAGGATCTTGATCTCTACCTCTCAGGAAGAAAACTTTTTGACAGTAGTCAAGGACTTGTCCATTTCTCCACCATCACAAGAGGATTTAGAAGTCTCTTTTGAGGAGACAAATGAATCATGCACTATAATCAATGGAGAGCATCCACTAGAAGCTGAGATCGAGGAGTTCTTGATATGTCTATCAGTAGATCCAGAATGTAATCAAGAGACTACTCACCCTATGGAGAACAATCAACATAAATGGAAGAAGAGGGCGAGCAACATGGGCCAAATTGAGAAATGGACCAAGGCTACCATGATTACATCGAACATTGGTTCCAAACAAATACTCAAGCAAGGAAACATTATCCTCTTCTAAAACTCTTGTTGTAATATCATTTACATTCGTTGGCTTTTCATGCTTATGCACACTTTCAAGTTTGTATGATAAATTTGAGCATGAATATATATTTTCACCTGATCCGCACATGGCTTCATTGGAAGTATTCCTATACATAAAAATAATTCTTCCGCCTCTTAGGTAAAGTAGGGTAGGTGAATAAAGCTGTTAAGATGCTAATTGGGTTTTTGATTTTTAAAGTGTAGTCATTAAAACTACTTTTGATCCGCATTGGTTGCTAACACACACATCTGTGACACATCTTGTTGAGTATGACTCACTCTAATACCTCATGATTTTTCAAAGTAACCATGACTAATCATTCTAAGAATTTTTCATCTGATATATATAATTTCAGTTTCCCTTAGAAGGTACTATTGGAAACCCCCTATGGAGGACCACTCTTGTTAAGATCATATTAAGCTACTCATGAGAACACTAGCATTCTAAATTCAAGAAGTATTTTAGTCATTATTTGGGATATCTTTAATAATTCTTTAGGGTAGAGGAACTAGTCGGTAATGATTATTCATTAAAAACTTTTCACGCCATCCCGTATTCTTAAGGAGTAGATCTGTCTTCCCACTTATTAAGTAACCTTTTAGGTTGATCATAATCAGAGTATACAAAATATTTAGGGGAGGATAGGAGGTCTCGTGATGAGCCGACCTACCACAATCATGAGACCTAGCATGCATGACATTACTGCTTCTGGTCACCCAAGCTAGATTAATGGCTTTCAACTGAAAAGTTGGAAGACAGGAGGTCTCATCACTAGCCGAACTGTTCATCCATGTTACTTCTTGTGAGTGGCACTGCCATTAGTTGGTTACCAAGCCAAAGTAGTGGCCTTCACCTAAAATTAAAATAAGATAACTCTGAATCCATGCCTAGTAAGTGGGACACAGACATTTCGATGGGTCAAAAGACACCCCTGTCGAGGTTATGGATACCTGCGGGCAGCAGGGCTATGTCTGTGGTATTAAAGTTAATTACATACTATGTTTTGCTTGGCTATATTTCTCTTCCCCTAAAATTATCTTTTTTTCCTTGGAAAATGGTTTTAAAGACGATTTGAACATGATGCTTTGAGTTATATCCTTCAAAAATCAAGAATCTTTAAGGATGTGGTACCCTTAGTAAAGGTTATTCTTTGTTCTATATTAAGAGGAAAATTAGTTCGAATTCAGATGACAACGGAATTTAGAGTGTTCAATAAAGAGATTGCTAATTGGTATCATAACTCATTTTGACTTTCATGATATTTAGAGTGATGAATTACTCAATGATGACTGCTCACAAGATGCTGGTTGGCAACAATGTGTATTGATGGTGGTTGCCTCTAAATATGTGCTGCATAATCTAGGTACAAGATTGTATAGTAGGTGCATGAACTTGAGGTATTTATTTTGAGATTTCACCTTTTCAACAAAATTTGATTTTCATTTAACGCTTTGGGTAGAAAAAAAACAAGGAATTCATTTGGGACAAGGTAACAGGTATGTACCATACTCTTTTGTCTATAATTCTCGCTGTAGTTATTTTTATTGCACCAGTGCAGGCAGACCTTCCAGAAAATTTTTAGCCTTTCTTCATATCCCATTTTGTAATTTTCCCTCAGCTTTCTTCTTGGAATCCTAGTATAATTAACCTTCCCATATTCTTCTAAATTAACCCTATTAGCTTCGAAGAAATCCCACTTTAACCCTGAATTTTTTTTCCTATCCCACTTCTATTTTCCCTCTTTTGGTACTTTCCTGGAATCCCCGTGATAGAATTCCTTCCCATTCTAAGATTTTCCTTTCCCACTCCTTTGTTCCCTCATGATTTTATTGCAGGATCTTGCATACAAAAAGCAGAAGGATGTGCTCTGAAACATCAAGAAAGGGAAAAGAAAAATTCAGAATAAGTTGAGGAAATCTTGTGAAATCCAGCCTATATTTTAATTCTCTATCTTAATATTATGCTTGCACTAGTGCAAGCATGTTTTCCTATATGATAAGATGAGCAGAAAAGTACTAGCAGAATGATATGATTTAAGCGGTGCAAAGATTAGTACAAGCATGCACCTCATCAGCAGCATAGAACAAGTATCATATGACATAAGAAAGTCATCATGATGGAAATTTATATGATGTTTTTCATATGATTGACAAGTATTTACGCTATTATATTACCTAGGAGGAAATTAGTTAAAAGTACAATTTTTTTTTAAGTAGAAATCATGATATTTTTAGTGAGTGCTAAGTTATTTTTTTTGTAATTATGAAGAAATGTAAGAATCGTGTTAATCATTGTTTGCATATAATCTAACCCGCTCTGCAATAATTTGAAATGTCCTTCACTCATAACTCCCCCCGCTCCTACATTTATCCTAAACGTCCCTTCATCGTGATTATTACTGCACTTAACTGTTAAATCGTCGTCGCACGTAACAATTAATCCTGACCGGAAATGATGAGTATTTATGGCAAATGAATCAAATATATGGTTAGATATTTATGTATGAAAGCCGATTCCCCCGTATTGCATGCAAGCCTTGGAACTTATTGTTCATAGCCGATAGTAGCAATGCCGCCCGTCTGAAATGAGCCCTTGTCTCTTAGCAAGATTGAGAAAACTATCGAATTTTGCAACAGTCTTCCACTGTTGCGAGAGTCAGGATTTCTACGGTTCTTGCAAAAGTTCGATGGGTATGATAGGGAGGTCGCACTAAAATTTGAAAGAAGCTTTAAGAACGGCCAAGTGAGAATTTGGCCGCTTGAATTCAAAGTCATGAAGAAATTTGTAGCAGCAGTAATGGGCTTGGAGAATACGAGAGTGGAGTGGTTCAAGAAATGTAGCCGGAAAGCAACGCCTGTAGCGTTTCAAGGATGAGAAGATGGAGGCATTGGAAATGCGGAGTCTCAAGTAAAGCCCTCTCGCCGGGTCAATGGTAGGATCTCCTCGTTTATTTGGCGTAAATTTGTGACCTATGAAGGGAGGTACACCCGTACCCCGTGTATCATTTTAGACTACCGCAACATTTTTTGAAGGAGGTCGAGAACATTCATTGGAGGGTGAACTTCCCTACTTTTTTCTCAAAAGCTTGGAGAAAATGCAATAGAAGTGTGATGGAAGGGATATCCAGTTGATACACGAGACATACCATCACAGCCTGATAAAAATCCTGGTCTTAAAACAGCTGGAGAGAAAAGATATGACATGGGAAGAGCTGTTGAAACAGCTACACGAGAAGTCAACCGAGGGAAATAAGATGAAGACTCCTACCAATACAAGTAAGGGTCTGAATAGAAGCAAAAAGGGAAGTTCTTCTCACACTAGTGCGAAAATAAAGCGGTCAGAAAAATCGACAGAAGAGAAGACCCCGTCTTCCATTAAGGAAACAGTTGGTGCACTCGCTGAAGAAACCCCTTCTACACAGGCACATGCCTCTAAACATGACAGTCTGTCGGTCCTTGCAGACATGGAGAATATTGCACATGTTGGGGATGATACTTTGCTGGCACATTTTATCAAAAGACCCCATAAGAAGAGTAAAATCGCCGATGTAGGTAAGAAACCACAACCCCCTCAGGGTATGGAATCCCATTCTGCACCAGTACAAGAAGAACCCATAGAAGAAGAGGAACCAGATGAAGAGGAACCAGAAGAATAAGAAGAGGCAGAAGAACCCATAGAAGAAGAGGAACCAGAAGAAGAAGAAGAGGCAGAAGAACCCATAGAAGATGAGGAACCGGATGAAGATGAACCAGAGCAGAAGGAAGGAGACCTGGAAAAAGAGAGACCGTAGGTAGAAGAGTTCCTTGATGCGACCATGGCAGATATAGAAGTCCCGGAGGCAGTGAAGGCCCCTACTGAGACAGAGGGAGGAAAATAATTGGTGACTCATGCTGCTCGCATAGCAGAATTAGAACTCCAAGTGAAAAACTTGGAGCAGCTTGTGACCAAAGCACAAGAGGAGAAAGAACAAAGCAGAGAAGAATTGATGGCAGAGCTCAAACAAAATAAAAGCAAGGTTAAAGTTTGGAAATATCGGGCTGGATGCTGTTTCAGGCGGTTGAGAAAGGTAGCAAAGAAGTTATGGCACATCAAGAGGAAGAAGGTTGAAACAATGCAGCCTAAGGACAACATGCCGAAACAGGATTGAGTTGGAGTATTCAAAATTTTGGTTTTTTGCAGAGGTAAAAAGTTGTGTGAGGACACACAACAGTTTAGGGATGGGAGGATGTTGGTCCTCTAATTTTCACCCTTTTTGACCATTTTTCCCTTTCCAAATCGTAATCATTTACCCTGTTTTACCCATGTTATGCACCCTCATCCTGCACTAGCGCGAGAATGATGACACATTTTGCATTAAATTCATATTTTACATATTTTAACTTAACTTAGCATTTATTAACTATTTATTATGTGATTTTATACTTAGAATTACTTTTGTAACTCATTGTTACCTCCTATGTTATTTAATAGTTAAATGCTTACCTTGACCGCTGATTTTTAGTGCAGAACAGATCTTGCACCAGGGCCAGCACCGCAAATCTTGGCAGCAAATCCGAATCTCTTTGATTGTTGCCTAATTTTGTACCACCATATCTGAAGGCAGCCGAGTCCCAGTGATAACAGCAAGTTAATTTGGAGTAGCGGAGATCGGACTTAGGAGGAACGAACAACTGGAGATAGCCACGACCCATTTTGTTAGAACGTTTAATTTTGAAGGCCGAAAGCTTATTCTGCAATCGGTTATGTAATTTTTTGTAATGATTTATGCAATTGGCTATATAATGGTTAAACGATCCTTTTGGCCTGCGGCCAAAAGGATCTATATAACGAGAAATGTAAATAGGACAAGATGTTCAATATTTGGATAGAATTGAATAGATCGGAGAATAGAACCAGTGAGGCGATAGCAAGCCTATCTTTTTTTATTGCCCAAATCTGGGCTGGATATGTAACCACTCATGTATTTTCTTTGAGGACTTAATAAGAAGAGCTCCACCTTATGCTTCATGGTTTTTATTTCTTCATGCTTAAACAGTTGATGAATTGATTCAATACTGAGTAGCGTTTCCATTTGAAAAGGAAACGTGTTGGTTGGCTAGGGCCCAACCAACCCAGCACGTTCTCCCTCCTTTCTGTTCTTGCAATTTATGTCTGCTAAGTGTGATTTAATTTACAGCATTTGAATTTCTGTTTGGGTGAAAGAAGATCTACAGTGTGAAGTAGTTAAATTTCCTTTTCTGCATCTGAATTTAAATTTTCTTTCTCCGGCTGGTTCGAACAAGAGAAATTACCTATGCCAGTGCACGTTGGTGTGCTATTCACTTTCTTCACGTGTGGTTTGTTTTTTCCACCTGGTTTGAGCAGGAGAAATTACCTGCACCAATGCACGTTGGTGTGCTATTCACTTTTTGCACATTTGGTTTATTTTCTCTTCCTGGTGCAAGCAGGACAAATGTTTCTGCACCAGTGCTGGATAGTGTGATGCAACAAGTCTCTTTAGTTTACTTCTAACAAATTTCTTGCTTTCAGTTACATTTTAATTAAAAATATCGTTTCCCTATTCTCTAGAGATATTCATCTTTCTGATAAGCAATTTGGTTTCATACGACTTGCAGTAATTAATCATTTATTTCAAGGACTAAAAGTTAAAGTGTAAGAAGCTCAGATCAGGTACAAGAACTAGTTTCTTGGTACCAGATATGAGTTCTGTGGACTTGAGAAATTTCAGGGCCCTTGCACGAAGAAAAACATTTTTAGTACAGACATTACGTTACACCTTCTGCATAGATCGTTGTTCCTGCACTAGTGCAAGAAGACTGCACTAGTGAAAGATCGATTCTTGTGGGAAGGATATCTTTACATGAGCATGTTTGAAAGGGCCCATCTGTTGAAGACTGCTAAGGTGTCTTTGCTAAAGAAAACACATTCTCAGAAGATAATCAATATCTCGCTAGAGTAATTTCCTTCTTTTTATTTCCGAATCTCTCTTGCAAGTACATTTCTTCTTGTTCTAGCCTTAGATTGTTTTGACGGTTTGAGTTGCCTTTTTTTCTAAAGTTTGATTCTCTAATTTTTCCTTTAAAAAGTAGGATTTGATATTAGAAATATTCATACCATCTCTGGCATTTCTTGTGCTTCATCTCTAAGTTTACGAATCCGTCGTGTTGACAATTTAAGTGTTGAGGACTTTACTTAAGTGTAACTCCTGCACCCAACAAACTTACTCCAAGAATCTAGCTCCTAAGAAAGTTGGGCCATTTTTACCCCCTTGCACTCCATGGTTCTCTCGAACGGGGCATGCATTGGTACTGCTACCAATAACTAGTCCGAATATGACGCAGTACGAGGTCTATTAGCCGATGCCCTTTCACATCGCATCCTCCACCTTCATGATCGTTTAGATTCCCTGCCTCTTGTCATGAAATTGAATGGTGTCTATCATGTGCATAATCCTATCCTTTTTAGAAAAGATTTACGAGTGAAGATTTGATGCGTGAATTTGAAGTCATTACATTCATTCATGTAACTAGAACACAAAATCACTATGTAGATAACATTGCAAACAATATTCTAGATTGGCATTTAGCACATGCATTTAACACAAGACAATAACATAAAAATATCAAAACAATGCATATCCATAATATGTTTTAGAGTCCATCCACTCTGATACATATGACATGCCCATATCATGTTAGAAAACTCAAAACTGGGGGCAACATCTGCCCCTACACACTAATCACTAACTGGAGTATCCCTAGCCAGTGGCTTTGCTCCCGCAGCTCGTAGATCACGCATGCCCTATCCGTCCATCGCCATGCACCGGATGACCCCTCGCCACTCAGAGGGTAGACCAATACATGGCTCTATGTATTGGTCATCTAAGTCCTGCCAGCCGCGCTCTAAAACATCGGTCATAAGCCTCTCACATCTATGACGGATATCCTCTAGGAGGGCTGTTGCATCCTCATTTTGCTGCGACTTCGCTCCACTAGGTCCTGCGGTCCCCGATACTACAGGTCGCCCCATATATCCGGCCGGTTTTACCGGTGCTGTATCTGCATACCAAAAGTGAAAGAATCAGTATCACATACAATTTTTCTAGACCTTTACATGCACATAAAATATTAGCAATTTGTCACTTACCATCAGTCCCCCATATCCGACCAAGTGGCAATGGAAAATCCGAATCTCCACAATAACTCATCCCACTATAAGGATAGTCATCTATATTCATTGGCATCTGGTCCCAATGAGCAAAGAACTCAGGTTGGAACACCCATCCACCTGCCCCACCTCCTCCTCTGCATAGTAGTCGCCCCCACTGGCACATCTTAGGCTCTCTCAGGCCCCCATCTTGGAGTTGTATGCGAGGTCAAAGTGTCGGGATCTTCTAAAAGAAGAATGAGCACAAAACTGTACCATATGCACAGTCATGATTCAATTTCCATTTGCATCGTGACAACTGTCATTTCAGTGACGAAAACATCATCTAGGCCCACCCATAGTAGGTCCCACTCAAAACACTCTCCACCAGCATCATCTACCCTCTAATGATGTGATGAAGTGCCTGGTTGCCCAGGATCCGCAGCATCGCTGCGGCCACAGCTCGGGTCTCTAACCTCTCCAAATCCTTGATCAATATCCGATTCCCCTTGACTTGGAGACTTGGTTGGCAATGGCGCTCTACAAACTCTATGATATTCTACCCCCGCTGTAATATTGGCTAAGTATTCCCTACCATCCCAAGTGGTGGGAGACCAGTCAGGAAATATATATCCCGGACCGTCAACTCGATCTGATGCCCCTACACTATAAATACCTCATGGTTCGGGTCTCAATAGCTGACAATATAGGCCAATAAGGGCTCTCCAGCTCTCATCAAAGGGTTCTCCACAAAATTTAGAACCCCAAACCTGGCTAGTGCACTGCGGACACCCTAATCCTCCCGAATTTCTGACCATAATGCACCCAGGTCTCTTTCTCTCCTGTTGATTCGTAATTCTACCATATCTACACAAAACCATCATATTTGTCAGAATAAATATAGGAAAGGCTGTTTATCATCATAAAAACCCAATACTCAACCAAAAAAAAAAGCATCGGAAAACCCCTCCCTGATAGGTCGCACTTTTCAGGCCCAAACCTGGGACAGGTCATATTTTTTTGCCCAAAACCTGCTACCCAGGTTGCATATTTTGCCCCAAAAAGTGCAACCTGGCCGTGAGGAGGAGCAGGGGTTTGTTCCTGAGCCTTGGGGACCTAATCTGAACTTTTAATCCACTGAAAAGAAAGAGTAGGCTTAAGTCTCTTACCTGTAACTGACAGATCTCGATTCCAACGGTCGGTTTGTCTGCTACGACTGTTGCAAAATTTAGGGTCTTCTCTCTCTACATTCACCACAACTCCACATGAAAATGAGTGAATTTGGAGGGAAAACACCTTATTAAAAGAGAAACCCCCGTTTTTTCTTTCGCTCGCTACGACCCAATCGTAGCCCCGTTTACCAAATCGTCTATACCATTGGAAAGCTCTCACCAAGCCCTAAAATGGGTATCTGTTAGTTTTTAGTGATTTGATACTTCACCAGGACACTTTTTTTCCAAGAAGCGTCACTTCACCCCTCCTCAAAATTGAATTTCTTCACTTGCAACACTCGTACTGAAGGGCCCCACTTTGCCCCCATACTTTTCCATGCTCGTGTCGACTTTCGTCGTGAGTTACCATCTTGTACTCATGTTTTCATGGTCCCCATTAGACCTTTTTTGTGTGGCAGCACCATCGAGTCACCCTTGTTTAGAGCATCCGAGTTGAGTCATCATTGCATTCATGGAGTCTATTCCGAGTCCCTTTGAATCCCATTATAGTCATCCATCCTTCAATGCTTGGTCCCTCTCTTGTGTTGCACATTATGGCCTTCAGTCCCATTGTCCCCTATATCTCATGATATTTTGTCAGTCGTTGTCAGGTCATCCATGCCCTTCATGCTCTAACAAGGGAAGTCGTTCGTTCACTACTCAGTAGCCCCCATTCCATCATCATCATTGGTGTCAATCTATCAGTCACTCTAATATTTTCTCTCATGCCTTAGTTGAGGATCCCTTATTGCCTCACCTATGGCAGACCTCCTTCTGTCGACATCAGCTCATTCATTTCAGAAGATAGGTCTAGAGGGTGGTGTACCTTGGTTCCAGCTTCCACTCTTTTTCGGTGCCTCGGATCAGGCAGCGAGACTCCTTATTTCCCTTTGACTTGATTGTTTCTCAGCTCCAGCTCCTTTCAGCATGATCGAGATCTGTATACTTGATGGTTCAATGATGCAGCAGTTGATATCAGTGATGCCCGGGTGTGTGTGAGATGTCTCAGCCCTAATGAGGGGGTGGCCCTACAGGTAGCCCCCCACATACCCGGATGACCTCTTCATCACGACCTTTGATGCAGCTCCATACATTTGATGATGTCGGCCTTAGCCACTTGCAGCGCCCTTTTGTTGGCATATATCAGTTAGATTTTCAGAGCCCTTTCCTGTTTTCAGGGGCATCTAGGTCGCATTTATACCTCATGTACTCAGATGTTATTGTACAAGTCCTGGTTGTTATCCCAGGCACAATATGTATGTGGGATTCATTATTGTGTTGTTTATCTGGCTCATGTTTATGCCAGCATGTACTATATTGGCCAGTTTCGTGGTTTTCTGGACGTCTTATTGTTTGTACTTTGCCTTGGAGAGCATAGGTATGCCTCCCTCGCTGCCTATAGCATAGGTACTTACTCATCAAAGAGACTTGTCGCACCTGTAAGTCTTGCCTACTCAAGGTCTAGTTCTTTCAGCACTTTGGTCTACTTTATACTTCTCTTTCTTTGACTTCCCCTTCGATGTCTAGTGATTGAGTTCTCATAACGTACTTTGGTCATACGATTAGCTCCTAATGCTCGCACGCTGGGGGGCAATCTGTTACACCATTTTTTGGTCATCTAACCTATTACCATTAGATGGACCCAAGTACACCATGTAAGACCAATTTTACCCCAAGTAAAATTTCTTTCACTATGAAAATAACTTAGTAAACCACCTTTATTAAGTTGTTTATGGTCTAAACAGGAAACCCCATGAGGAAATATTAAATAAATATACATTTTTTTTATTTTCCTCAAGGAATAATTAGTTAAACAATAGTTTAATCAATATTCCTCATTATATTTAACCCAAAACAAAGAAATTAATTAGATAAATCATTATTTATCTTATTATTTTCTAAGAATAATTATTTAAACCTTATTTAAATAATATTCTTTGTTAAATATGACTAAATCACCCTTAAATAATTAAATAAATCATTATTTATTTGATTATTACTCAACTACATCCTTAAAATGATAAATAAATCATTTATTTATTTATTATTTACAAATAAAGGAATTTGACCCAAGTCAAATTCCTTTTCCCTCCAACAAATATAATAAAATATTCCACAAAAGTTGGATCTTGATTTGGTTAATAATATTTTAATTATGCACCAATATATATATTAACTCAATATTTTGTTATAAATAGAAGGGTTTTCCCATTCATTTACCACCTTTTGTTGCTTAAAGATCACTCTGGATCTATACTTTTGGTCTGTCTATTGATCCACCATCATAGTCATATTTTGCTACTATTTTTGTCTGGGTTTTCTACACCATCAAGAGAGATGAATTCTAGATCTGAAGTGCTGAGGACTTACAAGAACCCATCCCATTGAGGAGAATAGGGAAAACCCTCTTGTGTTTTCCTCCCAAGTGCCATTAATACAAAATTCATTCGATATATTCTTGACTTGCCTATTGGATGCATGGAGTAATTCTTGTTTTCTCTATTGTTTAATGTCTTCTAATGCATAGATCTAGATTTTTGCAGCCTTTATCTTGATCACCTAATTGCAGATCTGAGGATATTAGTAGTCATTTTTGCTGTTAGGGTTGTTTGTTATGTGCATCTAAAGTGGTATTTTTTTGTATGCTTATAATTAAGATTCATATTAACAGCAAGATAAACAATAAATCTTAAGACAACATCAGAATTTACAAAGAATCTGAGCCATTTTATTATATTGGAGAAGATTCAGTTACACAATGTACAAAATATGAGTAGATCTAGCCAAAGAGATGGCCCAGAATCACCCAGAAAGCATGCCACAATAGGTACAACGTAACTGGAGAGCCACTAAAGCAAATGCTCCGTTGTCCCTACAACAGAATATGAACATATAACTGCATGCTGGAAAGGAAAATGCAGATCTACTCAAATTTGGAGCTCAGGTGATGCCAAGATTCAAGATCTGGCCAATGTGATGGATTCCCAAGATAACCCAGAAAGGATTTTCTAGATCTACAACTTTGGAAAATCACCTCCCTAGGATTTGATCCTTGATCTGCTGGGAAATACAGATCTGAAGCTAGATCTATCAAATAGATGGCTGAAATATGTTGCAAGATAATATCTAAGCTTGAAGGGTTGATCCCTTCTTTAGATCTACAAGCTAGAAGGTCTAGATCTAGCTTCTCAATCCTCCAATAATGATTACAGCCGCTGCAACACAAATTCCAATAGAAACTACGTTGTGAGGGAAAGAGAGGCCTTATGCCTACTGAAAAAAGCTGCAATAAACTCCAGGCTGATGGTAATACTAATGGCAATGTGAGGGGATGATCCCTCACAGGATTACTAGCTGAAATGCTAGTAACTTCCTTCCTCCTTTTGGATCTGCAGATTGGACAGCGTAATTCCTGAAGGAAATACTGCTGCTAGGAGGTCAATAACTTTTGGCCTAATGCAAGATCTGCAATGAAGCTCTGGGAATGCTGATCTATAAGCCCAAGATGATAGGAATAAACCCTCACCAGTTCTCCAGCTGAAGTACTGAAGACAACTACCACCTTCCAAACTGATCTTCAGAAATATGCAATTTTTGAATATGAATGTTCTACAGAAAGTGGGAAAAGAGATGTGGCACCAATGCCTGATGTAGAATGAAGTACAATACTCTTTCTAGAGCTACTCTAAGAAATAGGTGGGATTCCTGACCAAGAACACCCTGTGCTAAACAACACTTGCAATCTCTGCTAAACATCCCAAGAAAGCAATGGAATGTCACATGACAATTCCAGATCTGAAAATATCTTTACATCAATAATAACTAGTATGCCTTCATCTTATTTATATAATGTTTGAGCCTTCCCATGCCTTGGCCCTCATCTAAACTACACTTTGTATGTGGACAAGATCCTCCAAGTTTGACTACGTTGTTTGACCAAATCAACCATCATGTCTAGGTGCAATGTACACCCTCTCCATCATGTGTGCTTTGATTGCACAACGTCCTCCATCACTTTATCATGAATGTTCCATGATCTTCTTGTTTTACATCTTCAAGATATTAGTTGACTGTGTCAACCTCCATGATCTATCTCAATTAATGAGACATCATCTCCAATTCCATTCACATTAGTAGTTGCTCAACTACCTCATCATGTAGATCTAGACTTAATTAATCCACAGTCACACACAAAAAGTGGATATTTATTCATATTGAGGATTATGGGTCCCTCCACCCTTTTATTTACTTAATTCATTAAGAAAGTTAAGAACTCTAATATTCCAAATATTAGGTGAAAATTTGGGAATATTACACTTTGTATGCTTCTTCTCCCTGTGTCATAACTTTAGTTTCATAATGGTTGCTACCTGCACATTAATTAACTGTAAAAAAAAAAACACAAGACCAATAACCTGTTAGATCTCAATAGATATTCTCTTCCATCCTTTGCATAAGATTCTATGTACTATGTTCCTACAAAAGAAAAACTTCTCACATAGATATATTTTTCCCAAAGAGAATATCCTAGCTATGGCCACTTTGATGTAGGAAAAATATGAATTTTCTTTCAAGCTCCACTTCTATATCATAAATAATTTTATAGAATTTGGAATCTCTGGGATTCTACCCCAATTAAAGCTTGATCTAGCTATAACTCCAAGTGTAATTCTATCAATCTCTGTTCTTCAATTGTATTTAAACAACATAACCATTCAGACACTCAATTTCATATTAATTCCATATTTCACACACAAACTAGATTTATTCAAGCGATCATGCATGTACATAATTCGTACATAAAAATTATGAAAATATATTTCATTTATTAAATTTGTACATACAAAAATACTCAAAAATTCTCTTCCTCTCTTGGCTCGATTCTACCATTTATTTGGTCATTATCTCCTTTCCTAAGACTTACTCTCTTCTCAGTATTTACCATAGGCTTACAATAGATAGAATTTGGAAACATCATATATTTTTATAGATCCTAAAATCACCCCATAAATCACCCATAAATCACTCCATAAATCATATTTTCCTAAATCCTAAAATCACTTCATAAATCATCAATAAATCATATTTTTCTAAATTCTAAAATCACTCTTTCTATCCCTAGAATCTCTTATGATTTGTAAGGAAGATTTGATTTTTCCTTAAGGATAAAATATTTCCTATCCATATATTTTCTATAAATATGACTCATCTAGTTCTAAAAATCATAAAATATTTCAACTCAAAATATACAATTTATTTACATATAAAAATATGAATTCTTCTAAAAAATAAAGACCCATTTTTGTATCTTTTCCACGTTGAAGGCTTAATATCTTGGAAGCTCTAACACTCATGCATCATACTCCCAAGTTAGAAAATTTTCATGACCTTCGGGTCATGTGTCATCAATTTTTGAATCCTCTAGGATCCCAAACCTAATGTTGTATTTCTGCATCCATTATTGCATGTTGTTGTCCTACTACTGATGTTTCCTTCACTTCTCCAGGCTTCCAACCTCTATGATTTTATTTTACACTTGCCTTGTTGATGAAAAGTTGCTCAGCCAGTTGAAATTTGTTGATGGATGTCCTTTTCCTCTTGTTGTACCTTCTCTTGATCATCATACACAACCTATCATTTTCCTCATCCAAGTTTGTCATTAACTGCTGAAACTTGCTACCATCTCTCACTTTTTGTTGCACATATTCTTTGTGAATAAGAGTTTCAAGACTCTTTCCACACTCTGATTTATACACCCGATTTTTCTTCAGCATATTCTACTTATGCCTTGCAACTTCCTCTTCATTATTTTCGTCCAAGACAATTTCCTCTTCTTCCAGGTTCAACTTTACAAGTTGAATATGCACTTTTTGATTTACTGATCTCTCCAGAAGCAGTTTCAACTCTTCACACAAATAAGTGAAATTACCTTGAATTTTAAAACTCATCACTTATCTCCTTTTTTGACCATTACTCAAAAAGTTTTTATTATTCCTTAAAGTCCACATCTCTTCCCTCTGGAATAAAAATTTCATCCACAATTCCATTAATTGAAATTTCCTTAGTATTTCCTTCATGAGAAAAATCTCCATCATCTCCATCTGTATGACCTGAATTCACAAAAATTTCATTAATTTTGAAATCATGAGATCCTTGGATATCATCAGCTCTTTCATATTCATCTTCATCGAGAATTGGTCCTTGTTCTAATTTGCAAATGCAAACCTCCATCTTTTCTACCCTATGCATTTCTTCCCTATTTTGAATTCTCAACCTCTGTTTCAGCTTCACCTACAACTTGTGTCATTTCAATTTATTGCATATATCCCATTTGCATATCTAATCTTCAACTTCTTGTTGTAGTAGCTCCATAAGCAAAATCAATTGTGCCTTCATCTCAGCCATATATTTCTCAAATTCCTCATCCCTCATCTTCCTCATGCCAACTGCTTTGGAATTTTATTTCATTTGATTATGACTTCTTCCTGAAACCTTGACATGACTATCAATATTCATTGTCACTTCCTTCTTTCGTGAACTCTCCTTGTCCACTTGTGAGATGTAATGTAGTCAACACCTCACCAAGCTATATCTTCTAAACTTGGCCAATGTTTCACTTCTGAATTGAAACTTGATTCTGAGCACTCCTTGCTCTCTTGGTTGTTTCATTTACCTTACTCACTTACTAGGAACTTTTGTTTGTCCTCTTTCTCTTCAGCAATATTAATTTGTTTTTTAAAGGTGGTTCATGGACACTAGGTGGTCGCTACATCCACGGGAAAATATAGGAATATAAACACAAAGGGATCTACCCTTAGGCCAAACAAGAAGTTCTTAACCCCAGGGGCATCGAGGATATTCGAACCTGTGACCTCCAAACTGGAAAGGTTCTTAGCAACAAGAACTCGACCAACTGAGCTAACCCTTGGGGCTTCAAAAATGTTAATTTATTGCTAGGGTTATCTCATAAATTTTTTCACCTAAGACCTTTCTATGCTCCTTCTCCCTCTATCATAACTTTAATGTTGTAATGGTTGCTACATGCACATTGATTAATTGTAAAAAAAACACAACACCAATAACCTATCAGATCTCAATATATCTTCTCTTACATCCTTTGCATAAGCTTCTATGTACTATGTTATTGGAAATCAAATCACTAATAAAATACATAAAACACACATAATAAACCAGAGACAAAACATTGGCAGAAAAGGCTTCAGCCTCACGGCTTCCTCACATATTTTCTCATTATTAAAAGAATGTAATGTTACAATTAAATAGATGAGGAGACAGTGTCTCAAGATAGTGCGTGCTATCTTGGAAATCTTGGTTGAGATAATTTCTCAACCAAACACACACCAATATAGGAGCTACCTAAACTATCTCATATCTTAGAGGAAAAACCCAAACTAAAGAGTTAGGCGCAAATTCCTAACTTCTAATATTTAATTATTTTATTTTTGGATTTATTATTATTTTATGAGAGAGGCTAACATTTCCCCCTTCAATGATAAATCCAAAATAAGAATGAGGAACCATCTTCCAAGTTCTCATGTTGATCCTCAAAAACATTGCCTGAAAAAACCGACAAAGTTGGATGCTGAAAAAACTGCAATCTGAAGAGACCATGAGTCATCTGCATGTCTGATTCATCTCTGAATTTCGCTTGACAACTCCATCATGTGTCAAGTGTTATTCATCTGTATTTTTCACCTGTTGATGATGACTAGTTTCTTAAGCCAAGTTTTCTAGAAGCTGATATCCAAACTGTCAAATATGTCATCTAGAAAACACCCCTAAACAATTTTTGTCCTCCTACCTTTTCCGGTCAGCCTATGATGAGAAAAAACCTAGTTGTCAAGTCCTATCTAGTTTTAGTCATATAATCCTGTCCATGAGCTGTCATAGCTAAAGGTTATCTGTTGTCATTTACCCTCATTCCTATGTCATTCATTATCCAAATGTTGATAAAATTTCAGCCACTCTATCTCTAGTCATATGTCATTTTGAGATCTAATCATACCAAATAAAATACTCAAAATCTGTCAAGATCACCCCTAATTTAGGTAGTGGTGCTTTAGGGAATCCCTTCCTTGGCAAAAATATCCTGAGCCAAAAGCCTTTGTTCAGTACCAGCTAGCCCTGAATTAGCGCTTAATCTGTAAAAACAAATCTTGATACATCCATAGGTCATGCCACTAAGAGGTATTTTTGTCTCAATCTGGAAGAAATTCTACAAAGATCCAGAGCAGAAGAAGATAAGTATGTTCACTGTCTAAAGAACATGCTTAAGGTCAAGCAAAATCTCCATCAGACCCCAACGAAGCTCTTCAGAGTTCAAAGTCATTTTTCTGTTACATCTCTGCAGGGGTGTGATTGCATCAATGATCCATGTGTAAAAGGAGCAAAAGAACAAAGTCAAAGAGGTCCTGCATGGTGAACTAGCTTTTCCTCAATAAAAAAAGTGAAATACAGTAAGTGAAGAGCTACTAATGGGTGTGTTCTAAAAATCCAAAGTTATCTAAAGAAACAGAGCACAGCCTCCAAGTCCTATTAATGAAAAGAGCTAAATTTTTGGCTGATCAGCAATATTCTCAACACCTCCTCCAAAAGGAAATCTCAATTGGCATCTGCAAACATAATAAGAAAAGTCAGCCAACTATGTCTAGCAAGAAAATATTTTGCATACACAATTCATGTGTTTTCTGGTCTTAGGGTTCACAAAGATCTTTTACAAAGAAAACATATCTCAAAACACATCTCATAGGGCAGATTGTTGCCTATTTTGACATGACACTAAGCAGAAACATGTGATTTGCAGAAAGGTAATGAATTTTAGAAATAGATGAAATGTCTACAGTATTAACCTCCTTCATTAAAGTAGAATGGTTAAAGGCACAGTAAGAACCTCCTCAAAAAAGAGCAGATAGTTGGGCATAGATAGAACCTCCTTCAGTTAAAAAGCAGAGGGTTAAGTTGTCCATGTGTTTTCAGAAGTTTTGAGTCACCTCCTTCCAAGAGATGGGCAAAGATACATCAGTGTTGTTTTCAAAAGATGTGTGAGCAAGTTCCTTATCAAAAATACAAAGGTAAAAATCAGTGGTGTGTAAAAAGACTCCCTCCAGGTTATGGATGAAAGAAAAACTTGAAGAAATTACCCTTCAAATTAGTCAAAGACAAAGGACAGGTTGACAAACAGTGATAAAACCATAAGGGTTCATAGGTTGAAAAACCTATTTTACATCAAGCAAAAGGATGGCATTTTGATGTTAAAAGTCTCTTTTCCTCTGTTTATAGAGACCTCCTCCAAACTGTGATAAAGTTGAAAATTGGGTTAAGGATAGCCTCATAAAAATGTCAAAGAAAACCTACAGTGGAAGACAAGGAGAAAGGCCTCACACAAATTTGAAAGTCCATTTGTAAGAACTGTCACAATGGTTTCATGAAAAATTTCCCATTGAGGACTAATATGAGAAAAACACAGTTCTATAGTCTTTATATATCAAATCAAAATGCTATACTCACCTCTTTGCAAGACTAGCCAAAAAACCTATCGGTGTCAAAAGGCCTCCTCCTCAAATGAGCAGAGGGCCCACCAGTGTCTGAAAACATTCAAAGGGACAAATAAAGAAGGAGGGCCTACACAAGAAATGTTATAGGAAAAACACAGTTTACAAAAGGTAAAGGAGGTTTTCAAATTTTAAAAGGAGGAGAAGGTCGTTTAAAGGGCCCATTAGCAGATTTCAAAACTCAAAACGAACATTTCTTAGCTCCTCATAGAGAAAGAAGAGTTTTTCGGGCAAGTTGTTGAATTTTTCGAGCTTAAAGCTCTACGCGTCATGCCTGTGAGCGCCCGAATGAAGCTTTTGAACGGAGGCGTGGCGCGCCTGTAGCTGCGTGCGGTACGCCTATGCCTGCGGTCACCGGGCGCCCGAAACTGGCCTGACACCTCCTCTGCGTAGCACTTTCTGCTGTCAGTGACCCACTCATCCACCAGTATTCAAAAAACTCCTTTGAACGCTGCTCCAATGATCAACAGGGTCCACAAACTCATTTTCAAGGTATTTCCTTGCTTCTTGGTCAAGTTTGGAGTTAAAGAAGGGTTTTTCTTGCTGTGATTTCAAAGAAGAAACAATGGTAAAAAGAGAAAGCCCTGTCAAATTAAAAGGGTCTTCCTTGCTATGGGTTTCAGAGGATAAAAATAGATATTGTAAGTGGAGAGAATGTGGGTCAAAACCAGAGAATAACACCTGCCTCCAAATCCACTAGCAGACCTTGTAAAAACTCCATTACTCAAACACAAAGTATAAACGGATGAAATGGTTTTTAATTAAACTCCTGCCTATTTGATAAAATCAAAAGATCAGTAGAGATCATAAAAGGAGACATAGTCTGTTTAGTACTCAATAACAAGGGGAGCTGTCTTTTGTTGTGGGGAGACATTAAATATCACAGGAGGGTAGTTTATTGAAAATTAGAACACAATGTTTCTTGAGGAGTATGAATTTTGTTTTTAATCAATCCCTTGAAAAACAGTGATCTTTTGAGGAGAGAGAAAGTATGTTAGAAGGTTCATTACTCAGTAACAAAGAGTTGTCTTTTGTTGTGGAAAGAAATTAATCATCACAGGAGGGCAGTCTTGTTCAAAAAGCAAAAACGATGTTTCTTTAAAAAGATACAGTCTGTGTTTATCAGTCCATTAGAACAGTGCTACCCAAAGAGGCATTGTTTTTCAAAGGGACATCTTTTTCTTGTTTAAACATCAGAACACAGTCAGTTGAATCAAAAGAGTTGTCTCTTTTGAACAAGTTGAGGGGCTAACTAAAAACAGACTTGGTTTTTCTCAAGGGTAAAGGGTGTGTTGTTTGAAGATTGATCACAGTGAACATTTGAGACATCTTTGCCTTGGAGAATCAACTAAAGATATCAGAAGAAAAATGCCTCCCAAGCAAGATAGCAGAAGTGGTCCTCACAAAAGGTATGAAACTTTTTCAACTAAGGAAGTGAATGCCCATCCTTTAGTACTTTTTAACTTTCATGAAGTAGGATGTTTGGAGTTTTGTTAAAAGATTCTGGAGGTGAAAATTTTGTTAGGTAAACTTGACTCGGGATAGAGTCAATGTTGACTAGGGTAAATAGTAGTGGTTTTGGGGCGCATGGTTTTGTGCACCCATGGTTTATAGCCCATGGTATTGCATGTAATGGAGCCTATAAAAATGTTGGGAATACTTCATTGTAATGTAGGCCTGGAGGTGAGCTGTGAAGGCTCACTTGGCTGGATTGGCTAGAGTTTTGGCCAATGTTTAATGAAATTTCATTGGTTGGGTTTTTCCCTAGAGTTTTGGGTTTTCCCAGATAAACATCTATGTTTATGTTAATGTTTTGTTGCTGGTTATTTTTCATGATTATTATTCCTCTCGGTAAATATTTATTCTGCAATAAATTCTAACAAATGGTATCAGAGCCTGATTTAAAGATACTTGCAGGATCGTGGATCGTTTTATTGACCAAGGCCATTCAATCATTGGGGAAAGAGAGTAATTTTATTAGATCTGGCAGATCTGATGTTTGAAGATCTAGATATACGTGTGAAGGAGGCGTACCTCATTACATCTGACGCTGAAAAGGATCGTTAAATAAATTTTAATGGTCAACAAATGTAAATGTCGAACTCTGGTGGCAGTCTGGATCAACGTTTCGAGGCCATTGGAAGCCATGCACGCATTTTTTCAGATAAATACGAGCTCGAATTGAATATATGTTTTTTTTGGTAGGATCTTGTCGGGACAGTGAAAGTTGCAGTTTGCGAGCCTGCAACCACGGCTCCCCTCCGGCATCTGACGTCCTCTCTGGCAGGTTTGAAGGGATGTGGCACAAAGGCAGAAAATGTAGATATTTGTTACCCTCATGTGTTTCAGAGTGAAGGTGAGTTTGATTTGAGGCTTGGGTCTGTTCATAATGACGAGAATACGAAGGCACTGGTGTCATTTTTTTCACTATTGGGTCGTGGTATAACAAATGTAGCCTGAATGTATCCAAAAATTATCTGATCGACACAAAGCCTGTTCAGGGGAAGGTGTATAAGGTGTTGGACATGGTGGCGACAGTGAATGCGGATCTAGCTTTAGCTGAGATAGCAACATGCCAGCGCTCCAAGGACAGATGGAGAGTCAGATTTGTTTTTTGAGGATTCAAGGATAGTCGCTCTGAGATCGGATCTTAGATGCTAGTACTGGAAATGCAAAAATTTTATGATGGAAGGAGCACAATGCTACAAGAGATCTGAGCTCTGAGCGGTGTAAAATACAAGCCCATATTGATCGAATCCAAGCTCAGACCACGAAAGGATCAGAGCAGGCATTGATGGATGAGTTGGTGGCCATGCGAGCCATGGAGATCGTGGTGTCATTTTTTTTCATCGAAGCGATGTTGGCAAAACTACTAAGGAAGTGGAATTATCTACAATAGTTTGTAAAAGGTAGTGGAAGTGGTATTACATACCAAGATCTGGAATCAAGGAGTCGCATGGTGCGCTCGAGGAAGGATATGCCCAAGCCACCATGATCCTCATGGCCACCGAAATATATTGAAGTCTGAAAGAAGAGAAAGAGTCTGGATTGGGCGAAGAAGTGAATTTATTTGAGCAGTCAATGCCGTGAAAGATAGCAGCAGGAGTATTTGTTCACAGATCCATGGTTTTTTGTCTCAAGATGAGATGAAACATGCAATAATAGGCCTGCTCAAACATTTTAGAGACAATGGATTCTTGTGTGTAGATGTATGTGGAAGTCGACACATTATGGTAAGAGCCACGAAGCACTATGAGCAGGTGGAGCACTACGATGAGATGGTGTTGGCGAAGGATAGATCTGAGTGTTGCGCAAGAAAATGGTTGGACATCATCGTCAATGACAATGACGATGATGTTCTGGTAAGAGTTTTACATTTTTTTATAGTTGGATTTGAGGAAGCATATGCCAAAGTTAATTGTGACAGAGATGAATTCACCACATTTCGAAAAGGGAAGCCATCAAATTTTGTTGCGCTAGGAGAGAAAATTCTGTCAAAAAGAGAGAGGATATGTGCACATGAATTAATTTAATTGATGAACCATGTATCTGAAGAGAACTCCTAGAGGATCAAGATTTTAGGTAGGCCTATTGACCCATGTAACTGGTAGATGGCCTTTTTTATACACATTGATTTCATATGTACAAAGACAAAGAAAATGAAACAATATATATATATATATATATATATATATATATATATATATATATATATATTATTATAATGGAGTTAATTTTATTACTTGTAAATGGGCATACTGCTATAAGACCTGGTATGGCATGCGTACCCCTGGGTAATCACTGGTAAAGTTTGGGTTAGACCTAGGTGATAGGGGGATGTCAAGTTAACAATTAAATTGGGTAAAAATTTGAGGGGGGAAGAGCTAGAGTGAGCGGGGTTGTCTCACTTAGCAGTTTTGGCTAGATTTAGTCAATAATCCCCAAGTCAAGTTTAAGGGGGGAATTGTTAGGTAAAATTGACTCGAGATAGAGTCAATGTTGACTAGGGTAAATAGTAGTGGTTTTGGGGCACATGGTTTTGTGCACCCATGGTTTAGAGCCCATGGTATTTCATGTAATGGAGCCTATAAAAAGGCTAGGAATACTTCTTTGTAATGTAGGCCTGGAGGTGAGCGGTGAAGGCTCACTTCGCCAGGGAAAATTTTAAGGACGCAAAATTAATTTGAAGTTTAAAAAATTGGCGAATATCACTAGTCCCTAATATGCAAACTATAAAATTTTTATTGATTTATTTATAAAACTATTCAAATTTATAATGATATTATATTCATTGTCTATATAATGTTGGCGATTTTTAAGGAAAAATAATTTTATATTGTAAAATTTGGGCGAATCATTTTCATAAAAAAATGGAAATTGACGAATTTTTTTTTTGGAAAAACCATGGAAAATTAGCCCACCTGCGAATATTAGCCCCTAAAATTTTCCATGCACTTAGCCAGATTGGCTAGAGTTTTGGCCAATGTTTAATGAAATTTCATTGGTTGGGTTTTCCCCCAGAGTTTGGGGTTTTCCCGGATAAACATCTTTGTTTATGTTAATGTTTTGTTGCTGGTTCTTTTTCATGATTATTATTCCTCTCGGTAAATATTTATTTCTGCAGTAAATTCTAACAAAGTTATCTTCCCTTGACACATCTATTTGCTTTAAGGCTGCAAGATAAGCATTTTCATCTAGCAGGCTCAGACTTCAAGCTCTCTCCTAGATCTATTTCCAGAGCTACATAAATTCCATATGTCGGAGAAAAATGGTTTAAGTAGAGCTACCTAGATTCAGATCAATACAAACCCTTCTTGAAACCGGAGCATCGAGATGCATGCCCGTCTATCTTTCCTTTTTCCTATTTGTTAAACAACTATGCTCCTCTCATGAAGATAATCATGAAATATTTCACATGTGAAGGGAGGTTTTCCCGAGTTTATGCTTACCATATCAGGCTACTCATGCACTTCACAAGAACCCAATTTCTAGACCTACCCTTTTTCCTCTATAAAAGTATTGAAAATATGGCTTCTACAGTTGAAAAGAAGCCTTCCTCTCAGCAGCAAGCTTTTCTTTTCCATCATTCCCTTATCAAGATTGTCATTCTCCATCAAATCGAGAAAAAGAGAATTTCTTGGGACACTTTCATTTCACATCCCGATTTCGTCACTGTTTCTTCATCCCATGCATCTCCTTCACCATCCACTCATCATATTTATCCTTCTTCTAGTAAACCCACTCCTAAGAAGCAAAAATATCCTATGATTGATCATGAAGAAAAGCACAGTGATGAAGAGCATCACAGTGAGAAAGAGCAACACAGTGATGAAGAAGAGCACAGTGAGAAAGAGAAGCATAGTGATGAAGAAGAGCACAGTGAGAAAGAGCAAAACAGTGAAGAGGATCAAAGTGAAAGGAAGCAAAGTGAAGAAGAGCACATTAACAAAGAGAAAAACAGTGAAGAGGGGAATGATGAAGAAATGGAACAGTTTGATGAAGAACACAGTAGTCACAAAGAGGAAAATATTGGTAGCCCACACAGCAGCAAGCATGATGAGGATGAAGCACAAAACATTGAGGGTATAGAGCCTAAAATTCCTAGAGAAAGTAGGAACAAAATTGAACAAGGCAGCCCTCAAGGAGACATGCAAGGTGACAATCAAAGCTTTCATGAGGAGGGTCAAAACAGTCCTCAAAGGGACACTTTTGATGAAAGAAAGGAAATCCCACCAGCCAGCAAGGATGATGATGGGAGTATCAAATGCAAAGACCAAATAGAGCATGTGCTAGCTGCCTCTCCTAGGCAAGGGGCCATGCTTTCTTCTCCAAAGGTAACAAAGCCCCGAACATCAAGAAAGAAAGTGGCTCAAATTGTAACTTCAAATGTTACTAGAGCACTCTGAAGCAAAGGGAAGTTTCCCAAGAAATCCATTGTTGAATTACCAAAGAGGAGGAGGACCAAGAAGGCCACCCAAAGCAAGGGAAAAGAGAAGGAGGAAAGAAGCCATGAGAAAGAGAGAGATTTTGACATAATTCAGATAAACAGTGATGACAGTGACAATGAAGCTAGAATCCTAGAGTCTCTATTGTTAAATAGAGAAGAACAAATTCATGATCTAAGAGTGGATCTAGAGAGGTCTAAAAACCTCATTCATTTTTTGCAAACACAAAACAAGCAAATGAGTGTCCACATGGCAGTTTATGAGACACGGGCTATAAAGTATCAAAAATAAGCCTTCAAAGCACAAATTAAGTTGGAAGAACTCATGGGAAAATTCAATGATAGTGAAGAAGAAGATAAGCCAAGGAGGAAGAGGCCAAGGACTATGGGACTCAAAAGAGCTTTGGAGAAGCAAAAAGAGGAAGAGGCTGCCCTTTTCCAATCTTTCCCTCTTACTACTTTATTCACCCAAGAGATAGAAAACAATAGAGAAGAATGGCTTGAAAAGGTGAATGAACACTTGGAGAGTAAGTTGGAAAAGGCCAGTAGAGACTTAAACCTTCAAATAAAAATGACTGGGCACTATAAGAAGCTTAATCAATTCGCCCGAAGGAAATTGAAGGCTACACAGGAAAAGCTCAAGGAGGCCCGAAAGAGGCGCCTAGAAAAAAAAGTGAAGAAAGGCATATCAAGGCTTGAAATTTTGGCCTCTACTTCTCAGCATGCTTCTAAAAACCCATGAGGTTCATGCTCACCAAAATTGGGCATAATTCGACAAGTTTTTGTTTTTTGACATTTTTGGGCTTTTTGCAAAAAATCATGGGCATCGCCATTTTTTTTTTAAGCATCCTCAAAGGATGAAAATGGTATCATTGGATGCCATAATTTTAGGGGCCTACTCAACAAATTTCAGATCAATTGAAGATGTTTTGGTCCCCCAAAGTGGTGAAAAATAGTCACTTTTTCAACACTCTGCTCCGCATATCAGCAAAGGCTAATTTTTGGGTTTTTCCACACAGGTCAGATTTTCACAGGCTTCCAGTGATCTGTTTGGGGAAAGCAAAGAATTTTCATAAAATATACATCTAGGGCTTTCCAACGAGCCATCATGGGCCTCGTTTCAACATCAGGAAGCCCTCCAAAGTTTGCCCGCAAAACAGGGAATGTTCTGCTGCTATATTTCTGAAGTATTTTTGTAAAAATGCAGTTTTCTGAAGTGGCTTTTCCAAATGTGCGTTTAGCATTTTTTGGTGATTGTAAGTTGGGAAAATTCAATTTAATTTCCTTTTTAAGCATTTTTAGGATATTTTTATAGATATTTTGTGCCTTGGGCTTTACAAAGCCTCAAGGACAAAATCATATATTTTTGATGGGCCAATGAGCTTGCTAGTTGCACTAGGAGGTTCTCCTTCATCTTGGCCTATATATTCCAAGAGAATTCATTGTAAACAAGGCTAAACTTGATGATATAGAGAAATATATGGTTATACAAGCTTGGAAGAAATACTTGTCTCATTCATTGGATAGTTTCTTGAATGTTTTAGATGATGAAAGAGGACTGTTGTTGGATTCCTTGACTTGGTAAAATGGTATAGTGTCCCTCTCTATTATGTTTCTTAGTTTTCATACATATTTCATGTTCACGCTTGCTGTAAGACAGTAGATAATAGATTTGAGACATGCTCATGGAGGCACCTCAGATTTCCTGTTTCATTACATATTCTATGTTTTCTTCCTTCTTAGTCATATCAAAGAATTCTTAATTTCTCTTTGATCACTGAAGAAGTTGTTTGCTTGTTTCATTTATGGTTTTATGCATGCTAAGTATGATTCACAGTACGCCCTGCTTACTCATGGCTAGTCATAGCTCCACCTCTGAAACCTTTCTTTGAATGTTTGATTATCCTAGTTGAACCAAAGAGGTCTTGTATCGATCTTGCCCTTTGCTTAAAGCTCTGTAATCTTAGTTAAAAGTGCCTGATAGCTCAAAATACTATGTCTAGGAGTTCCCTCTTAGTAGCTTGAGTTATTTGTTTGTCTTAATTGTTTTTCCCCAAAGTCTGATAACAATTTCCTAAAGTTAGAGAGTCATATATCTCTATGTATTTCTTGAATGTTTATTTCTATGCATTTATCAGTTTGTAGTTACATTTATCATGATTAATGGTTATCCCTACCATATAAATATCTACTATTGAACTATTTATGTTTGAAATCCTTTTTCCTTCACAAAATTAGTGTACATCCCACTTCATTTACCTTAAGATCCATTTTACCTTGATCAAATCGGCCCTTCAACATACCTTGTATCACCATATAGGGCTTTCTAGACCTTTTCGACCCCATAGCCCATTTGATCTAAAAATATTTTTACTATTTTAGTCTTTGATCAGTTCCTCCCTCAAAAACCTAAAAAACAAAACCAAAAACCTACTTCATAACTAGCCTAAAATCAGAAACATAAGAAGCAAAACACATAGATATCCCTTACACAAATAGAGAGATCCCTCTCTGAGTCCAGGAAGGCTAGGTCCTTGGGCTCCAAAGTTGGTTTGATGTTACCCTGTCACTTGGCTTGCCAATCAGCCAAATCACGGGACCCTAACATAATGGCGATCACGGTGGGACTCTGAGTGATAAAAAAGCTTAGTTTCCCTAAACCTTCAGAGACCTTTGAGAATACTATCTTGTGGACTTATCCCACCGCACACTAACATAATGGCGATCATGGTGGGACTCTGAGTGATAAACAAACTTAGTTTCCCTAAACCTTCAGAGACCTTTGAGAATACTATCTTGTGGACTTATCCCACCGCTCAATAACATAATAGCGATCACAGTGGGACTCTGAGTTAGTGACAATCTAAGTACACCTTAGGACTCCAGAAATCCCTTATCTTCAAGAATGTCTAGTGAATTAGCCACCTCATCGCCACACTAACATAATGGAAATCACGGTGGGACTAACTGAGTACATAACAGTCTAGCAAACTCTTGTAGATTCATTAGTCTTTCAAAATTTAAAACAGGTAAGCAGTCCATAGAATCATTTAGAGTAAACTCTTTTTGCTTCACCACCCTAGAAAAGTGATGAATCAGGTTTAGAACACTCTAATAAACCATAGGCTACAGATAAAGACTCATAAAACCCCAAAAAAACATCCCCAAATTGTTTTCTCCTAGTTATTGGTGGTGACCATAAGTACATCTCTATAAAAACAACCAAAAATCCACCTGGTGACTCCATTAGCCTCCAGTAGGCCTAAAACTCCATAAAAACCAAAAATTTCATAAACCATATTATTCTGTTGACTCATCTTTTCCAAAACTCAAAATTCATGGTGCAACCTTTGTAATAAGTGACAAACTAAGTATAACTTAGCAATTCAGAAAACTTCACCTAAACATAGGAGATAAATAGAATAAACTTGCAAATAGAACCATAGCTTTCCCAATAGTCTAGAAAACTGTTGAAACTAAGTGTTAATTCTTCCTTGCAATCTTTCCACATCAAAGTTTGCTAGAGAAATTTTTCCAAATAGCATCTTTGACAGTATTGGTGGTGGACCATAGATCTCAAAGAAATCCACCTGGCGACTCCACTAGACTTCATTTTTGTTTTGACCATTCTTCACATTAGCGAAACCCCTAGAGAGGTCATCCATCCAAAAATAATCACAACTATCATCCTCTCTAAACTTTGATTTTGAAATATAGCTTCACGAAGAATCAATACCAAATCTCATCCAGACCCAAATCCCCCTATCATAGTTGATAACTCAGAGAAGATTTTGTGGAAAACTTCCGAAACTAGTGACTTAACTACCGATAGGTCCATCCGTAAAGAAAGCTCTGTACTTGAACATCTCACATCCTTGTAGGATTCCCATTTTGACTTGAAATCAGCAAAAAAAAATTTAGAAGCAAGTCACAAAGTAAAATCAACTTTGAATATCTTGAGCCCTTAGATTTGCAACAGAGTCCTAATAGAGAAGCCTCACCTACTACACCTCCCGACTTTCAGCTTCTCCACCACTTTGGCTCTTACCACCCCAAATCTGCTCAAAACCCGTTCACAAGTACGAGTACCTCCTCCACACCCATTCAGACCACCACTGTTCAAGTCACCTCATCTCATCCTACAAGCCCTCATACTGTAAATCAACCATTAGCTCTCGCCATGGCAGCTTGGTATGCACCCCTGGTAATACCACAACCTTTGGCACCTTTACAACATGACTACCAATCCAAAATCCTGCACTTCACCGGAGTTGAGGCTACTACCGCCCAACAACATGTAGATAGAATTAGTGATGCCTTTGAATACATGGGAATAGAGGACGAGACCATAAGAATGAGGATGTTCACCCAAAGCCTGGGCAGAGAACCCAAGAAATGGTTTAAGAGCTTAAATCCTAACAATATACACGATCTCGCAGCACTCTACCAAACTTTCATAAATAGGTGGGAAATAAAAAAAAACCCCATTCAAATCCTTTCTGAGTATAGCAATCTAAAAAGGGATAATGGGGAAAGTGTCCGGGACTACTGCACTAGGTTCAACAGTGTTTATAACGCCCTCCCGCCTCACTTCAAACCTCCACTTGGCTCAGCCTTAGCAAAGTTTCCCGAAGGCTTCGACCCAGACATGAATTATCAACTAAGAGACAAAGACCCCGCAACCTTAGAGGAAATGGAAAAAGTGGCTATGAGTGCATAAGCAAACTTAGTTGAAAAGAGAGCTAGGACCAGATCAGAGAAGAAAGTCACATACTAGGATGAGGTCGCCCCTTCAGTCTCTTCCTCAGATCCTAGAATAGATGACCTGGTTAGATCCATGGCGAAAATATGGGAAAAGATAAGTGAAAAGGCACCTCTTAGGGACAACCAGCCAAACCCTCAAAACAGGAACCAGAACCAAAACTTTAGAAGAGACCAGCCTCAAAATAAACCAAGGGAAAATGACCAACAAATCATGCCACCCTTCAATGAAAACTATGTTGATGAGGAAGAGAGAGATACATAACCAATTGATGAAATTCATCTAAACCTAATAGGTTCTGATAACAAGGGTGAGGTTTTCCTCACAGAAGAAGAACAAGCTTTCTTCTCCCCGAATCAAAATGAAACCAACTATGAGGACCCCGAAGATCCTGCTATAGGATTTCAGAACGCCATAATAGAAGCTCACAGGCAGTATGATCTTAGAAGTAGGAAAAATCAAGACAACTCCAAGAAAGGTAGCTCAGAAACTGTTGTTACTAAAACCCTTGATACCATCCTTAAAAGAGCAGTGGATAGAAACAAAATCATGGTCAAGAAAACTGACCAAAACAAAGATAAAGCTAATCAAACAAGCCTTGGTCCAGATTGTCCTAGTACCTCTGCCAAGATTCCTGAGATGGTTTTGTTGAAAAAAATCCCAAACCAAAGTCAGCAAATTAAGAACATAGAGAAAGTCATGGCTGAAAAAACTGAAGCAAATCTATCCAAACTACAAGCACCCTTCAGTTCTAAAGGGGAAATCACAAAAATAAAGATCACCATGCCTCTCACTGAACTTCTCGCCCAAATCTCTTACAAATCCAAAGTGCTAAAGGTCCTGAACATAGGAAATGATGCAAACACCCTACATCTAGCTGATGATACCCCTGAAGTATTGTCTGGTCCAAAAATAGAAGGGAAATTCCAAGAAGGAACCACTCTTCCCTTTTACATCAGTCTGAATATACATGACCAAATTCTACACAATGCCATGCTGGATTCCGAGGCCTTACACAATCTCATGCCAAAAGTTGTAATGGAAATATTAGGCCTAGAAATAACAAAACCTTATAAATACTTATATTCATTTGATTCAAGCAGAGTCAAGTGTCTAGGCCTGATCAAAGATCTTTGTTTTATTTTGGCCCAAATACCTGCAAAACACCTTATCATGGACATAGTGGTAGTAGACATCCCTCCCAAGTAAAGAATGCTTTTATCCAGAACTTGGGGAGCCAAGATTCATGGAAATATTCAACTTCATATGTCCTACGCCACTATTCCTGTGTTTAAACAAACTAGAATACTCTATCGGGAATCACACATGAAATATATGGTCAGCAGCCAAGAAAGGCCAGATAACACCCCGATGTACTCCTTGCATTTGGAACTGAATTCCTTCATTTTAAACACTGACGAAGACATTAAGGAACAGTTAAGAGAATTTGAAACAAATTTAGGCACACCACATCAGCCACCCCAAGTTCTCTATGATGAGCTGGACACTCAAAATTATCATGACCCTGAGCAGTTATGTCTTGAGGAAAGAGAATTCGATTCTCTTGAAATAGAAATAGAGCAGGAAGCACAAAACATTATATACCATCAAGAAAATTTCTCAAACCATAGACAAACATCAACAGTAATATCAGGATACTTTTTTAGAACAGAGGCACTAGAAGACTTGCATATTACAAATCTCTTTGGAAATCAGGGGCAGGGGAGCTTAATGTTCTTACCATACCTATATGATTTATCATCTCATAACTCTACCTCCTCAAATGAAACCTTGAATATAGCCAAAATAGCTAAAGATCTAGGAAAAATTCCTAATAAACTTAATATGAAGGGATATGATGACTGCAGTCCAAATATACCTGTGTTGTTTGAACTAGCTAACATTCTACCACTCCAGCAAAGACTTAGAACTCCTAGAATTTGCAAGATTTTTCAAGATACTACTACATGTAGGGAAAACAATGAGAAGCACTATGACACTGCCATCACTTCAAGAAACAACTTCGACAAAAGAAAATACAAAAATCTTGACCAAACATTAATAACCAAAGACAAGACAACTGGACATAGGATCTGTGTTGATTTTAGAAGCACAAATACACACCCTTGGGACAGAAATTATATATTTCCTGCCCAGGACCATACTATACAAATGACAGGTGCTTCTAATCATGTGTCTTTACAAAATGATGTTTCAGGGTATCACCGAATAGTTCCTTTGCAAAGCGAACAGCTCAAAGAATTTTTCAAGTATGCTGGAAGTAGTTCCATCTTCAAACCCAGAATTGTAAAACCACCAGACACCAAAGACATGCTCCTGAAAGCCATGTTTCCAGTGATAAATTTTTGCATTCTGATGTACCTTGACGATGTCATCATATACTTCAAAAATGACAAAGAATATCTGCATTATTTGAAAAATATGTACAGCAAAAGGAGAAGTGGAGATCAAAGGTATAAATAAGTACAACAGGAAGACACGGGGTTGTTTAGAGATTCATGCATGAATCCTTATGTTATGCTTGAAAGAGAAAATTTTCCAAACTTTTCTTTTCAAGAGCTGAGTGGACCAAGAGTGTTAGGAGATCCTTATGAAGACAAGATGCTCAAGTTTCACCATTTTCAGGATTTCTAGTTCCAGATTTTTCAATCATTGTATATATCATTGTTTGAAGAAATAAATCAAAAAACAGAAAATTCAGAAAACAATAGAAAAGTAGAAAAAGAGGGAAGTTTGGAAAAAAAGAAAGAAAGCCCCATGTTCAAAAAATAGTCATTGTGAAAGCGCGCAAATCTAAATGCCGCTACTAGTTCTCAAAAATGACTTGTTCGGTTATCTAGCCTAATCATAACTGAACATGTTTTAAATTTATTTACTGATAAGTTAGTGAGAGAAGAGATAGTCAAATTGTGTAAGCTTGATTTGTCAAATAAAATAGATTAGTAAAATATACTGGTTCCACATGCTCAAAACAGAACCAAAGAGGAAAATAGGGATGAAAAACAAACTGTGTATCCTAGCCCTGATTTTTCTAAATTTCATTTTTATGCAAAATAATATTTGTGTGCAGCTTGTCTTTCATGCCACAAGTACATGACAAATCAGACTATCTAATCCTGATTTGGTCATTTTTCAATTTCACGTTTTTGATTAGAGAATGAAATCCTGTCAAACAGCTTAATCTTGACAGTCGATCTAACATAGGTAGAGAAAGAAAGGATTTCATCAATTTAATCTGAACTCTCGGTCGATATAAGTGTAGAATTATATAGTGTCATTTCTCAAAAATATTATGCCAAAGGGTTGCTAGTCCAAATGCACCCGAAAGAAGAAAAAATGTTAGGAAATGTAGCTGGGTAGGTAGAAATGACTTTGATGCTAATCATGTTGTCAATTTTCAGAAGTAGCATCAAGGAAGAAAGAAATTTGCACCAATGGATAAAGGCATTGGTCTTCAAAGGCCAGAGATATGAAATTCTAGACACCTCCTGAAAAGGAGCTTCCCTCCCCAAATGGAGCCACTGTTAGTCATCTGTATTTTTCACCTATTGATGATGACTAGTTTCTTAAGCCAAGTTTTCTAGAATTTGATCTCCAAACTGTCAAATCTGTCATCTAGAAAACACCCCTAAACAATTTTTGTCCTCCTACCTTTTCCGGTCAGCCTATGATGAGAAAAAACCTAGTTGTTAAGTCTTATCTAGTTTCAGTCATATAATCCTGTCCATGAGCTGTCATAGCTAAAGGTTATCTATTGTCATTTACCCTCATTCCCAAGTCATTCATTATCCAAATGTTGATAAAATGTCAGCCACCCTATCTCTGGTCATATTTCATTTTGAGATCTAATCATACCAAAGAAAATACTCAAAATCTGTCAAGATCACCCTTAAGTTAGGTAGTGGCGCTTTAGGGAATCCCTTCCTTGGAAAAAACATCCTGAGCCAAAATCCATTGTTCAGTACCAGCCAACCCTAAATTAGCGCTTAATCTACAAAAACAAATCTTGATACATCCATAGGTCACGCCACTAAGAGGTATTTTTGTCTCAGTCTGGAAGAAATTCTACAAAGATCCAGAGCAGAGGAAGATAAGTATGTTCACGATCTAAAGAACATGCTTAAGGTCAAGAAAAATCTCCATCAGACCCCAAGGAAGCTCTTTAGAGTTCAAATTCATTTGTCTGTTACATCTCTGCAGGGGTGTGATTGCATCAATGATCCATGTGTAAAGGAGAAAAAGAACAAATTCAAAGAGGTCTTGCATGGTGAACTAGCTTGTCCTCAGTAAAAAAAGTGAAATACAGTAAGTGAAGAGCTACTAATGGGTGTGGTATAAAAAGCTAGAGTTATCTAAAGAAACAGAGCGCAGCCTCCAAGTCCTATTAATGAAAAGAGCTAAATGTTTGGCTGATCAGCAGTATTCTCAGCACCTCCTCCAAAAGGAAATCTCAACTGGCATCTGCAAACACAATCAAGAGAAGTCAGTAAACTATGTCTAGAAAGAAAATACTCCGCATACACAAGTCATGTGTTTTCTGGTCTTAGGGTTCACAAAGATATTTTACAAAGAAAACATATCTCAAAACACATCTCATAGAGCAGATTATTGCCTATTTTGACATGACACTAAGCAGAGACATGTGATTTGCAGAAAGGTAATGCATTTTGGAAATAGATGAAATGTCTACAGTATTAACCTACTTCATTAAAGCAGAATGGTTAAAGGCACAGTAAGAACCTCCTCCAAAAAGAGCAGATGGTATGGCATAGAGAGAACCTCCTTTAGTTAAAAAGCAGAGGGTTAAGTTGTCCATGTTTTTTCAGAAGTTTTGAGTCACCTCTTTCCAAGAGATGGGAAAAGATACATCAGTGTTGTTTTCAAAATATGTGTGAGCAAGTTCCTTATAAAAAATACAAAGGTAAAAATCAGTGGTGTGTAAAAAGACTCCCTCCAGGTTATGGATGAAAGCAAAACTTGAAGAAATAACCCTTCAAATCAGTCAAAGACAAAGAACAGGTTGACAAACAGTGATAAAACCACAAGGGTTCATAGGTTGAAAAACCTGTTTTACATCAAGCAAAAGGATGGAATTTTGATGTTAAAAGTCTCTTTTCCTCTATTTATAGAGACCTCCTCCCATTGAAAACCTCCTTTACATTCAAAGGGACAAGTAAAGAAGGAGGGCCTCCACAAGAAACATTATAGGAAAAACACAGTTTACAAAAGGTAAAGGAGGTTTTCAAACTTTAAAAGGAGGAGAAGGCCGTTTAAAGGGCCCATTAACATATTTCAAAACTAAAAATGAACATTTCTTAGCTCCTCATAGAGAAAGAAGAGTTTTCCGGGAAAGTTGTTGAATTTTTCGAGCTTAAAGGTCTGCATGGCGCACCTGTGAGCGCCCGACTGAAGCTTTTGAACGGAGGCATGGCGTGCTTGTAGCTGTGCACATCATGCCTATTCCTGCGGTCACCAGGCGCCCGAAACCAACCCGACACCTCCTCTGCGCGGCGCTTTCTGCTGTCAGCGACCCGCTCATCCACCAGTATTCAAAAAACTCCTTTGAACGCTACTCCAATGATCAACAGGGTCCACAAACTCATTTTCAAGGTATTTCCTTGCTTCTTGGTCAAGTTTGGAGTTAAAGAAGGGTTTTTCTTGCTGTGATTTCAAAGAATAAACAGTGGTAAAAAGAGAAAGCTATGTCAAATTAAAAGGGTCTTCCTTGCTGTGGGTTTCAGAGGATAAAAATAGATATTGTAAGTGGAGAGACTGTGGGTCAAAACCAGAGAATAACACCTACCTCCAAATTCACTAGCAGACCTTGTAAAAACTCCATTACTCAAACACAAAGGATAAACGAATGAAATGGTTTTTAATTAAACTCATGCCTATTTGATAAACTCAAAAGAGCAGTAGAGATCATAAAAGGAGACATAGTCTGTTTAGTACTCAATAACAAGGGGATTTGTCTTTTGTTGTGGGGAGACATTAAATATCATAGGAGGGCAGTTTATTCAAAATTAGAACACAATGTTTCCTGAGGAGTATGACTTTTTTTTTTAATCAATCCCTTGAAAAACAATGATATTTTGAGGAGAGAGAAAGTCTGTTAGAAGGTTCATTACTCAGTAACAAAGAGTCGTCTTTTGTTGTGGAAAGAAATTAATCATCACAGGAGGGAAGTCTTGTTCAAAAATCAGAAACAATGTTTTTCTAAAAAGATACAGTCTGTGTTTGTCAGTCCATTAGAACAGTGCTACCCAAAGAGGCATTGCTTTTCAAAGGGACATCTTTTTCTTGTTTAAACTTTAGAACACAGTCAGTTGAATCAAAAGAGTTGTCTCATTTGAACAAGTTGATGGGCTAACTAAAAACAGACTTGGTTTTTCTCAAGGGTAAAGGATGTGTTGTTTGAATATTGATCACAGTGAACATTTGAGACATCTTTTCCTTGGAGAATCAGCCAAAGATCTCAGAAGCAAAATGCCTCCCAGGAAAGATAGCAGAAGTGGTCCTCACAAAAGGTATGAACCTTTTTCAACTGAAGAAGTGAATGCCCATCCTTCAGTACTTTTTAACTTTCATGAAGTAGGATGTTTGGAGTTTTGTCAAAAGGTTCAGGAGGTGAAAATTTATCTTCCCTTGACACATCTATTTTCTTTAAGGTTGCAAGGGAAGCATGTTCATATAGCAGGCTCAGACATCAAGCTCTCTCCTAGATCTATTTCTAGAGCTACCAAAATTCCATATGTCGGAGAAAAATGGTTTGAGCAGAGCTACCTAGATTCAGATCAATACAAACCCTTCTTGAAACCAGAGCATCGGGATGCATGCCCATCTATCTTTCTGTTTTCCTATTTTTTAAACAACTATTTTCCTCTCATGAAGATAATCATGAAATATTTCACATGCGAAGGAAGGTTTTCCTGAGTTTATGCTTACCATATTAGGCTACTCATGCAGTTCACAAGAACCCAATTGCTAAACCTACCCTTTTTCCTCTATAAAAGTATTGAAAAGATGGCTTCTACAGTTGAAAATAAGCCTTCCTCTCAGCAGCAAGCTTGTCTTTTCCATCATTCCCTTATCAAGATTTTCATTCTCCATGAACTCGAGAAAAAGGGAATTTCTTGGGACACTTTCATTTCACATCCCGATTTCACCATTTTTTCTTCATCCCATGCATCTCCTTCACCATCCACTCATCATCTTTCTCCTTCTTCTAGTAAACCCACTCCTAAGAAGAAAAAATCTCCTATGATTGATCATGAATAAAAGCACAGTGATGAAGAGCAACACATTGAGAAAGAGCAACACAGTGATGAAGAAGAGCACAGTGAGAAAGAGAAGCACAATGATGAAGAAGAGCACAGTGAGAAAGAGAAAAACAGTGAAGAGGATCAAAGTGAAAGGAAGCAAAGTGAAGAAGAACACAGTAACAAAGAGCAAAACAGTGAAGAGGGGAATGATGAAGAAATGGAACAGTTTGATGAAGAACACAACAGTCACAAAGAGGAAAATATTGGTAGCCCACACAGCAGCAAGCATGATGAGGATGAAGCACAAAACATTGAGGGTACAGAGCCTAAAAGCCCTGAAGAAAGCAGGGACAAAAGTGAACAAGGCAGCCCTCAAGGAGACATGCAAGCTGAAAGTCAAAGATTTCATGAGGAGGGTCAAAACAGTCCTCAAAGGGACACTTTTGAGGAAAGAAAGGAAATCCCACCAGCAAGCAAGGATGATGATGGGAGTAGCAAAGGCAAAGACCAAATAGAGCATCTGCTAGCTGCCTCTCCTAGGCAAGGGGTCATGCTTTCTTCTCCAAAGGTAACAAAGCCCCCAACATCAAGAAAGAAAGTGGCTCAAATTTTAACTCCAAATGTTACTAGAGCACTCCGAAGCAAAGGGAAGTTGCCCAAGCAATCCATTGTTGAATTACCAAAGAGGAGGAGGACCAAGAAGGCCACCCAAAGTAAGGGAAAAGAGAAGGAGGAAAGTAGCCATGAGAAAGAGAGGGATTTTGAAATAATTCAGATAAACAGTGATGACAGTGAGAATGAGGCCAGAATCCTAGAGTCTCTCTTGCTAAATAGAGAAGAACAAATTCATGATCTAAGAGCGGATCTAGAAAGGTCTAAAAACCTCATTCTTTTTCTGCAAACACAAAACAAGCAAATGAGTGTCCACATGGCAGTTTATGAGACAGAGACTATCAAGTATCAAAAAGAAGCCTCCAAAGTGAAAATTAAGTTGGAAGAACTCATGGGCAAATTAAATGATAGTGAAGAAGAAGATCAGCCAAGGAGGAAGAGGCCAAGGACTATGGGACTCAAAAGAGCTTTGGAGAAGCAAAAAGAGGAAGAGGCTGCCATTTTCCAATCTTTTCCTCTTACTACTTTATTCACCCAAGAGATAGAAAACAATAGAGAAGCATGGCTTGAAAGGGTGAATGAACACTTGGAGAGTAAGTTGGAAATGGCCAATAGAGACTTAAACCTTCAATGAAAAATGACCGGGCACTATAAGAAGCTTAATCAATTAGCCCAAAGGAAATTGAAGGCTACACAAGAAAAGCTCGAGGCCCGAAAGAGGCGCCTGGCACAAAAAGTGAAGAAAGGCATATCAAGGCTTGAAATTTTGGCCTCCACTTCTTAGCATGCTTCTGAAAACCCATGAGGGTCATGCTCGCCAAAATTGGGCATAATTCGACAAGTTTTTGTTTTTTGACATTTTTGGGCTTTTTGTAAAAATCATGGGCATCGCCATTTTTGTTTGAAGCATCCTCAAAGGATAAAAATGGTATCATTTGATGCCATAATTTCAGGGGCATATACTCAGCAAATTTCAGATCAGTTGAAGATGTTTTGGTCCCCCAAAGTGGCGAAAAACAGTCACTTTTTCAACACTTTGCCCCGCATATCAGCAAAGGCTAATTTTTGGGTTTTTCCACACAGGTCAGATTTTCATAGGCTTTCAGTGATCAGTTTGGAGAAAAAAAAAATTTCAAAAACTTGACATCTAGGGCTTTCCAACGAGCTGTCACGGGCCTCATTTTGACATCAAGAAGTCCTACAAAGGTTGCCCGCAAAACAGGGAATTTTCTGCTGCTATATTTCTGAAGTATTTTTGTAAAAATGCAGTTTTCTGAAGTGGCTTTTCCAAATGTGCGTTTAGCCTTTTTTGGACATTGTCAGTTGGGAAAAGTCAATTTAATTTCCTTTTTTAGCAATTTTAGGATATTTTGTGCCTTGAGCTTTGCAAAGCCTCAAGGACAAAATCAGATATTTTTGATGGGCCAATGAGCTTGCTAGTTGCACTAGGAGGTTCTCCTTCATCTTGGCCTATATATTTCAAGAGACCTCATTGTAAGCAAGGCTGAACTTGATGATATAGAGCAATATATGGTTATACAAGCTTGGAAGAAATACTTGTCTCATGCATTGGATAGTTTCTTGAATGTTTTGGATGATGAAAGAGGACTGTTGTTGGATTCCTTGATTTGGTAAAATGGTATAGTGTCCCACTCTGTTATGTTTCTTAGTTTTCATACATATTTCATGTTCTTGCTTGCTGTAAGACAGTAGATAATAGATTTGAGACATGCCCATGGAGGCACCTCAGATTTCCTGTTTCATTATAGCTTCTATGTTTTCTTCCTTCTTAGTCATATCAAAGAATTCTTAATTGCTCTTTGATCACTGAAGAAGTTGTTTGTTTGTTTCATTTATGGCTTTATGCATGCTAAGTATGATTCATGGTATGCCCTGTTTACTCATGGCTATTCATAACTCCACCTCTGAAACCTTTCTTTGAATGTTTGATTGTCCTAGTTGAACCAAATAGGTCTTGTATCGATCTTGCCCTTTGCCTAAAGCTCTACAATATTATTTCAAAGTGCCCGATAGCTCAAAATACTATGTCTAGGAGTTCTCTCTTAGTAGCTTGAGTTATTTGTTTGTCTTAATTGTTTTTCCCCAAAGTCTGATAGCAATTTCCTAAAGTTAGAGAGTCATATATCTCTATGTATTTCTTGAATGTTTATTTCTATGCATTTATCAGTTTGTAGTTACATTTATCATGATTAATTGTTAGCCCTACCATATAAATGTCTACTATTGAACTATTTATGTTTGAAAGCCTTTTTCCTTCACAAAATTAGTGTCCATCCCACTTCATTTTACCTTAAGATCCATTTTACCTTTATCAAATCGGCCCTTCAACATACCTTGTATTACCATCTGAGGCTTTCTCGACCTTTTCGACCCCATAGCCCAGTTGATCTAACAATATTTTTATCTATTTTAGTCTTTGATCAGTTCCTCCCTCAAAAACCTAAAAAACAAAACCAAAAACTTACTTCATAACTAGCCTAAAATCAGAAACATAAGAAGCAAAACACATAGATATCCCTTACACAAAATAGAGAGAGCCCTCTATGAGTCCAGGAAGGCTAGGTCCTTGGGCTCCAAAGTTAGTTTGATGTTACACTATCACTTGGCTTGCCAATCAACCAAATCATGGGACCCTAACACCAAGTTACAAAAGGATCCATTTGTCCTTTACGTGAAATCAACATCCTTTGTCCACTGACAATATTTGTTGAATGCCCACTGGCTGATGATGTCAAAAAAAACTCAGTGTTTCTTTTGTTGTGTTGAAAAATTCTCACCACTGCTTTGCTGTCGATTGCCCACTGGCAAATTTGTTGATGCCCACTGGCTGTTGAAGACGCCCACTGGCTATGGAAGCTGCCCACTGGCTGCTTTTTCTAGTTTTGTCGAGACTTTTAGTCTGACAACCACTGTCAATTTCATTGACATTTTCCCCCCTTTTTCAGCTGAAAGGAGAGACAATCCTCTGGAAATTATTCCTGAACTCCCCCCCTTCCAAGTGTAGGAGTGTTGCACTGGTGTACTCCCCCGTTCAACTGCATGAGAGTACCATCTTCTTTTCAATGTCGGCTGCACTATGTGCGATTGTATTCGGTTGTAGAACTGAGACAATTTTTTGAATGTGGATGACCATTCCCAAGGATCGATCCATTCATAATTTATATTCAATCTGGTTGATTGTTGTTGGTTGCAACATTTCTCTGAGGAATGATTGGGCTTGCCACAATGGCGACAAGGATGGAGATCAAAACATTGATCTTCCATATGACCGGTTCTTTGACAATGAGAACATTTCAGTTTGACTGCAACTTCGGGTTGCATGCATTTCTATTTTTTTGCAACTTTCTCAAAACTTGCTGAGGTGATTTGTTCAAGAAATCCTGCACTGATAGTGTAATGTTCCCAAAATTAGCATGGAGCTAATTGGAACATTAATTTTGCTTATATCAACTAGGAAGTGAATAAATGGGTAAGGAGGCCCATGATTAGGAACAAAATACCTCATAGTGTGAAAGGGATCATCAGAGTATCTATATTTTGCACCCTCAAGTGTGAAAAGGGGCAAATGCATGAGGACAAGGTCAAGTTTGACCAAGTCAACAACGCTGCCATAGAGGGAGTGGATCACTTTGAAAGATAGCGTAGTGTGAATGGGGGAGAGATCATTTGGTGGAGGAAACCCTAATGGGGGCCAAGGCAAGAAGGCTTTCATTTGTATAAAGGGAGGACAAGGCAGCCATAGATGGATATGTTATTGAGTATTGATTTTGGTCTGCATGACTATTTGCTTTCTCCAATTGTTTAACTGAGATTGTTGTGCTACTTAGCATAAGGGATTTCCTGTTTAGGAATACTTCTCCCTTCTTGAGAGGCCTCTTGAGGGTTTGTACTTCATTTCTCCACATCCAGGCTCAAGGCCAAGCCACCTCCTTCAACTACAACGTTATTCCTGTAGCAAGAAACATTGTGTTGCAGGGTGTTGCAGTGGAGGGTTCCATAACACCACTTCTAGAGCTTATTTTTCAGAGGAGAGAGCTTCTATTCCTCTGGGAGGTCAGTGAGGAAGATTCAAGAGCTGATTTCACATCTTTAGCATCAGGCCAAGCACTTCCCATATCCTACAGCAAATTTCATCTCCTTGACTGTGTTATTTCTGAGAGCATTTGCAGTGGGAGTCTGCATTTCTAGTTTGGAGGGTAAGATCTTCAGTGTTAGGATCGGCCTTTCACTTGGAAGATCCATTGGAGGAGGCATTTTTCAGATTGGACATCATATTCAGCCATCTCCATCCAGTTCATGAGTTGCAGCTGTTATTTAGTCTTTCCCCTGCAACTCCGACATTTTGTATTTTTGCACATTTTAGCCAATCCTTCCAGGATTGTCTAGAAATTGCCTTTGGGAGTCTATATCTTTTCTCCCCATATTGTTTGAGCTGTATATTGTCATATTTATGTATTTACATCATTTTGCAACAGTTATTCATTATATAATGTGCAGTCATAGCCTTGGGCTTTCTCCATGTAGCAGTGTTCTTCATTTATCATGTATATGTTCTATTGAGGGTTGCATTACCCACCTTGAGTGATTGTTTCATCAAGAATTTGTACACATTTTTGCTGCTATGATCTAACATGATGGCTATTTGGATCTTCTAGCATTCTATGTGTTAATATATCACTACTACTCCACTATTGTGTTTACATATTGTTGTATCTCCAATCTTGAGATATTATAAGATTTCCCAACCTTGCCGGCATTGAACTTTATGTGTGTGGTAAATGCGATCATTTATGTGTCAAAACTAGACACAAATCATATGCAACAATATGAAGCATGCACCATCATCAACACATTGTTCATGTACCTAAGATCCCCTTATTCAAATTCAGGTGGATCTAGGACACAATCACCACAAAAAAGATATGCTTTATTAAAATTTGGAGTACATAATCTTGTGTCATCACAACATCTTCCTGGAAACAAAGTTCCAAAACTTAAAAAAATTGTCTAGAAACAATGACTCAACCTCCTAAAAAAATGAGCTTTCCTTTGGAAACCTGCTCACTCCAAACTTTAAAAAATCAGTCTTGTATCACTCCAAAAAATTGCTTCAACATTCAACTTATCACTCCAAGAATTAAAAAAAGTTTTAATGCATCTTATCGCTCCAAATTTTTTAAAAAACATCACCCTTATTACAAAATTAATTACAATCTTCACCCTTATAACTCCCAAAATATTTTATCCACTCCTCTCTCCTAATTCTCTCACCACTCACTTTGAAAAAAAATTCATTAAAACACACTAATTATGTTTCCACTTATTGTCTCTCATGACTATACTAAGTCTCTCTTTAAATTTACATAAAAATTTATGAATTCACTTTTCAAAAGTGAATCAAGACTTAATACTTTATAAATAAAAAGGTGTCACTTAAAGTTTCTTTTTAAAATTTACAAACTAGGTATGTAAAGGTATATTAACCATACACTTTTACATACTCACCTTAAAATTTCATTAAAAAGTTTTATGACGTCACTTTCAAAAAAGAGAACCTTCGTTTTGAATTTAAAGCACACCTTAAAAAAATGTATTTGGAGGAGTGACATACGGAAGCATAAATTTTTTTTTTGACGACCTTGCAAATCTATAATGTTGTTGGTGATAAAAGCTATTGTGATCATTGAGGAGTTGCTCGAAGTAGCATGGAAGCTATCAAGAAATCCCATCGCAGGTATACATTCATCAAGCCACTATAAATTACCTCCTCGCAATGCATACATGTCTGTCGAAGAATTACCAGATGAGGTATTACTTCTACCACATCCGCTCATGGCTACAACTTCATTACATGGCCAAGGATGACAAAAAAAGTGTGGCTTATGTTCTGGCGAAAATGGAAGAGGAGTCTGTAATATTCCAAATGGGAAAATTTCTGCTCCTTCGAGAATATCTTAAGATATTCCATTTTACAACTCCAGGAGTATTAAAAATCAACACTGAACTATTTCAGAGATTGAAAGTTAGGGGAATTTATTGGATATGTCACCTCCATAAGGCTACCTGGCCCACTAGTAGACTCTGCCAATAGAACTTGTCAAGAGTTAATATTTCCCTTCAAGGAATTTCTGCAACAACTGTCCATGAGGACGCTGTATAAGGAAGCCCATGAGAAAATAAGGCAATATAGTGATGGGATGCCTTGGAATATATATGATACAAACTACATGCAGAATATAAGCCCAAAGAAATAAACCTAAGGGGGTTATTCAGATCTCCCACCAACAAGTATACCGAAATAATGCTCAGTGAGAGAATCTTCAGCAGTATTAAAACTTCAATATGTAACAACAGTGAAATAATGCCTCATGAAATGTAAGAAGAGTAAAAATCTTATCCATAATCTGTAGCATCAAATGTAATACAAATTCCTTGAGGAAAATACCTCTCAAGGTGAGCTTAAATCAGCCTCAAGGGAACATGTATAGAAAACAAGAGAATACACTGCTACATAACCCAACAACTCTGTCACTGTGCAGTCTATGAAAGAAATGATTGAAAACTGATACATATGAAAGGATATAACAATACAAGCTCAAATAAAGATGGGGGAGCAAGATCTCAACCCCAAAAAACATTATTACAACAATCCTCCAAGGGATTGGCTAAAATACATAAAACCGGAAAATGCCGAAGTTGCAGTGTAGCTGCTGCAACTCAATAATAATACAAGAATGGAGAAGGAAGTAGATGTTGCAATAAACAATGATACCTCCTCCAATTATCTCCAAAGTGAAGGGGCTGATCCCCTTACTGAATATTGCACTCTCTAGTGCACAAAATTAACCCTTTGTGCAAGCCACCTCTAAAGATAACGCTGTAGGGGAAAGAGACTGCACTGGGCATGAGAAGAAACATATGGCCCAATTCCAAGATCTGCAATAAAATCTCTGAGATCTCCTTTGCTGATCTCCTAGAGAAAGAGATGACTCCTCCTCTACAAAACAAGCTCCGGAAATGTGATGATGAAGGTCCCTCACTGCAACACCAGCAACTCCAGTGTTCTCTTGCTGCAAGAATAATGCAGTAGCTACAAATGAATGCTTTGGCCTCAAGCCATGATGTGAGGAAGATGAAGAACAATCTCTCCATGGCCTCCCATGGAAGATAAGGGCATTCCTAAACAGGAATCCCTCTTGTGGTAAGCAGCACAAGCTCCTTCAGTTGAATGAAGCTTCAACTTCGAATTCTCTCTCCCCAAAGATGAAACCCAAACAATGGCTCTCCTTCATCTTTTATGCATGGCATGCTTCCTTTCCATGGACCCCACTCACATTAGGGTTTCTCCCATTTCAAATTTCCCTCCATCCAACTATGCAATCTTCTTGTGCAAGCTTCCCCTCTTAGGGTATGTTGTTGACTTGGGTCAACCATGGTCTAGCTCACTTGATTTTGGCCCTTTTCACACTTGGGGTTGCTGACTTAAGCCACTTAAGTGACTTTTTTCACCTTAGGAGTGTTTATTATGTTGCTACATGGGCTCCCTCACCAATTTATTCACTTTTATTAACATAAAATAAAAATTAATGTTCCAATTACCTTATTGCAAAATTTGGAACATTACAGTCTTCCCCTCCCAAAACTTGCTTGTCCTCAAGCAAGAGCAAGGATGAACTGAAAAATTCTTTCACTCAAGGCATGGAATCTGAAATAGCCTCATGTAAATCCTCCATCCCTCAAGCAATCAACCAAGCAAAATGAGTCACCCTCCAACTAGGCAACTCCTGAAAGTACTCCTCCACCTTGTGCTCATGAGAAATAGGAGGGTTGAATTTCTGAACTTGGTAAGCTTCATAGCCTACCCCACGCTGTCCTCTTCTCCACTTATGGTGAATGTTGAGTGAAAGCTGATATTTGGCTACAATAGTGTTTCCTTCAAGAGGCAAGATGAAGTCTAGATCCCCAAGGACCTCTCCCCTAACGCTGCAAATCAAGCTGGCCCAAATCATCTCATATGTGATGAGTTGGAATTCATCATCATATGGTTCACCTCATAGAGAAACACATGGCTGAACATGGTGACCATATCATCTCTCATACTCCTCTTGGAGCATGTGCTGCAAAAAGAACGGAGGTCTCTTCTCCCCAAAGGGCACATCCACCCAATGATTATCTCCCTCATCATGATACATATGGGGCTGCTACTGATATATGGATGAAATGAAATGGTCTTCAAAAGAGATCCAAGCCACCCCATCAATCATAAAAACCATGAAGTGCCTCCTCCAAGAATTCAAACTCTCCAAATGGCTCCTCCCACATGAAGGAAAGAGATGAAGCCTGGCAATCATGGGCTGCCCATTATTTCTCCTGAAACATACAAAATGCAAAGTAGGGAGAATCACACTCCCAATGGGCATCATCAACTCATATCCCACTCTCCAAACAAGCTCCTTGTGAACCAAGAAAAATCTGCAATGCATGGAAGCATGAATCAATAGAAGCAAGTTGTCTCATGACAACCAGAAAGGGGATCATTGTTCCACCAAGGGAACCTGCGTAGTGCACTCCTAGCCTACATCAAAATAGAAAATAACAAGTGATTTGCAGCCACTTTTTTGCTGCCACACTCATCCTACAAGATGTGATCATGAAAGCATACTTTGGTGCCAAAGGTGCACACCAAAACCCATGTGGCTTTCCCCCACAATCCACTGCTAAAATAGCCATCATATCTACTGCAATAGACCATGAGCATAACAAACATAGTGTGCAAGAAGGAAAGTTTCTCCTTGATATAATATGTTGCTCATAAAAATAAGAGAGTTCCAAACATAGAGCAAATGGTTACCTCCCTCATCAAGTACTTTGGCCTTTGAGCTGAAAATGGCTTAAGTGAATAGTCCCCCTTACTGCAACATAGTAGGGGAGTGGTTGTGCCAACCATCTCATCATCTTTCATGCATCTATCCATATGCTGATATGAAACCATTAAGATGCCCTCCCAAGAGGACTCCTCCATCAATGAAGAATATGCATGTAAATGCATGAAAGAATAACCCATAAACACTGCATGTAGATCCCTCCTCTTGTGCTTGTGCAACCAAGCCAAGAAAGTAAAAATGTAGTGAGTGATATCCTCCATTACTCCTTCATGATAATCACCTACATGCCTCCAAAGTACATCACTTGTTAAGTGGCTTTGAGAACACCCCAACAAGTAATCCAAGCCTTCAAGTGACAGCACTACTGGCCTTTGGAGTAGGGCCATTGTCATCTCAAAGCTCCCCTCTTTGACATGAATCTTGCCAAAGGCTCCTCCCATCATGTTGCCGCAAATGTAGAGCCCCTCCCATGAAGAAGGTGCTACTTGGGCATCCAAGACGAAAGAGAAATCCTCTTGCACCATGCTAGTGCCTCCTCTTGCTCCCGCAACATACAAACCAAATCTGAGCAACAAGAATGTTTGCTGCTCCTCCATACTTCCACCATACCCAATTTGAAATGGGAACATAATGAGTGGTAAGAGAAATTCCATCCCATCATGATGCACCCATGCTCTCCTCTTTGTTCATCAAGAGCAACAATTGTGAAATGATCCTGGGACCTGTGGGTTATGGATCCTCCCCATTTCTGCTGGGAAAATTTCATCCATAAGGCTCTACTCTTTGGTGTAAGTATCCTGCCACTTGGTACCTCTTTCACAAGAGCTACCATTGTCCCAAAACAAATTTCTCCTTTTGCATTTCATGGGACATTGAAATGCAATCTCCTCCATGGTCCATGTCTCAAACCCCAACCTCATGTGTGGTGCATGACTCATCAAGGGTGTCTGAGAATAATGGCACAGCGCAGTGAAAGTTCCCTCCTCAAGAAAATCAGCATGCAATAATGTACAATCCTCCATGATAGATGAAAACTCATGCATACCTTGGAGAGATTTGGAAGATTCTTGTGTTGTGGCAAGAGTCTCTTCCTCAAGTGTGCTGGCTGCCTCAATAGCTGAAGGTGGAGGATGCTCCTCCCTGAATGTGACAGTGTTGGCATGTGCCTATGGTGGTGAGGGCTCCTCCATCCTTTGGCCAAATCTTCTGATCAAGATCTGAAAAAAATTAGCAAGAGTAGAAACCTTTGCATGCCTCCCATGGCTGAACCACCAAGTTCTTTCCTCTTTCTGCTGAACAAGTGTGAAAATATAGAGTCTCTTGGAAGACTCTAGGGTTTCCTCCATATTCAGCAAGATGCTCACTGAGAATTTCGAATTCCAGGTGCTCTCTATGCTTCTGCTCTGCTTCTCTGTGAGAATAGGAAGTGCATGGTCCTTCCCCTTCTCCTTTCTCTGTCTCCTCAACCTCCTTGGAGAGGTTGTTGCTGGATCTGGAAATTGATGAGATTAATCCCATCCTCTGCATCATTCTAGCCTCTTCTTCTCTGAAATCCAAACTTCACAGGCTAAGCCAGGTTTGAAGCTCTGATACCACTGTAATATTACAAATGGAAAAATTTCTACTCCTTCGGGAATATCTTAAGATATTCCATTTTCCAACTCCAGGAGTATTAACAATCAACACTGAACTATTTCAGAGATTGAATGTTAGGGGAATTTACTAGATATGTCACCTCCACAAGGAAGGATGAGATCCAAAGGCTACCTGGCCCACTAGCAGACTCTGCCAATAGAACTTGTCAAGAGTTAATATTTCCCTTCAAGGAATTTCTGCAACAATTGTTCATGAGGATGCTGTATAAGGAAGCCCATGAGAAAATAAGGAAATCTAGTGCTGGGATGCCTTGGAATATATCTGATAAAAACCACCTGCAGAATATAATCCCAAATAAATAACCCTAAGGGGGTTATTCAAATCTCCCACCAACAAGTATACCGAAATAATGCTCAGTGAGAGAATCTTCAGCAATATTAAAACTTCAATATGTAACAACAGTGAAATAATGCCTCATGAAAAGTAAGAAGAGTAAAATTCTAATCCATAATCTATAGCATAAAATGTAATACAAATTCCTTGAGGAAAATACCTCTCAAGGTGAGCTTAAATTAGCCTCAAGGGAACATGTACAGAAAACAAGAGAATACACTGCTACATAACCCAGCAACTCTGTCACTGCATATTCTATGAAGGAAAATGACTGAAAACTGATATATAATGAAAGGATATAACAATACAAGCTCAAATAATATGGGGGAGCAAGATCTCAACCCCAGAAAAAATTATTACAACAATCCTCCAAGATCTACAATAAAATCTCCAGGGTCTCCTTTGCTGATCTCCTAGAGAAAGAGATGACTCCTCCTCTACAAAACAAGCTCCGGAAATGTGATGATGAAGGTCCCTCACTACAACACCAACAACTCAAGCGTTCTCTTGCTGCAAGAATAACGCAGTAGCTACAAATGAATGCTTTGGCCTCAAGCCATGATGTGAGGAAGATGAAGAACAATCTCTCCATGGCCTCCCATGGAAGAGAATGGCATTCCTAAACAGGAATCCCTCTTGTGCTAAGTAGCACAAGCTCCTTCAGTTGAAGGAAGCTTCAACTTCGAATTCTCTCTCCCCAAAGATGAAACCCCAACAATGGCTCTCCTTCATCTTTTATGCATGGTATGCTTCCTTGCCATGGAACCCACTCACATTAGGGTTTCTCCCATTTCAAATTTCCCTCCATACAACTACGCAATCTTCTTGTGCAAGCTTCCCCTCTTAGGGTACGTTGTTGACTTGGGTCAACCATGGTCTAGCTCACTTGCTTTTGGCCCTTTTCACACTTGGGGCTGCTGACTTAAGCTACTTAAGTGACTTTTTTCACCTTAGGAGTGTTTATTATGTTGCTACATGGGCTCCCTCACCCATTTATTCACTTTTATTAACATAAAAGCAAAATTAATGTTCCAATTGCCTTATTGCAAAATTTGGAACATTACAGAGTCTACGGAATGCCACAACCACAAAACCACTCTAGCCATGTTCTCTACACACCGCAATTTATTCTTGGAAATTTCCTGCTACAACTTGGATGCGTCTTGTGTGAAATCCTGGGCTACAAATTTAATACAACGATTTTAATATAAAGGCATTATATAGGAACAAACAAATAAGTATTATCAAATTTACTTAAAAGTTGCAGGAATCAAATAGTGATTTCTGGAACAACTTGAAGCTACAGGAATAGATCTTGATTAAAATCTGAATATGAATATAAAGTTCTCCACTCCTCCCAATCTCTAGTCTATTGATTATTGTGTACCAGATGGATTAAAAAATCCTTTGTAATTTGCAACTGCCAGATCTCTGTTAAATCTCCTCTTAATAGCTACTCCGTGTAAGAATTCAAAGTGTGGCAGCATATTTTCCAGCGCTTTCCATTTCTTGCTGTCAGAATATCCATCTTAGGGGCTTCCATTTGTAACAAACTCCTGAATTTATGTATGCTCCTTACCTAACTTCAAAATGAGTGCAATTTCCTTTTTAACAACAAGATCCTCCTCGATTGAATTCTTCTAACATCACTGATCTTACTGATGATGTTTCCACTCCATTCATATCTCTTCATGGTGTCTCACACATATCCATTCAATTATGATAACAATTGTTCAAAAGTGGCTCCTCACTCACAATCAACAATTTGCATGTCTTGACACAACAGTAAAATCAACATCCAAGCAAAATTTTAAGACAACCACCCATGTGAGCCGCGTTCCATCTACCAGTGAATAGATGCAGTGTTCAATCTATTAAACCCTTTTCTTGCGCATCCCAACATAGAAATGAATTTGTCTTTGAAATAGGTCCTCGGAATTTTCATTGTTCAAATAACTCGAATTTTTGAACTTTCATTGTTGCGGCTGTTACAGTAGCTGCTTTGTTAGTAACTCAACAAAACTTAAAGTTTAAATCCACGATGATGTTCATGGCCAATATTTTGATCTTCTACAACTTTTTGAATATGGCGATTTACCACAAAAATGGAAAGAGGACCTTGAACTTCTTCTCATCGGCGGCATCGATATTGTTAAAAGAAACACGATCATCTAGGTTCATCATCGACATATTTGGCTTGAAGCGGCTTCTCACATATTTGGATCGATGGAGAACCTGTAATCTACTAATTCTGGATTTATATCTCTGCCATTGCGGTTTCTTGTGCTTTTTTTTAAATTTTACTTATGCTCCAGAGGACGATTCCTCAAATCTGTCAATGGCGATCTTAGTGGCCAGTTGGACAATGCCTTGAGCTTCAATGAAAACGACGCTTAATGCAAGAAAAATTTCGTGTCATGAATTCTTTATAACAGCACTTGTATGAATCGAAACACTCAAACAGGCCACAAAATCCATGTTCCTACAAAAAATTACTTCTCACTCAGATCTATGTTTACCAAAGAGCATATCCTTGCTCTGATACCACTTTGATGTAGAAAAATATGTCTTTTCTTGTAAGATCCATTTCTATGTCATAAATAATTTTATAGAATTTGGAATCTCTATGGATTAAACCCAAATTCAAGCTTGATCTGGCTGGAATTCCAAGTGGAATTCTACACAGCTATGTTATTCAATTGTATTTAAACAACACAATCATTCAGACACTGAATTTCATATTAATTCCATATTTCACACAAACTATAATTCTTCAATCAATCATGCATGTCCATAATTCATACACAAAAATTTTGAAACTTGATTTCATTAATTAAAATTTTTACATACACAAATATTCAAAATCTCTCTTCCTCTCTTGGCCCGATTCTACAGTTCATTTTTCCATTCTCTCCTTTCCTCACACTTACTCTCTTATTTTATTTCTCATTGGCTTACAATAGATAGAATTTAGAAACGTCATATATTTTTCCAGATCCTAAAATCACTCCATATCACCCATAAATCACTCCATAAAATAGATTTTCCTAAATCCTAAAATCACTCCATAAATCGTATCTTTATAAATTCTAAAATCACTCTTTCTATCCCTAGTATTTCTCATGCTTTATAAGGAATATTTTTTTTCTCCTTATGATAAAATATTTCCTATCCATATATTTTCTAAAACTAGGACTCATCTAGTTCTAAAAATCATAAAATACCTCAACTCAAAATATACAATTTATTTACATATAAGAATATAAATTATTATAAGAAATAAAGACCCATTTTTGTAGCTTTTTCACATTGAAGGCTTAATGGCTTGGAATATCTAATGCTCCTGCATCAGACTCCCAAGGTAGACAAATCACATGACCTTCTAGTCATGTGTCATCAATGTTTGAATCCTCCAGGATCCCAAACCTTGTGTTGTAGTTTTGCATCCATTCTTTCATGTTGTTTTCCTACTATTGATGTTGCCTTCACTTCTTCAGGCTTCCAAACTCTATGTTGTTCTCATCCACTTGCCTTTTTTATGAAGATTTTCTCAGTCAGTTGTACTTCGATGTTGGATGTCGTTTTCCTCTTGTTGTGCCTTCTCTTGATCATCCTCTTTATCCGTATACACGACCTATAAAATTCCCCATCCAAGTTTGTCATTTACTGTTGAAATTTGCTATCATATCTCATTTGTTGTTGCACATCTTATTTTTGTATAGAATTTCAAGACTCTTGCCACACTTTGGTTTATACACTTGATTTTTCTTCAACATTTTCTGCTTATTCCTTGCAGCTTCCTCTTCATTATTGTCTTCAAATACAATTTCGTCTTCTTCTAGGTTCAACTTTACAAGTTGAATATGCACTTTATGATTTACTAATATCTCCTCAAGAAGTTTCAACTCTTCATACAAAACAGTAAAATTACCTTAAACCAAATTTTCAAACTCATCACTTATGTCCTTTGTTGACCATTCCTCAAAACAATTTCTTCTTCCTTCAAGTCCACATGTTTTTCCGATTGCATAAAAATTTCATCCACAATTTCACTAATTTGAATTTCCTCGGTATTTCCTTCATGATAAAACTTTCCATCATCTACGTCTGTATGATCTTCATTCACAAATATTTCATTAGTTTTAAAATTGTCATATCCTTGGATATCATCAGCTCTTTCATCTTCATCTTCACCAAAAAATGGTCCGTGTTTTGGTTCACAAATGCAAACCTCCATCTCTACTACCTTGTTGTTGGGCCATAATTGTGAATTATGGATAAAACACGCTTCCCTAGACAAATGAAAATCTATAAAAATAGATTAAAGACTATATGACCACCTTTACTAACTTAGAATAGACAAACAGAAAGGATTAGAGGCTTACTTGTGATCCAAGCACTTCTAAATGGCTCCTTCTGTCGCTTCCGTTGTAGCTTCAAATTCAAGCGGTTTGTGCGAAATGATTCCTGCAAGAAATAACACTAAAAAAATAGAAGATAACAACAATATAGATGCCTATTCAAGTTATTTATCTAAATTAGTAAATCATAAACAATATACATCAACTAAGATCTTGCGATATGGAAAATCAAAGCCAATACAGATGCATATAGGGAAAGGTAAGCTGTATTATTTATTGATGATAGAAGGAGAGGTTACAACCAAATGACTGATTTGAAGTGACCCTTCCAGCAACGATCCTGAGCCCCATCATAGTATAAATCTCTCCAGCAGCCGTTACACAAACCTAACTCTCAATTGAAAATCCTCTAGCATTTCTCTACTCAAATTCTTCCTTCTCAAACACTCAGATCTGTGTTCAATTTATAGATGAACTGAAGGTAGTTTTGCAATGAATGAATTTCCAATAGTAGGCAAGATATGTTCCCAGTCATGTATATTTCAAATGGACACTTGGATTCGAAGCTTGACACATGTGAACTCTTCTAGAAGGCACTGGCCAAGTGGAGATTCCAGAACAATGAGGATTTCGCTCCCAATGTGACCAACGCACCCATAGATGTCGGGAAGTGCTTTGAAAATCAGCCTTGCATGGGGCTACCTGCATATGCAATTCACTTAGTCCCCTTAGATGCAGCGTTGGTTAGATCCCACATGCTATATAATAAACTTCAAACCTTGTAAATCTTTGCTTGATGAAAGTCATGTTTGATTTGTCTTGTTCTTACCTTTAGGGAATGTAGCAACTTGAAATGATAGGGAATGATAGACCCTTATTCCTTGGTCCTGGAGATGATGCCCAGTTAACCAGGTCATTGGGAATGATGCCTAAATTGACCTATAACAATTTCCCCCTAAAGCATGAGGTCAAAGTAATAAAAACATTTGATTGAGACGCTTTACACTGTGATGGGCTGGAGACGAAGCGGAGTGGTCACTTGCATCAATATTACAATACATTACATCATGATATACTATCTTCTTTGATCATAATTTCTGAGGGTAGGCATTCCCATGTTCAGCACATAAATGATATAATAAAATGTACATAATTCAGAAAGTCATCGACATTGGAATGTTGCCCAATGCAGACATGCCTACAAATATAGGCCCATGTTCGGATGACAATCTGTATGTAAGGTCACCGTACAGATGATGTGTACAAAAATCCTAAAATCGCAGCCTAGATGGCTGAAACTAGACCTGGGGTCTTCTTATCTCATTCACTCGATCATTCAGGTACAAGTCTAGCCATGCAAATATATGATTTGTCGTCTAACATGGAAAGACATCGTTTGATTACCAGCCAATGAAGTGAGCTGTTAACAAACGTGAGAGAACCACCATTAATAAAAATGGTTCTCAAGGTACTACAGTACATTTCGTAAGGCATGAATAGATGATTTGATGTTGAACGGCAAACAAATTTTTTTGGTCAAAGGTCTGGAAGCAAGGATCTTGTCGATGTTGTAACAAGCCTCATGGTACTGGAATCTGATATTTCTAAGTGAACTTCTTGGATATTTATTTGTCATCGATAGGAAGTCACCTTATTGCAAAACGGGAGTTACTGATTTCGGAGAAAAGGGTATGACTTGATATACAATTTTCAGGGATGACGGTCATGAGAATGAAGGTTTATGAGTATTGCAGAAGGATGAGTTTATTCACTGGATGACTTCTCTTGAACATATCGGTGACACTGTGATGAGTTGGAAGCATTGACCCAAAATCGAAGTGAAGGTATGATGAACCATAGGTGTGAATGAAACTTCAAGATGATTACCCAACCCAAATAGTCACGGACATGGAGTGAAGGAAGTGTCATGTTCAAGAGAAACTTGCTACCCTAAATAAATTTTGCTCACTTTTCCCAAATTTTCCCTAGTCATTTTTCCACCAGTACCTCTTTATTTTTAACAAGCTTGAGGAGGATAACATTTTCTTGATCTATAATTCAACCCTTTGGGCGAATAAAGTATCTCTGTTTAATAATTTAACGAGTCTATCGATGAATGAAACTCGATTCTTGCCATGATCGACAAGCTCATCACTATTTTATGTTTTAACGTGCTTAACGACAGTGATAGCCCGATCCTTTTTCATATTTATAGAGTTTGAAAAAGAGGACGAAAGAAAACTCCATAAGTAATTTTTCGTAAATTTTTCACTCAGATCCGAAAAAGTGTAAAATAATATCTGACAGAACCTCTTTGGTCATGCTTAACCAAGGTATTCATTTTTCGTAAATAATCTATCTCAGTCCGAAAAAGGGTTAAACTTATACTGAGTAGATATCGATTCATTTATGTTTGCGAGCTCTAAAAGACAAGTGCTCGAAAATCTTTTCACATTACCGGAGTCTGAAAAGAGCTGAAAGAAGACTCCAGGGGTTCCTTTTTCACTATTATAGAAGCTCGAAAAAGAGATAAAAGTGTGCTTCAAATCCTTTTTCTTTTTTAACAAAGCTCGAAAAATAAGGAGAAAAAGTATGCTTTGTGGTCAAGTCATTCTTTGAAATAAATCTGCACGACTAATCTGTTTGTCAGTTGTATTCCCTATTCAGAACAACATCAAATTGATTAAAAATACTTGTTTCATGATAAAAATATAATAAAAATATATTCATATCAATACATTTAACTTGCAAATAATTAAATGACTATTTAAAAGTCATTTCACTATTCATTTTTACCATTCCATAGTTACCATTTGTATTTTTGAGCTCTGAACTTGATTTTTCCCTCGAAGTTTAGCTACTGATTGTGATCATTTCTGTGGATGTATTTCATCGTCGTTTGATCTAGGTTAGTGCCATGAACCTCCTCTTCCATTTCATATTTATCTCATCTCTAATTTCTGCAAATTTTTAGGGTTTTAAGGCCCTAGGTAAAATTCTGCTAAAAATGAGGGCAACGCACCCCTGAATGTTGAAACCTGCATTGCATAGCAGGTAAAGTGAAGTGTACTTTCATGTGAAATGAATTGTTTCTTGTCAGGGAGTGCGTTGGGCGCAGTTTAAGTTTTTTATTTTCTTACTATGCCCAAAATTGACCTAGTTTTTTGCAATAAATGGAATCTAATGGATCTTATGGTTATGTTTCAAGTTTCCATCAGATTATAATGATGATTACATGGAGGGAAAGAGAACATGAAGAACAAGATATGATTTCCTTGAATGATCCGGGTACTATAAGAGCCCTAAGAGATTGTGGACTGCTTAAGTACTTCAAATTGTCTAGGATGAGGCAACAAATAGTACTCTTTGAGTTCTTAGTTCGAGCATGGGATCCGAAAATAGAGGCATTTCATATTAAGAACCAAGTGGTTCCTATAACAGTTGAGGATGTGTATTTTCTCACAGGTTTGTCGAGGAGAGGTTTGCCCATTTCTCTCACAGGGTCTACCATTGGAGGAGAGACAGTGAGGGATTATATTCTCTAGTATTGCTATCCAGGGGCAGAACCTAGCAAAGATGGAAAAATAAACATCCGGGATGTCAGAGATTTTTCTTTGAGAACTATACTTTTCACAATCACTAAACTTGCCGGCACCGTTACACTACATGTAGCGAACATATCATATATGTAGTATGTGCTAGAGTGTATGGAGCCAACAATATTCAACTGGTCTGAAGCTGTTCTATCTCAGATAAAGGAACAACTAAACAAAGCAAAGGGAGGAAGGAAGAAGAATTTCAGTTATGGTTATATCCTTATATCCTTCGCATTGGAACAGATTCCACTAATGTAACCACAACATGTGACACTGGATATAGCTAGTCCTAGAGATCCTCGGATGTAGAGACGGGTAGAACTCATGGGTCGGCATGCTGGCCAATCTACTGTTGTGTTCTTTACTTCATTCTTCGCCTAGTTCCGGTGACATATTATCGCCATCGATGAGTATGCATATGCAGGCGTCGATTTTTTAGGAGATCCAGATTTAGCACTACCAGAAGACACTTAGTGGGGTGCAATAGGTAAGAATGTTTTGACCATGTTTTTTATTTTCCTAAGGTTTATACAATGTTTTTGTGTTTTTATTTCTTTCCAAGACTAAACTAAATTTTTGATGTAGTGCAGATGTCGGTCACGTTCAACCAGTAGTGGAACTAGAGCACAAAGCAGATGCACCAGCAGAGAGGGTTGTCGAGAGAGCAGTCCTTCAGGATCTTGATCTGGCTGAGACTCTGACTAAGCTTTAGCAGCACATAGAAGGCTTGACCTTTGGGATTTTGGATTTCCGGATCGAAGAGCTTCCTATGCGATTTCAGTGACACACTATTGGGGTTCCTAACCATTGGATGTGGTTGCTTCGTAGAATATCTAGATCTATAGCATGTTACCACGAGCACCACTAGTTTACTTATGACATTTTGCATACATTTTGAGGTCAAATGACCAATGTGTCTTGGGCAGAAATTTTGTAAAAACCTATAACTATCTATTTATATGATTTCAGATTTTTTCTTATGTTTAATGCACAATCCTATTCAATGATGTGAATGTTTTCTTTACATGTGTTGCAAATGTATGTCTAAAACTTGATTAGCTCATGAATCAGTCAATGTGTTCAAATTTCTGGAAATGTGTTGATATTGAATAAAATCAAAATGTCTTTCCAAAAGTCGAACTCTTAGGAAAAATATAAGAAGTGTTGTATTTATAACAGTATAAACACTAGTAAGTTGTAATACCAAAAGTTGTGAGTCTAACCTTGTGATTATGTAGTTAATACCAAATGAAATGGAATTAGAGAGAAGTTCGATCAATGCGCTATACTCAGCGATATTTTTCATCAATATACCAATACAAATCCCTTGAAAACTCACTAACTCGTCGTTCGGAGTGAAAATGGCCCACGCTGCAGAGGATAGATTCTGCGTACTACGACTAGCATCATCCACATACCCAACAAATGGTTCCAAAGATTCAGACATCTGCGATGAAATGTAAAGCAGATTACTAACGTCAATAAAACTATAAAAACAAATTAAGATAGTGAATGCAAATCAACAACATATATAAAATATAATACAAAAAAAAATATTATTACGCTCATGATTAAGCATAGTAACGTTTCAAATACAACCCATTTCTAGGTTGCACCAATGGAATTCCATCGTAATCAACTAACTCGTAGGCACCCTTAGAAAGAACTCTTTTGAAAATATAGGGGCCATGCCATAACGGCTCAAATTTCCCTGTACCTATTACATCAGCTTCTTGATCGTAAAGAAGGACCAAGTCGCCCTCTGAGAAAATGCGAGGCTGGACATTTTTGTCATATTATGCCTTTATATGTCTCTTATGCGCTTCGTTGGCCAATTGGGCTTCACAACGTGTTTCATCAAGATGGATGAGGTTAAGGAGACACGCTTCTTCTTCTAAGGTGTCAGGTAACAAGTCTATCATGAGTTTTAATGATGATATTTCACATTGGATTGGTAAGATAGCTTCCAGACCATACAGCAATTGAAAGGGAGTAAATCCGGTTGCGTTTCTCACTGAGGTTCGATACGCCCACAAGGCGGAGTACAGGATCAAATTCCAGTTTATTTTACGAACTCCTATCATTCATTGAAGCATTTGTTTAAGAATTTTTTCAATAACCTCAATTTGTCCATTTGATTGTGGATAATAAGGAGTAGAATTATCATGTGAAAATCCTAACTTGGCAGTCAATTTAGACATCATGTGGTTGCGAAAATGCTTCCCATGATATGTAACTATAGCCTGTGGGACCCCAAACCATGCGATAACGTGGTTGAAGAAAAACAATGTAGATGTTTGTCATGTGTTGTTGAATGTAGACATCACTTTGGCCCATTTGGTAAAATAGTCGACTGCGACAATAATATAACCATGCCCCCCAGATGAAGGAGGGTTACAGGTCATGAAGTCAATACCCCATTTCTTAAATGATCCAACAGAGACAACAGGATGCATTGGCACTGGCGGTTTGCGAATTTTCCAATAAAAAATTTGGCATGCATGACAACTTCTGACCGCAAGGATACAGTCTCGAAAAATAGTAGTCCAAAAGTAACCGGTGCGGAGTATCTTATGCGCGATAGCATATCCAGATAAATGTCCACCAAAATCCCCAGCATGACAATCATTTAAAACTTTTTCAGCCTCCTCATGAATGAGGCACCTCCTTAAAATGGTATCGACACCACGACGATAAATTGTTTTGCCAACGATCAGATAATCTTTGGCTTGGTATCGAATACATCTATGTTCAGAGCGAGAGGTATTAGGTCGAAAAGTTTGGGTTTGGAGATAAATGATTAAATCCCCATACCAAGGATCAGATTATCCGATTAGAAACAGAGACTCGTCTAGAATTGATGGTTCCAATGTAGTTTTAGTACTATTAGAGGGAAGGTCATAGAGAAGCTTAGCCAAAACTAAAGACTTCTTTGACTTGGATTTGATAAATTCCAAATCAACTTCCTGCAAAATTACAATCCATTTTGAATATTTTCCCCCCAACAATTGACATGATAAGATGTAAGTCATGGGGTTTCAATCCGAAACTATTTTTGTTTTTCAGAGCAGGATGTAATGGCGAAATCTTTGGACAGCTTGAACAGCTACCAAGGAAATCTTTTCTACGTATGAGTACTTAACTTCCGTATCATTGAGATTACGACTCAAATAATAGATTAGATGTTCAATTCCATCTTCTACTTGGACCAATACATATCAATGGTCATTTCGGCCGTGGCGATATATAGGAAATAATCGTTTTGATAATTAGGAGGATACATAATGACGCTCGAACAAGAGTGTCCTTGACAGCATCAAAAGAAGCTTGCGCAACTTGGTCCCAATGGAAGGGAACCCCCTTTTTCAAAAGTCGAGTAAATCCTTCAGCCATTTCGGCGTAATTTGGAATGAACCTCCTTAGGAAATTATCCTTTCCTTGAAGTTTCTATATCTGAAGTAAGTTTGATGCCGCAGGAAAATCAAGAATGGACTGAACATTCAAAGGGTCGATTCAAATCCCTTCTTTTGAGACTACGAATCCAAGAAAATGACCAGAACCAACACAGAACACACATTTATGTGGATTGAGGCATATTTTGTAGTGTCGACAGCGTAAGAAAATGGCTCTCAAATGCATTGGGTGATCAGTTCGATTTCGTGAATGCGCTGGTAAATCATCTAGATATGGTTGAACAATGTGCTTGATGTCATTGAAAGCATAATCCATTGCTCTCTGAAAAGTTTCCCCAGCGTTCTTTAAACCAAACGGAAGTTTCCTATAAGAAAATGTGCCTCAGGGACAGATGAATGTTGTCTTATGTTGATCATCTGGTCGTATATTGTTTTGATTCTAACCAGAAAATCCATCCATGAAATATTTCGCATCCAGCACAATCGTCAATAATCTGATCGATAAGGGGAGTAGGATAGTTTTCTTTTGGACAAGCATGATTAACATCCCGATAATTGATGCACACTCTAATGGTTCCTTGTTTTTTCATGACAGGGAAAATATTGAAAACCCACTCAGTTAGCGGAAAAAGGTAAATGAAACTAGCACACAAAAGTTTTTCAACTTCTACTTTGATGGCAACGGCTTTCTTCAGATGTATAGGATGAAGTCGTTGACGTACCGGTTTGACATCAGGATACATATTAATAATGTGTTCAACTATACTAGTATCTATGCCTGGAATTTCCTCGTAAGACCAAGAAAATACGTCACGAAATTCATGAAAAAGAGAGCGATATGATTCGAGTTCTTATGGAGAACAAGATACACCGACATGAATATTCTCTACAACGCCAGGTTTTGTCGAAATATCGATAGAAATCGTTTCTTCAATATTTGAAAGATTTCGCTCGGAATCGATTGCATTAATGGGAAAATAATTCGAAAAGAAATTTTTGATAGATGAGTGATATAGTTCACTAAGATTATTTTCTTCATAATCAGGAAGATGGGAATGATGATGATAATCTTCCCATGATTCTCCCTCTGGCATCATAGCTTCCAAAATATTCTCATCTGTCAAGAACGTTGAGGAAAATGGATCAGATGGGGTACCAAAATCTAATGAACGATCAACCCAAACACTTGGCGACACTGATTTCGGATTTTCCGCCCAAGCCAGATAGACTGATTTCTATGCTAGCTCAATCGGGTTGGGTGGTAGAAAATCATCCAACGTAGAAATATCAAAAACACTCATACTCTCTCTTAAGCTAGATAGAGTGGAAGAGATCCTGTAGTAGGTATCTATACTTGCAATTTCTACCGACGTCGCTGGTGGCAGTAATGCAAAGGTTCCCATTGATCAGGAGATCAAGTCTCTTGAAGAAAAATGCTCAAAAATTAAGTTTCTTAGAATTGCTCCAAAATAGATCGACTGGAAATAGCTCGGAGATACGATCCCAACGCCGCAAACGGCACTAAAATCCGTTACCGTATGGAGGAGATATTGCATTTTGAAATTGCCCAATAACTTTCAATTTTGAAAGAAAATTTTTAATATTATGTGGAAATTTTTTTATTTTTTATTAAGGTTTAAATTATTAAATTATATTTTTTTTTAATATTTTATATGATTTTAATTAATCATATATTATATTAATTAATATATATTTTAATTAATTTTAAATTATATTTAAACCTTATTAAAAATTAAATTTTAAAACCACACTATATATTATTAAACCCACTTATATTAAATCAAAATTGAAATATGAAACGGGTTTAAAAACCCATAACATAATGTTTTTAAAAGGGCACGTGCTTCAAATGTTGGAGCGGATTTAACATGGTACGTGGCTATGAAACATGGGCTATTTAAAATGTGTTGGAGCAGAGGTTAATTATTATGCGGTTTCAAACCTTATCATTTGCCGAATTAAACTATAAGTTTATTCAACCAATTCCGACGGTTAGGGTCATGTGGAGTTATCCGTTAGCCCTTCTTTTCGGTGGTGTTTATTGGCGGACCCCCCTTTTTAGCGGCCGCCCCTATTTTGTTGGGGTTATCTGGCAGTTAGCCAAATTTGGTGGAGCTTTTGAAGGGCAAACTTCAGTTAGCCATAACTTTGGCTAGGAGAGGCCTTTTGATACGAATTTTTTATTTATTTTGGGTGTTGGAAGCATTTTGGAGCTGTTGGGAGTGTTTTTAGAGCCATAAGGGCACTCTAATAGAGAATTTACCAGCATTTTTGGTCGTGGAGCCACTAGGGCCCAAGGGAAGAAGCGCTGTTTTGGACTACCTTTATCCAATGGAGGTGGTTGTTTAGTCATTTTATGCTAATTTGAGCCTTCTGAATTTATTTTTGCAGTGTATTTTCCATTTGAGGCTTCTATATAGTTTTATTCACATTTTGAGCATTTAATCAAAGAGGAAAAAGCCTAATTAGAGGCTTTTGGACCTAGCGGAGATAGCCCAAGAGAGGGGTGAACCGCTTAAAAAATTATTTGCTGTCATACTGTATAATTTTGCTGCATATTTTCAGATTCTGCTCCTTTAAACAGTAAATTTTTATAAGCTATCTTTTCCCAAGCAGGTTTAAATAGTAAACAAAACTTGTTAGTTCTCTTCAAAACACTACACTTCATTTGCAGAATATTTATGCTTGCCTATTCACACATTAAAGTAGGATCAATGAATACTTTGCAGTTAAAACAAATACTTTCATTGATTGGATCTTTGTGATTACTTTTTATTTCTTTAGGCAGAGTCTGTAGAAGGGCCAGATAGCCTCCGGATTCATCCTTTCTAGTAAAGGTGAAAGATCTGGTGAATGCCCCTACAATCAATCTCTTTATGAGAAATACTTTGTTCTCACAATTTCAGATCAGGTTATTAAAGTGGAATAATTTAAGAGTCCTACACCAATGTTCTGAAGTTCTAGTTGGGGTATGTGAACAAAAGTAACGCTTCCAGTTACATGCAAAGAAGAGGCAAAGAAGGATAGTTTATTAATGACTGTAATTGTACCTTTATGTGGAAAGGAAATCATTCTAAAATATTTAGAAACAATTGCAGTCATTGCATATACCCATGGCCTTCCAAGTAAAATATTATAGTCAAGGGGTCCGTCAACAACCTCAACATCAATATTTACTATTTTTTCCCCTAGTTCAACATGCAGGTTATTAATAATACCACAAGGTTTATATGTATGTCCATCAAATGCCTTCAACGTCATTGATGATTGTGATAAGCGCGCCGAGCCAAGTGACTTCCAATAGTTTAGAGACATAATGCATGTAGATGCTCCCTCATCAATAATAGTGCGATGAACAAGGTGATTGAGAACATTTACCTATATGGAGAATGCAAATTATGATGGTAATTGCGGCACATAGCCTGCATGATTAAAGACGACAATATTAGAATCAATCAGATCAATTCCACCAATAGCCGACAATAAAGCCTGTTTTTGGGAGGGACAATTTTGTAATACCTCAAGAGCAGACATAGTTGAAGGGGATTGAGCCAAATATTCAACTATATTATAATTTTTTGCAGCTCTTTCTCGAGGATTATATGTCGATTTATGAATTACTCCCTTTGGTGGCTTGATTGTCAATTCAAGAATAGCAGTAGGTGGTACTGATTCTGTAGATGGATTTATTTCCGAGGTAGTAGGTTGATCAGTGGCCGGACTACCATAATATTTATTCCACGTCGACACCAAAATATCAATTGAAGGTTTTGTGATAGATAACATTACACTTGGGAACTAGGAGTTGGATCCATAGCAACCATATTTGTGTCTGGATTTGGAAATGGGTTTGTCAACACAGCTAATGCATTAGAAGTCTTGATGATTTTTGAGACTTTAGTGTGGTGAGGAAAATCCATAACAAAGTGTTCCTCATTACAGATTATGCATGGATAACGAGGTTTCCGAGGTCTAGACGATTTATAAAATGATCTTTCCTGCGGGTTAGAAGTTTTCTTTTTCTTTGATTTCCCCTTTTTCTTACTTCCTGGTTGCTTGTCACTTTTGCCTTTGTCAAATGACACGGCATTAATTTCGGAAGTAGGAGTAGGATCAGATGCAGTAGTGTGGTATGTGCTTGTAGTGCCTATCAAGCCGTCTCCAGCATGAGAGTCCTTTAATTAAGGAGGAACATTGAAATTAGATCTCGGCGCATTAGGGATTGTTTCATAGAGCGTGCTAGAATAAGTGTAAATCAAGTCTAAATATTGTGCACGAGTGATAACTTTCACTTCTGTGACGACGCCACCCTTAACCACATCTTTAGTTATATATGGTAACAGGGACTTAATGAACCATTTAGCAAGGAGCTGATCTGGAACAAATGTCTTAACCATTCGTCAATGACGACGCCACTCATGATTATGATTAGAAATGTGAGTAGCATTAGTCTGTTTGAAATTAGTCAAGATTTCTGTTCCAGTTTCATATCTAGTGGGTAAATGGAAATGAGTCAAAAAGACAGTAGCTATGGCTATGAAATTATCAAGAGAAGCTCTAGGTAATTCAATGTACCATTTTGCAACCGGACCTGTGAGCGTACGCTGGAAAATACGTAGTCAAATATAATCATCATTCAGGAAATTTGATGAACACCATAAATGATAAGTCATAACATGAGTCGATGGATCTTCTCCAGGGTTTCCATTGAACTTAGGAATATCTTAGGGTAATTTATGAGGTATCACCAACCACCTAGGAGCATATTTTATTGAATCATTGGTTAACCGATTTAAATCTGGTAACTCTAAAGTCGCAAAAAAAGGAAACTGTCTATTAAGGTCAGGTTGAGCATAGCCAGGGTAAGATGGAATTGCTTGATGTTAAATTCTGGAAATTTTCTATGCCATTTCAGATTAGGACACAACACTGAAGATGATAGAACATGCGAATAGATCGATAGAAGACAAGCCAAAATAGAGATAATGAATGGTGGCGTTACGACGATCAACAGGATGCTTCTACCAGCAAAGTCTCCAATAGTTCATTCAGCCAAGCGTGTCACACATAACCCCAGAACAACCCAAACAAAGAATACGCAGCTCCAACACCATCAAGAGAGAGATAATTCCTCCACAACAATGTGTTTAAAATGAACTCTAAGTCTCTCCAATATATAGGAATCTTTGGGGGTGTGTGACACGTCCTTTAAGACATTTAAGTCTATATTTTATTCTAGGCCGACCTAGCACATAAGTGGAATAAATTCAAAGTATATGTTCTGCTCATCCGATCAAGATGATGTTTAGATAAATCTTACACCTCTCCAAAAGAGGAATCGAATAAAAATATTGGGGTCCTCATCTGAGTAGCACAACCCAGAGTTTGGACCTAGTTGTCCAATTTTAACACTCCCTCTCAACTAGGGAGAACTTCATCCATAAGTGCAATCCAAACATCGTGCATCATCCCACCATAACTTTCTTTGTTGGCCTCTTTATTTCAGAACAGAAGTGGTTCAGTCACAAAGACATCATTCCCAGCTGACAGATTCAGCCCAGAGGTCAAAACCTTTATTGGACTCACAAAGAGTCTCCAACCAACCCGAAGTTCGTTCATCTGACCCGAAGTCAGGGGGAGGTCCGAGACCTCACAAGACTTGATCCCAGATTAGGTAGTTGGACTGTGCCATCCTAGATAGAGAGTACAAAAATCTCTGATGCGTCCATCAGTCTTTGCTACTAGTCTCTAGATTTTCCCACCTCATTGGCCAAATGAGAGGTACTTCCCATGAGTTCAAAACTCGATGGGTAGGATGCATACGGGGTATGGATCAGAGAGAGGTAAACCATCTCAATATCATCACGGTGGGGTAGAAGCACACCAACTAGGTTCAGAAAGCCTAGCCGTGTGGTTTCTTATAGCTCCGAGAAGCCATCCCCAAAGCCTCCCAGAGCTCCCAGAGCTCATCATCCAACAGGACCCTCAAAATAGGGTCGTTCCATGATTCCAAGATTCTCACAGAAGGTTAGGAACATGACCTTCTCCAAGGGCATTGTGAGAATATCTGTGACCTGCTCATCAGTTCCTATATGATCGAGCCTTACGGTGCCTCGCTGTACCATATCCCAGATAGAGTGGTACCAGCCATCAACATGCTTGGATCAATCGTGGAACCCAGGATTCTATGACAAATCAATCCCCCTCTGGTTATCACAAATGATAACGGTGGAATCTAGCACATGCTAGAATAGCTCATTGAAGAGATTTCGCAACTAAGTGACTTCACAATGGGTCATACATGCTGCAATGTATTCGACCTCAGCGGTGCTCAAGGAAACCGACTTTCGTTTCCTGCCCGAAGCAGATCTACTTGTGAAGTAGCATCCAGATGTGGTCTTATGATCCACCACACTGCCAGCCCAATCGACATCAGTATATCCATGGAGTGTTATACTCCTGGCAGTGTATCTCAGCCCATGGTCTATCGTGCCTCAAAGATATCTCAAGAGTTTCTTGGCACCAACCCAATGAAAGTGATGAGGCTCAACCATTTGTTGACTCAAAGTGTTCACTACAAAACATATATCTGGACGGGTGTTCACTAAGAACATGAGGGCCCCTACGAGTTGACGATACTCAGTAGGATTTGACAATACGGGCCCAGTAGTGCTGCCACTCAACTTCTTGAATTTGAGTTCCATTGGTGTTGTCACGGACTTGCAGTCCACCATACCAAATCTTTCCAGAAGTTTCACAATGAATTTTCCTTGAGAAAGGAAAATCTCTCCAGGTCTCTGCCAGACCTACAGGCCTAGGAAATAGTGCATCAGTCCTAGGTCCTTTATCTCGAACTCAGTAGCGAGCTCCCTCTTGCATTGATGAATGAGAGGGTCAGCACCTGTCAGGAAGAGGTCGTCCTCATACAACACCAGAATGAGAGGCTTCTCTCTATCAACCTTGAAGTAAATATTTGGATCAACATTGCTACGAGTGAAGCCCAGCTTCATTAGGTAGCTATCTATCCTCTTGTACCAAGCTCTGGGTACTTGCTTCAGCCCATAGAGAGCTTTCTTCAACCTGCAGAACCCTAACCTAGACTTCGAACCCTAGAGGTTGCTCAACATACACCTCTTCCTTTTTCGCATCATGTAGAAATGCAGTCTTTTCAACTATCTGATGAAGACTCCATATTTGCGTAGCAGCAAGGGCTATTATTGATCGAATGGTGATATATCGGTTCACAGGTGTAGGTGTGAAATCATAGTATATGCCTTCCTCACAGGCAACGAATCTTGCCTAGATATTTTCAGCACTTCCATTAGGTCCATGCTTGATTTTGTATCTAGGTGATAACAACTTTGATCTATGGTCTTGGAACCATCACCCTCGCATCCTTGCAGATTTAGATACTTTACAGCTTCTTCACATGATCTAGGCTCATATTGTACTCATGGCTGCTAGATACCCCTGGTATTTATATGGCTTCTTGGTTTTCCTCCGGAATTTCCCCCTCTGAAGCCATATGTCTCTGAGCCATGAGGATCTTCTTTCGTTCAGCAATGGTATCCACTCAAGAGTATATATAGAGATTTAGTCTCCCTCTTAATGCCAGCTTCTCTCTCGAGAGGAAAACATCTATTTTTAAATGAGGGAATTTCAGACACCAGTTTGGAAGGGAGTTTTATTCTCCCATAGTCAAAACCATCCAAGACCATAGTCTTTTGCTAATGACTTCCAACAACGTGTCTGAAAGCTATAAAAACATATTTTACCATTACGCTCCAATGTGGGATTGCTACTGTCGCATGCTTACAGCTACATACGTGTATAACTATGTCACTGTCAAATAGGGAGAATATATCAACAAGCCTCAGCTTCTGTTAGAAGTCTTGTTATTCTGAGGAGGTCTGTTGTAGCTTCCTCAACCAACCCTCTTTACTGTGACACACAGAACTAGGAATCCAAACATGATTCCTTCTTTCATAATTCTGCACTAGAGAGCTTCATCTACTACATCTGACATCTCATCCAGAACTTCTTCTTATCTACAAATCTGCCGAAGAATTCAAATCTCAGTTCTGCGATTTTTCTCCTAGATTTCACAGATCTAGGAACCGATTAACCTTCTTCATAATGGTACTCCTGCTCATCAATGTTCTAGCCCCAATCATCCAATAGGATAAAGTTAGACAAGGCACTTTCTAAGGTTACTTATAATAGATTAAGTCCAGGAATATGCTGGTTCACAACCACTGTCACTAGACAATAGTATCATAATACTGTTAAATGAGGCACTACACTACCCCTCGAGTCATCAATACATGTTACATCTGTTCCTTTGTTCATCAAAACAATCCAGAGTTTTTAATGAAAATCTTAAAGATGACTTCCATAGAAATGAATTTTTCTAATGAAGACCAATAATTAGTAGGTCCTGATATATACACGTAGCCAAGAAATCAATTGCAAAAGTGACAGTTTTATCAAACATATCAGAAAACTGTATATGATAATTATTTTCCAGGGACTGTCCAAAAGAGATGCTTAGTAATTCAAGGCTTTACTGAGTTTTTGTATACAGTTGTAAATTTCTGTTAGGGCATTAGCAGGCTGCACCATCCACTATCCAGTCATTGGACAGCCTTCAGAAGCTCTAGCCTAGGCAATGCAAGGTGCCTCATGAATGGGCTGCTATATTTTTCATGGGCAGTTACCTCATCCTTCTTTCCCAAAACACACCTCATGTAAAGAAAACTCCTTCCCTTGCATCCACGGTGACCTTGAAATGTGAGGAGGCACCTCTATTTTATTTTGTTCTTCAAAATTCCACCTACAGGCCTGCGACTTAGACATGAAGGTTTTCTTGCCCAGAAAACAGTCTTCCAATACAGACTATCGTAGCTTCAGCTACCTTTGAATTCCAGACAGAACATGAAGTGAGCATTAAAACGACGTAGAGCAGATTCAAAATTACTTTTGGGCAGATGTTAACTGCTACTGGTAGCCTTTATCTGCATTTTAATGCTATCTTGTGCAACACCTTAACACTGTTTTACACGACCCTTATCCGCACTTCTTTCAGACTTCTTCACGTGATTATTTCACAGAGGCATCGACACATATTTTATTTAAGCTTCGATCAACTCTATAAGACGTAGTCCTAGTATGTCATATCACAGATCTTCCTGTGCAATACGGATCCGATGTTACTTGCTCCCATTGAAAAGTAGACCTGCCGACATGAGAGCCTTACATTGAGCCGACTAGTGCAGGAGTATTTAAGCGAACAGTCCTTTGTCTTCAACGCAAAAGATAAACCCACATGAATATTCCTGTAGCTCTGTAGCTACGAATTGATCCAAAAATTATTGCTAAGGATGATCTCGATCCAATTGATACGCTGGGGTCTGCACGTCCTGTCAACAATTTCACCGACCCCTTTCACACAGATAGTTGAATTCGTATCTCAGATCTGCACTCGATCAGACTTGATCCGTCTTTCAGCATGTTGTTCTGTTAGAAATACGAAGAATGGATCTTATATCTCTTGCATGAAATTTATTTATTCATAATGCCATGCTCTAGTTGTAAACTTATTTGACGGCTAGTGCCTCTCCACATTATCCGATTGTCGGTGGATTCATGTTCGTTGCATTGTTCTGTCATTCGCTGAGTTTTAGAGTTTACATTTATAGCTTTGAGTCTGCGAGATGATGCTGCGGAGCCGACATGCCTACACCTCGATCATTGATTGCGTGCTCTGCCTCTTCTTCCGATGGACTTGTCTACGTCGCTGGCAGTATTGTCGAGCGTGGCATGATCCAACTTGCAACTGCAGAAGCATATAACGCGGAAGGTAAATTTTGGCTCCTATGATAAAACCGTGAGGCGGGGTATGCCGCAGTGTTTTCGTGGAAGATTTTGCAGGAAGGCCAAAGTCATCCCCACGATATTGCCGTCTTTGCGTGCTCTACACCGTGGCACGAATTTCTTTTTTCGGGTGACTGACGGCGTTCCAACACAGGAAAGCACATCAGTCTGTCAACCAGGGAGTTCACAAAAATTAACGGGCATGATCGTATATGCAGTAATCATGGAGATATGAAATTCGAGCAGTTCTCACGTGGGAAAAGACGCTATTTTGAGCCTTTTGTTGATGCTGCGTCTGGATGTGGCCAAAAATTCGTTGTCATAAATTATCATCTGTTTGAGGGTCCACTTAATCGCTGCACATCTGGGCTGGTTAGGGCACAAACCACAGTCCCTAACATTCTTTAATTTTGGCACAGGAATGCTCCTTAGAGCTGCGTCCATATTTAACACCAAAGATTATGATACCTAGCCGTAGGTCTGGGCTGTTTCTAGCCCTTGAACAGTCCTCGGCCTTCCTTAATCTATGTATAAGGCTTTAGTGAAGCCTCACAGGCCTGTGGCATTAGAGAAGAACCATCCATCAAATAGTTGTGGCTTCCTCAATTCGTTGCTTTTGAATTTTCATCAAAACAGGCCCACGTTGGTCCAAAATTCTTCAGCCAGGATCAGAAAGAACTTCTTTCCATCGAGCTTTTGAGAGGCAAGTGCAACACACAATGGATCTAATAGATCAGTGACCAATTTTGGCTTTTCCTTCACCTATCCTCTGATACCATGTTAAATTCTGGAAATGTTCTATGCCATTTCAGATTAGGACACAATACTGAAGAAGATAGAACATGCTAATATATCGATAGAAGAAAAGCCAAAACAGAGATAATGAATGGTGGCGTTACAATGATCAGCAGGATGCTTCTACCAGCAAAGTCTCCAATAGGTCATTCAGCCAAGCATGTCACACATAACCCCAGAACAACCCAAACAAAGAATACGCAGCTCCAATGCCATCAAGAGAGAGAGAATTCCTCCACAACAATTTGTGTCAAATGAACTCTAAGTCTCTCCAATATATAGGAATCTTTGTGGATGTGTGACACGTCCTTTAAGACATTTAAGTCTATATTTTATTCTAGGCTGACCTAGCACATAAGTGGAATAAATTAAAAGTATATGTTCTGCTCATCCGATCAAGATGATCTTTAGATCAATCTTACACCTCTCTGAAAGAGGAATCCAATAAAAATATTGGGATCGTCATATGAGCAGCACAAAATGGATTTTGGACCTAGTTGTCCAATTTTAACACTTGAGCAATAGGCCTTTGAGCACTAGCATAAGGAATTTGTTGCTAGTAACCCAGATAGGGGTTTTTTTGCATAGCAAATGCTTGAGGATTCTGTTGACCAAAACCTGGATATGATACTTATTGAAAAGAGGTTTGAGGCATTTGCGCCTGTGGTTGCCAAGGGGTCTGTCCACTAACGTTATAACCCAAATTAGGATAAATTGGATTTAGTTGATATGTATAACTCGGTTGCAGTTGTGACATCTCATAAAATGGTAAACCAACCTGTGAATAAATAATGCCTGATACAGGTTGTTGTAAATTAATCAAAGGATTTAGAGTCTGTGGACCCAACATTTGATGATATTGATAAGGTTGATGATGTACAACATTTTGATTCTGTAACAAGGGTATAGATGTATTAACAAGTGGTAATGAAGTGGGTGTAACAGGTTAAACTGGTTGATACAATTGTACAACCATTTGTAGTTGGATAGGCAGAGTGGGCTGCCATTGACAAACATTTGTTTGAACATTAGATTGACCAAAAAGTGACGGAGTACTGTCATATTGGGTGACAAAAGGTTTACCCCCAGCATGAGGAGGATAATAAGATGGAAAATATTGCTCTCCAAATGCTGGGAGTCCAGTTGATATGGTACTTGAAGGAATAGACCCAGAAGGACCAACTTGACAATTCCCTGATGATGTGTATAATGAATCAAGTTGTTCAGTACTTATGATAATATTACTAGTTAAAATATTGGATGATGACATTGGTAAAGACCATGGATTTGAAGATGCACCAGAGAAAATTCCAGATAATTATTTGTAACCTGATGGGACCATAGGACCACCATGAAAATATGACTCTAGTGAAGTGGTAAACATCAACGGAGTAGCGAGGGCAGGAGTTGACGTAATTGGAACAGCAGGCCCAACCGAAGATGTTGGTTCAGACATGGTTTTTTGACCAAATGTATACCCTTTTGAATCAATGGGAATTTGAAAAGGAGGAAGATCAAAAAAAGCAGAGGGTGTTGATTGAGAAAAATACTCGTACAGGTAAAGGTCCTCCCCAAAATGGGTTGGAGTTAAAGGTGTAGTGTCTTGTGGGATTTCTTCAATCGCAATTAAACTAGGTGGAAGAATTTCACCATCAATCCCAAAGTATATTTCAGGTGGTTGACTATGTGATATGGGAGATTCAATAGCTACAGAACTTTGTGGGATGACCAAGGTAGGAACAACTTCCAGTTGTTCGACTTCAGGATTCAAATGTTCTGGAAAAGAAGAGACATGATTTGGATCAATTTGTGGTTGAACAATGTCGGGTCTAGGAGGTATGGTCTCATTGATTGGATAGATCGTGACCACGGGTAGCTGTGAAAACTCTGTTTTGACAACAATAGATGAACTAGGATGTGTAGAAAAAACTTGAGCTAACTCTGATTTATGGGAAAATGATGTTTCACCAGAGGTACAAATTGTACTTGATTCGGCAGATTTTGATCGCCTTCGCCTACCATAAGTAACTTCTGGTGGTAAAGGTGGTTTTAAAGCTAATATACATGAACGAAGGGGGAAAGGATTTTGTTCTTCCATGATTACTGATGAATTTTAAATAAAAAAAAATAAACAAAATAAAATGGTAATGCTAGGAAAAAGGGTTTACCAAGAAACTATGAACTGTAGAATACCTCCTGGCGAACCAGGAAGTACGGGTAGGAAATCTCCCTGAATGTTGTGTTCTGTGTATCACAATTTGCAAGGCATCCGACTCGGTTCACTATGGATGGATAACACCTAAAATTTGTCCTCCCAAATATACCTGAAGGTACGTGGAGGCCTGTTGAAGCCTCGAAAATGGTTGCTTCAAACATTGGGGGAAAACCATCTGGTCCGGACCTTAGGACAACTCCTTTTCCGTTTGGTGTGGTGGCTCCGACTGGATTTATAGGACCAATTTCCTAATAATAAATGGATTGGTGATGGAGTGTTTGTGCAAGTGGAAAAATGAAACTAACTAACTAAATTAATCTATCTAACTTAATCTATAACTTGCAAATAATTCTAAAACTAACCCAGGTATTAAGTATGAATACGACTTAAATATTGTTTCAATTAAACAAATAACCATGAAAATGCATTATTATTCAACAGAAAGATGCAGTATCATATAATGATAACTTTGTTTAAGAAATTAAACAAATTTAGAATAGCACATCGCATTCATAATTCTATATATCATTTGCACATACTATGATAGATGAATATTTCTATATCTTCAGAGATGATATGATAAAGAAATATTTGAGAAACAAGCATATATAAATGATAGAAAATTTCAAAGAGAATACTTTATTACATAAAGAAAATAACAGTAAATCGATAGAAATACTAGATTCATTAAGATATTTTCTTGATGCAATTCAATATCCAGATCCTGCGCTTTAACTTAGAACAATCTTCAAGGTACATAAATGCAACTCTAAAAAATAATTCACCATGAAATCACATAAATCTTGTGCTTTAACTTAGAACAATATTCAAGGTACAGAAATGCAACTCTCAAAGATAATTCACCATGAAATCACAGAATGTGATCCTTTATAAAAGATAAGATAGTCAATGGAGTACATAAATGTATTATCCAAAGCCCAAAATATTACAAATTCAAGACCCTTTTCTAAAATATTGAAAGGGGTTTAAATAGGAAATTAACGAAACAAATTAACTATAACTTATGCTAGAAACTATCATCGGAGATCCAGGAAAAGACTTGCAATATCAAATCAAACAGATTCATTGAATTTCTTTTGTATTCAATTTGCTGAGGTGGCAGATTTTAAGCATATCTTTATCTTCAGTTGGATGACTCATCCTTGAATGCAACTGAAAAGTGTATGTGGCATCAGGTAGCTCTGGAATGATGTAATTTATGGCATTAGAAATGAATTTGATTTCCATCTGCTGACTTTGTGGTTTGATCAAATATGTCCATAGGAAATCCCATGTAATTTCATGTATTTTGCTGATCTATTGATTCTTGTTGATTAATTCCTGCTTCCACCTGGTATCATTTTCTTTCACCTTTGGCAATTTACCTGGAGTACAATCTGAAATTAAATTAGTAGCATATAAACTATCATTAATTAATTGAGTCAGATTGTTCGTTACAGCTCTGGCCCTTGATGTATCACGTTATTCTTTAATCAACTGTGTTTCCCATTCAGCAAACAAAATTTCTTTATGCCTTTCTTCGATCCTGGGAAGATTTGAACTCTTTCCTTGTTCTAAGTCCTGCCATGAAATAAATTCTGAAATCTTATCATCTGCATTCTCAAATTCAATTCTGGTACTGACTGATTCATCGACGAGGGAAGATGTTATTTCACATAAAGGTTCAGCTTGTGCAAATTTTTGACACAGATCATCCAACTGCTGAGACAATAGCTTACTTGTTTCTAGAGCTTCTGTTCTAAATTGGTCAATTTTAGGATAATCCTTAAATTTATCCAATCTTGCTTGAAATATTTTTTCTTTCTCTTCTTTGGCAGTTTTCTCATTTTGCAGCAAGGTCTGTAATTTAGATACCTCTTGAGAAAACTGTTGTTGTTTATTCAAAGCTTGTTGATCAAGCTTCTTCTTTTCAATACTCATTTGTTCTTCCAATTGTTTGGCTTTGAGTCTTTCTTCTTCCAACTACTGCTCCAACGGCAATATCTTTTGTTGATCACCTGTTGTTTTCTCCTCTAGCAATGTTATCTGTAATTCTTTTTTCTTTATCATTTGATTGACTTCAGTAGCTTTATCTATAGTGGTTGCACTGTAGGAACCTGCATATTGTGATAATTTGGTAAGATCCTCTGAAGGATTTACCTCAGTATTCTTCCATACAACATTCATTAACTCAACTTGTGAAGTTGCAAGTGGTCCTTGATCTACCTTCCTTCTTTTCCTTTGTTTTCTGACAACAACCCTATGCTTAGGACTATAAAATATATCTAGAGGAGGGATGTCTTCAACTCTCAATACAATTTATTCTGATGGATGTTCAGGAATGATCTCCATATCCTGATTATCTAGATTACCAACTTGAGGATTGTTTTGTTCCCCTATTTGCTGAGCAAATTGTTCATAGTGTTGTAGAAAATGGGAAGTAATAATCACTTCAGCAAAATTTCCCTCTTTCTGTGAGGTCCTTTCTCTTTCAAGTTGATTATCGGGCTTATTTCCTGTATATCTTTCTTCAGACTGCATATCAGTTTTGGTACCTGTATTCTCTTTTTCTGTCTGCACATCAGGCTTGCTACCTGTTCTTTCCTTCTCAGTCTGCATATCAATTTTGCTGGTAGACATTTATTTTTTGGTTTTGTTGACTGCATCTTCAATTTTATTTTGTTCTATTTCTATACTTTCATTTTATTGTAAAGGAATCCTCAGTTGGTCAAGGGGAACTTTAAGTAACCTCTGGCTTCTGAACTGTATAAATTTTTTCATATCTTCTACTTGAAACTTGGATTTAGCTAGATCATATACTCGGGAGAATTTCTCAATTGAGACAAATAAATCATCAAATACATCAGGCTCATGCTCAAATTTAGCAATTTGGACCAAAGTTGTGAAATCAAAAGCCACTTTATTTGGATCATATTGTCTGCCTGGAACGGTTGCAAGCTTAAGATTGCTTATCATAAGGGTTTCTTTTTCAGCATGTTTAAAATCATTAAGATTATAGGTTCCACAATGGAAAGGAAAAGTAGGCCACATCAATTTGTTGGAATTCTTTAAACACCTAGACATCCCTCTTTCTGTCAACTGGTAAGAAATTTCTTGAGCTAAAAGTTTATCAAGGACATATAGAGGTAAGACATGAGGTTCCACAATGCTTCCAAAAACCCTAATATAGGTAAAATTTTCTTCTCCAAACCAATTGTCGATTAGGGATATATCAAGCTTTTCATTTTGAGAGAGCTGGGGATGAAATTGGTTAAAAATGGTTTGATACATAGGTAACATGAAGCCATGGAAAATCCTATATACATGGTTCTTGAAATGAGCCTTCCACAAAATTTTATGGTAAATGTGAATTGGGACAGGTTCCTGTGAAGTCCATTTCCAACCCAGAATAGGGAATTCAGAATTAAAACACAAGGCATCTAAGATATAGGCACAGAAATGAAATGGGGTAGTATTTCCACTATTTTTATTCTTTCTATAGTCTAGAATTCTGTTAGCCATCTTATCAGAAAGAATAACTGACCAATCCATAATCTTAGAATTTATAGCAGCATGAATTAGGGGTACCATCTGAATTGAAAAACTTGTAGAATTATCATTCTTCAAAAGTCTACACATCATTGCAGTAGCATAGCAATACAGGGGTGCAAGAGACTCTACAGAATACAAACCTGAAGTCTCATGCTTATGCTTTTCTGGAGCTCGTCTCCATTCTTTAATTGGATTTGATTCAATTTCATTGCTTGCGGTAAAATTTGTTATGAAAGCTTTATTGTAGGTCTTTTGAGGATCTGGCAGATGGTACATTGCTTTGATGTCTTCTGCTCTAAAAGACCCAAACATCTTTCCCCCAACTGGCATGAATTTTCTGTTTGTGATGGTGGTGTTTTATATCACCCATCATATTATGTCATAATATGGGAACACATTCGCCCGAGCTGCAATTCTATGCAGAAAAGAATTTGCGAGTTTTTTAAGGGGATTGTCATCTGAATCTGATTCTTCATTTGGTACTGTTGCCTTTACCTCTGTAACTGTAGGGTATTATTTTTCAAGCAAATTGTAGAATTCTTCCCAGGAAAGCTTCCCGACACCTTAGCATGCAGCATCTGTAACCAGCTTGATTTTAGTTGGTTTTTCTTTTGGCATTGTGGTAATGGAAGCAGTATTTGCAGCGGCAACGGTTCTTGATTTCTTAATCTTCTTAGACATCTTCTTTGTCTGGTATCATTTCACTAGTTCAGCGAAAAAAAGGGTTGGATGTCCTATAGCTCTGCAAATGAGAAAAACCTTTCAGTCGTGAAAAGAAATGAAGTTAGGAGAGCAGCTTATGCGAAAAGATTTTTATTAATGATCCCAATTGATTAACTCCATATTAAACTTAAATGCCCTCATTGAGAGTCACATTCACTCATTCATATTAGAATCGATTACCATAATTCATTTGATTTTTTAATTATTGATGCTCATACAATTGGAGATCGGCGATATTGAAATGTTAATGTGAAACTTTCCCTTTGAATTTTCTGATTGCGATTGACCAATAAATATATGCGCGACGTAAAATAGAGATTAATAAATACTACCAATTCATCGCATCGGATTTTTTTGGAATGAAAACAAAAGACATCTCATACTTTCCGCTGATTTGCGATTAGCGATAAAGGTATATCGCATCGGATATTTCCAAAGGGATTGAGTTGTTCATGATTTTCACCGAAATGTGATTGCGATGATGGTGGGACCCATCACATCAGAAATTTTATAAAACAAGTAATCTTTGATTTTACAAAATGCGATTGCGATGTGTTGTATCGCATCAAAGTTTATAAAATAGGCCGAATGAATGATAACCTTTTCGAAATGCGATTGAGATAAGTTACATCGCATCGGAGTTTTGCAAAACAAATGTGAAGCCTTAAGACTCTACCGATTTTCAATTGCGATTTACTCTATCGCATCAGACTTTTTAACATGAATACTTTTACACTTTGTGCTGATGCGATATAAGACTTATGATTGATCGGATCAGAATAAATTCAATGTCACGTTTGTTCATTTGTATTTTAAATATGCGATATGCGATGCATTACTTTTAAACAATGAATATTTTTATTGTTCTATCGGATTTCCTTAAAAATTTTATTTCTATCTAAAAAGAAAGGGGACCTATTTCTGAAATAAAATTTATTCTAAAATTTTGAAATGGGGAGGGCTTTTGTACTGCACAACAATTGGCGATTCACTGGAAGAAATAGTTATCTCTGAAAAAATAAAATTAACACTATACTTCTAGTAAGTAAATTTTTTTAAAGATAATGAAAACTATCTTAGAGAATTTTAAATAAAATCTAACTCTGAAAAAGAATAAAAATCACTTACAATTTCTTTCTAATTTCTCAATAATAAAAACATTTTTGAGTTTTCTCAAGCCTTGATTGGTTTATAATAATAAAGTAAGGGACCTTTCCAATTTTAGCTTTTGTAATATACTCTATTGTCATAGGCATTGCCTCTGTTGCTCGCAAATGTTTATAGTCTCGACAGGGTTACCTTTTAACCATCAACCATTCATTGTCCCTTCCAACTAAGATCATGACTCTTTAAAAGATAAATTCACAAGGCATATTATCTCATGTTTTTCTCTTTTATTTTATTTTTTAATTTAAAAGCCATTGTTCTAGTTTGGTAGCCAGTTAATAACAATGCCATTAACTAGTTGTAATTAAACTGAACAAGTTGGCTCGTGATGAGACCCCTCGTCTTACAATTATAAGTCATTATCCTGTTTTGGTATGCAGTGTTGGTAATGTCAGTTTTATTAATTCTTATGATCATGGTAAGTAGGCTCGTGATGAGACCCCTTATCTCTTAATTTTGACATATAATTTCTTAGAATTACATTCTAAAAAATCACAACCTTAATGGATGGGGTGAAATGATTTTTCTCCTTAAGAGTCAATGGATGAAAATTTTTAGAGTTTTGAATGCCAAAGCTTGAAAAAGTCTTTACTTTTTATGGATAAGCTTTCTCTGCTCAATAAACTTATAATGATTTACAATTTTCTCAAGGTTTCAAAATATTTTGCAAATGTTTAAACAAGTTTTCAAAGTTTAATATTTTATTTTGAACTACCCAAAAATTGTAATCATTTCCTTTAAAATTCTTATTTACATAAAATAAGGATTTATAATATTTTTTCGAAGATATTTTCAAATATTAAAAATCCAATTAAAGACTATTAACAACCTTATTTGTAAACAAACACACTTGCATAATTGAATATGTACAAGTAAGAAGGGGTTACCTTCTTAAGAAAATAATTTTTTCAAGACAAGCCCATTTACAGGAAGAGATTCTCTCTTTCCTGTTAAATCTTGTAATATGAACGTTGATGAGCTTATCTTTTCAGCAATCTGAAATGGTCCAAGCCACATTTTTTGAAATTTGGTATGCTTACCCTTATATTCATGTGCTTTGTCCCATTTCAGAACAAGATCACCAGTTTGCAAAGTTTTGGATCCGATAGAATTTGAATCAAAAGAAGTTTTATGAGTTGTTGATGATTGGCATGAACACTTTTTTCTTTCTCTCTATCTTCTTCTAATTTAAGAATTTGATCAAATCTCAATTGAATAGATGATGAAGGATTCTCTTCAAGAAATTGAACTAGGGCTAAAGATGGAAGTATTAGGTTTGATGGTATTACAGCTTCTTTTCTATAGACTAGATTAAAAGGTGAAGTACCTATTGAAACCTTATGAGTTATGCGATCAGCCCATAATGCAAAAATTAAAGATTTATGCCAGTTCTTTCGACTTTGATAAACTGTTCTTGTGATGATTTTGATAAGATTTTTATTTGTTGATTCAGCTAAACCATTACCTTGTGGATAATAATTTGCTGAATATTTCAATTTGAAACATATTTTGATTGCAAATTCCATTATACTATTCCCAGAAAAATAAGATGCATTGTAAAAAACAAGAGCGTTAGGTACGCCAAACTTGGTAATGATGAACTGATCAATGAATTCAATGATTACATCATAATTGGCTACCTTTAAAGGAATTTATTCTACCCACTTTGTAAAGTAATTCGTTGCTGTAAGGATGTATCTGTGTTGCTGGGAAGAATGTGGAACACTTTCTCCAATAATATCAAGTCCCCATTGTTCAAATGGTTGCTCAATGTTTACTGGTTGTAAAGGAAAGGTTGTTTTCCTTTGTCTTCCACTAGCAGTTTGACAAATCTCGCATCTCCTTACATAATCATGTGCATCTCTGAACAAGGTAGGCCAATAGTAACCAGCATGGATTATTTTGTGAGCCATGGTATCACCTCCAAAATGTCCACCTGCTGGTCCATCATGTAATTCCCGCAACATCTTGTGTGCTTCAGATTTTTCAAGACATCTTAATAAAATTGAATCATAATTTCTTCTTAATAACACATCATCAATGATTTTGAAGTGTTTGGATTTTAATCTTAAAGCACGCTTGTTTTTATAGCTGAGATTAGAAGGATCATACCCATTTTTCAAATAAAAGATCTGATGAACATATTGAGATTCATAATCTATAATAATTATCTGATTTACTTGAACAGTATTATCTTGATCTTGATGCTCTGGTATGTTGGAAGCTCCAACTAACAATCTACAAAAACCTTGTCCTCTAACAATTTTAGCTGGCTTAATATCAATATCATATTCTTGTAGAGCTGTTACCCAATTAGCTCTCTTTTCTCCTACTTCCTTTTGTATTAACAATTGTCTCACTGCAGAGAATGGGACAGCAATCTTTGTATGTGTTTTCAGGAGAAAAGGTCTAAAATGTTTGATTGATTTAAATACAGCAAAGGCTTGTTTTTCTACATTGGAGTAGTTAATTTCGGCTCCTTGTAGACTTGAGGTAAAGAAAGATATTGGTGCTTCTTCTTGTTGATCATTAGGTTGTGTCAAAACAACAACATAGGATGTTTCAGTAGCCAAAGTATACAGAATAAAATGTTTAGAAAAATCAGGAGTATTCAATGTAGGTGCATTAATGATTGCCTGTTTGATTAAATCAAAGGCTTCCTTTTCGTTATGTAACCATTTGAAAACTGAATTTTTCTTAATCATATTCTGCAAAGGTAAAACTATTTGAGAAAAATTAGGAATAAATCTCTTGACAAAATTGATCTGTCCCAAAAAGGATTGCATGGATTTCTTGTTATGTGGTAATGAAATATCATAAATTTCTTTTACTCTATCAGGATCAATATATATGCCATCTTTAGACACAAAAAATCCTAGGATTTTTCCTTCATTGAGAGCAAAGAAGGATTTCTTTGGATTTAAAGAAATCCCAAATATTCTACATCGTTCAAATATCTGTTTCAAATCATGCAGATGATTAGCTCTTTTCTTTGAAAATATGGTTATGTCATCAAGATAAATAACAACTGATCTATTAATCAAACCCTTGAATGTTATATCCATGGCTCTCTGGAAAGTAGCTCCTGCATTTATCAAAACAAAAGGCATCTTTTGGTAGGCATAAGTTCCCCATTTGGTTTTGAAAGTAGTTTTAAGCCTATCATCTGGATGTACCAATATTTGGTTATAGCCTGAAAAACCATCAAGAAAATACATGAGTTCAGAACCAGCTACCTTTTGAAGTATTTGTTCCATCATTGGCAATGGGAAGTTATCCTTTTGACATGCCTTATTCAGATTTGTAAAATCAATACAGATTCTGATATCTCCATTATTCTTCCTTACAGGAACCATGTTTGAGACCCAACTATAATGTCTTACAAGAAAAATAATTTTTTCCTTCAAAATTTTGTTCAATTCTGACTTGATTTGTCCTTCTAGATTGGAATGAATTTTTCTTAACTTCTGTTGCACTAGCTTTACATCGGAAAGAGTTTGAATAGTATGTTGGATAACAGAAGTATCATAAGTTTTAAAATCCTCATAATTCCAAGAAAAGACATTTTTGTACTTATTTAGAAGTCTGATGAAATTTGTCCTTTCCTTTGATGTTAACTCGAGTCCTAAATTAACATTTTGTGGTTTAGACTCAATACCAAGATTTACTAATTCAAACTTCAAAGTAGAACTTTGAAGTTTAGCATTAGTAACATTTTTGAATCTATCTTTGATATAATATAAATCTTCAAGTTTGACTACAGATTTTGGAATAGGATTTTCATTGTCTTTTGATGTGTTTTGAAGATCATGATCATTTTCATCAATTATTTGGCCATCATAAGATTTTTCTGAAGTCAAGAAATTTAAGATATCTTCATTATGATAAAATATTCTCCAATTGGTGACATTATCCGGCACAGAAGATATAAAGATTAATTCAACTGAAAACCTATCTGGACTATAATCTTCAACTGGGAGGAGCTTGGAAGAAACATTAGCTAACAAATCAGCTGATGAATTCTGATTTTTAGGGATAGAAAAGATATTGAATGATAAAAATTGAGTGGTAAGATCTTGAACAAGGGATTTATAATGTTTAAGATGATCTGAAAGACAATGGATAGTGTTTCTTACTTGTTTGATAACAATTTCGGAATCACCATACACTTTCAGGTACTTAACATTCAACCCTATTGCTTTATAAAGCCCTTGGATCAAGGCTTCATATTCTGCAATGTTGTTTGTACACTCAAATTCTAATCTACATGAGAGCATAGTTTTTTCCCCATCTGGATCAACTAACATGCATCCTGCTCCTGCACCATCATTGGGTTTTGATCCATCAAAATACAAAGACCAAAATAAAGACTTATCTACAGGTTTATCTACAGATTGATCAGAAACATTAACAATTCTTGAAGAATCAGTTTGTAAAAAAATTTCGATTTGCGAAATAAAAGTATTTACAGAAAAAGGTGATTGCGGTGCTGTGAAATTTCCAAGAAATGATTCAGCAGAATAACCTCTGAGAATGTTGTTATTAAAAGCTACAGGTTCATTTGCTTGTTCAAATTTTTTTATATATGCATCATGTGTTTTTCTCTCTCAACCTTGATTTGATTTGGTTTCCCTAGGTTATATGAAATGTGTCTCGCAGTAAGACCGTGCTCCGGATTAAATAACAAAGGAGTCCGCCGTAGTCTAGAACCACGCCGACATTTTCACCCTACTCCAAAGAGAAGAGAGTTCACCTGAAAAGGCATAATTTTACATGCGTATGGGAAACGTATTGGTAGTGGCTGATGAAATCCGCACTTGAAGCTAACAGAATCATTTGCATACATAACATCATACATAGAAGAGCTTCTAACTCCTATGTGATACTAAGCAAATAAAATTTTAAGGTACCACAAACATCATGCATACATGTAACTCATACAATAAGACAACAACCTTCAATTATATTAATAACCTTCAACTGATCCACAGCTATCTCACCTAACAGAAGAGCCTTCATTACGTACGTCCCACAGACAGAGATAATACGTGCCCATGATAGCTCAATAGAAACCTATGAAGATACATGTCACGCCGGACAGAGCCTTCATGCAGCAGTTCACCCTAACCTCTTCAATCCCACCGCATCCGTGCATGACATTATTTTCTACTTCGTGATGGCCTATTTTATTCACTCCGCTAAATAAGAATCGATAGCTTCTTCTCTGTGTTATTATTCACCGATTTCCCGCTTTCTTTCTATTTCCCATGAGTTCTCGCTATCTATTCTCCGCCATATCTTCGTCCGCACTTATCCGCATCAGCCTCATCGCCTTATCTCCTATTCTCCCAACCCTACCCGCTTACCTACCGTTGTTGCGCCCCGCCATGTGTCGACCTCGCAACCCAAAACTGCTCCTTATTCATAATTCAAAAAAATGGCCTCAACAAAGCCTCGATCATTATTTTCTTGACTCGTCCCGAGTCAATCGAAAATCACCGTCTCCACCTCCATAGCTCCGCCCCAACCCGTGTCTGCTCCTCACGCGCGCACCTTCATTTTCACAGGCAAACAAGGGCCCCAACTCCGGACCTTGCTCAATGCTGAAGCCTTAAGCTCGTTGGAAGGTCACCACAACTTGCCGCCACCCCCGTAATAACGCATCCATCTCCGGTAGATCTTGGTGATATATTCTCCCGACGTTTCGGCATGTGGCCGCCGAATACCGTGCTTCGATTTGGGCTCTCGGCTCGGCGGCCAACTATTTCATTGTCTAGGTGCCGATTTGTAGGGCCGGGCAAAGCTCTCGACTTCCCTCTCTAGCCATTGTCGAACGCCTCTCGTCCGTCGGATCCGAACCTGCAGCATCCGCCTGGCGGTATAACCGGTCTAGCTGCGAGGGGTCCGTGGCATCCCCGAATTTCTTTTGAGAGTTGCTGTACTCGAGCCGAAATGCTGCAGTCTTTACCGTAAGGGCCGTTGAGAATTATCAGACCTTCAGAGGTCATAGGCATTCGAGCTGTGGTACCGAGAGCCCCGCATCTGGTTACCCGGCCCTGCTTTTGAAATCCGTGCCGGGGATGCCGCCGGGTCGGCAATCTCGGTCATGGCCGCTAATGCTGCCTAGAGCTCTTCATTTTCCTAAAGGAGGTTGGTGTATGCCACCCGAAGGTGATTTCATAATACATCTGCTTTCGGCACATCCATGGGCATCCGATTGTAGTGAGTCAGTTACTATAGGCCATAGTCCCACGAAAACCCCGGCCACCTCGTTCATCCTGTCCCGGAGCCGCTAGTGTGCCATCGTGAGCCGCCGAGCCGGCCCGCAAGCGCGATTATCCGCGCCGTTGTTGCTCACACATCTTTGTAGGCTCGGCGGGCGCCCCCGCCCCCGGGGCCGCCCTCTGACAGCGGTACAACCGAGTCAGGCCCCACATCCCATGCTTTTGGCCCCTATACCTTGATCCTGGGCTGGCCGCTTCCCGTAGGTGAGCTGCTCAATGGAACCGATTTGGTGGAGTTTCGAGTGGGATGTGCGATGGAGGTTGGATGTAGTGTAGAGTCCACCATGCCTGTGTCCGGCCACTCCCCCGATCTTCTCGGGATTCGGCTCGCTAGAGTGAGTAGATCAAGCCGTGTCCCGTGCCCGTGTTCTGTAACTCTTTTCAGGCTATTTGTGGGATTGGGACCGAAAAGTGGTCCGGGGGGTTCCCGCCGGGGTTGACCGTGGGTATCATTGTTTTACTTGAGCCTACTTCGGTCCCGTGGCCTCACTGATTAGGTCCCGGACACGGGTCTGATATGGTATGATGAGTTGGATGGTGCGGATGAAGTGGTAGGTGGAGTGGGTCGATATGGGGTGGTGAAATACGGATGTTTATGAAGCCTGAGGGGGTCAGCGGGAGGTTGAGATAATCCCGCCTATTTCCCCCCGTCTCGATGAGTGGTTCTTCCTAGATGGGTACCTCACGTTGGGCCAAGGTGGTGGGATCCTCCTCGTGAGGTCAACCACCGAACTTGACTCTATGGCGGGTCTCTTTGGCCTTGGGAGCCCGTAGGGGGTTTGCGATCTACTCTTTTCCTCTACAGGTGGTCATTCGACTTGGTGAAGTAAACAAAACATTGGGAAATGGGGAGGTACGGAGGCCTAAGAGAAGCGTGGTGGACCGAGAAATCAATGTGGTGTGTCATGGAAAGGAGGGCACTCGCTTGAGATTACTTGGACCACTTTGTTGAAGCTTCGTACCCGTGTATTTAGTTGGTGAATGAGTGGGAAGAGCGTGTAGTTGAGACCCTTTTTTCCGCCTCCGCCGCCGATTCACTAGGTAGTTGGGTTATAGTAGCATCTGCCGAAATTGTATGTGTATACCTCCGTTTTGGACTTCCATCACGACCCCCGGCCACGAACAAACTGCTTAGGGCGACATGGCCATCGAGTTGGAATTTCACCGGCCTCATATGAAATTTCTTCCGACACGCAAGTAGGTCGCAGGAACGTGTGCCGTGGCTGACCCCGAACTGCACTGCTCGTTGTATCCGTCCAAGATACTTCGGGAATCCTCCTCGCCGTTTGTCAAATAAGTAATTAACCATAACAACCTGCATAGCCCCGCATTGACCTCTTTCAGCTTCGGGATCTCCCGACACCTTCCATGGGATGAATTTCATTGCATGAGGTCGACGCTCCACTATTTCTCGTTCTGGCACTCGACAAGGGGGTATGCCACCTCCACATGGCCGCGGTGACTATCAAGTATCCATAGATGAATCCCATTGCCCTCTTGTAATTATCCTCGCATGCGTCGATCGCTCCTTTAGCAGGAAGGAGCACCCGCTTAGAAGCCCGGTCCCCCGGACACAAGGTCTTCGCGATGGAAATGGTGTCCGTGGTACATTCCCCTTTCGGTGTAATGCATCATTTTCTTACCGGAAATGAGGTAACACGCGAAGCCGACTTCAGGCTTGCTGATGAGTTCCATTTTCGCTCCCTTTCCCTCCCGCCTCTAGTGCCCTATTTTTCATAGTAATCAGGTCCCCCATCTCTTTTTCTCTTTGGAGATGGTCCGGCATGCGGAGGAAACATCCCGACCTTCCCGTGAGGAGCCCCGTGAGCTGCTGAATGTCCTCGCTGTGGATTGAATTTCTTTCCCAACCACAAGGACCCGTCTAGAATTCGACCGAGCAAGAACTTGGTACATTGCACGGCTTCTCCCGTCGTCCCGAATACCGGCGAGTTCCTCAAATTCGGGGGAGCGGGAGGACCGCCGGATGCCTCGAAACTGTGCAAAATCCTCGTTGTTGCTCACTTTTCTTCCGTGGTATATAGCTCCATGTACACCGGCGTTGCGTCGGGAACTCAAAAAGTCCAGAGGTCCGCATCGATGAGGGTGGCATTGTCATACTTCCCGACGAGGGACTCCATTTTATGAATCCGACCGTCAAGCTCCTATTCTACTACAATTCGGATTGGCTCGTCATCTTTTAGCTGCTGTTGATACACCTTCAAAATATTTCTACCTCTCTCTTGGCTCTTTTCTTTTTTTGGGACACTCTACCACTGTCTCCGTTCTAATTTCCCTTGGCGTCTTTAGCCTCTCAACTCTAACTCGCATCTCTCCTCGCCGTTCTCGCTTTTCTTCTGCGGCCGGCTATGTAATTAACCGCACGAGCGAGTTCGTATGCGGAGACCCCATAACAGAATTAATTCCTCGTTGGCATCCTCCACGCCGATAATCGTGTGATCACCACCTACCGAGGTGTTCGACATCTATCGACGCGGGTATGGGGAAATGGGCGTGCACGCAAATCTGCCGAGGTTACTTTGAATTATGGAAAATGATTACCGCAAGGTTACTTCTAATTATGGAAATTTATGTTGCAAATCTCGCGATCCTACCGTTGACCGACACACAAGTACTAAATGAAATGATAGGGACTCCATACCCTGACACGTTTTCTTATCCTATGGGGATGAGCCGGACGCGCCCTCCCCGACCACAACCGCCTGCATTGCGGTCCCCGCAACCTAGCGGTTATTGATGACTTATGCATGGACAAAGAACACTACCTACGCCGACCGCGGCTAAGTGGAGAGTTATTCAACTACTCTACTTACTGATTCTCTCCGTTGCGAGAGTTATTAATGTAACGAAAGAAACTTAGTCATGGTAGGCTTCAAGCATGTGCTATTCACCCACTCGGGGAACAAGACTGGCCCAAGCTTGAGCTAACCGAATGTACTCGGAATCTTTAGTTTCGACGACAAAGTAGGGTCCCAACTGGCAGACCAAGTAGCTTTCCCCGGAAACTTTTGAAACCCGCTATCGTATAGGAGAACCTTACCTCCAACCCGGGAACTTTTTTATCTTGATGTGGCAATCATGCCACGCCTTCGCCCGTCTTTCAACCTGATGAAGCTCGCCAAGGAACCCGGCCCGTCAAGTTGCTGTAATTCGGTAGGCATTCCCGTAGTGATTCCTCCGAGAACTTAGGAGGTGGCGATCGAAGACTTGGTATGGTGAACAGCGAGAATCATAGCTTCATGGCCATACACCACCGGAAAGGTGTTTTATTACCAAACGCTTCACCGTTGTTCCGTAGGCCCACAAGGTGGTTGTCGGCAACCGTTCGTCCTAGACCATCCCGCTTGGCATTGCGTATCTTCATCAAACCCTTTTCGAGGATTTTGTTGAACGCTTCCAACAAGGCTACTGGCCCGTGGGTGGTACGGCTACTTTTTGTGATGTTGGATCATGAAGGTTTCTAGCAAGAATTTGATCGTTTCATTAATGAAGTGTGTACCTTGATCACCGGTTAAGCTCCTGGGCGGGGCCAAACCTCGCTTGATGATGTATTCAAAGATGAACCCGGTTGCCGTGGATCCGCCGTATAGTCCTGCACGCCTACCGGCATCACCATCGGTGAGGTAGTCCCATGGTGGTGATGATGTATCGAGCCTTTGAATGCCCGCGCTGTGGGCTATGGGGCCTACAAAGTCGACAACCCACTTCTCGAATGGTTGCAACACATTCACCGAGTGTGGTGGTAGCCTGTCTCTGTGAGAGGGCCTCCTCGTTCTCCGACAAGCATCGCATTTCTTGAAAAAATGATTTACTATCTAAGATGGACCGCTCGCCGACCATAGTCCAAGATGTAGCACTTTCGCTGCGGGTTTTTTCCATGTTTCCTCCCGATGCCGCTATGGCACTCCCACAACACGTCTTCGCGTTCATGGTCGAGGACACACCTGCGTAACTTCATCAAGGCCCAATTCTATACAATTGCCTCGCAATTAGTTGGTAGCTCACATGTTGTGACGACCGTGTGTTGTTTCGGATTGGGGTATAAGGCCGGAGGGACACTACCCTCGTGGTTAGGTAAGTTGCAATTCTCACAAATAACTGGGTATGGTTTCTGGTCAAGAAAAGATCAACATCATGTGTGTTAATCATTCAGAGAGCCCTCGTTCACCTCGTCTTTAACCTAGATAAATGATCTACTCGACATTCAATCTCCCAGGCTCGACAATCACTTCAAAGGTGAATTTTTGAAAGAGAGGGAGCCAGCATGGGTGATATCCGTCCTTCCAAAATTGTTTCTATCGACTCAGGTATTTCAATGCGGGAGGATCATGAAGAACTTCAAATCCACTTCCTTAGGAGATAGTGCGGGTACCCGGAGCGAGTGTTACCCACAGAGACTCTCCTCTCCGTGGTGGTGTAATTCCACTCCGAATTAGAAAGTTTGCACTGAAAGTAGATCGGGTGGTCAATCAAGCCGCCTCCCCCGGGTTGTGCCAAGACAGCCCCCAAGTGCAATACCGAAAGCATCACATATACAAATGGAACTCGCTATCCCAACTGATGGATCAGAAATGGGCATCGCGGCGCCTTTTCCTTTAGAGTGTCAAGGGCTAACTTGTAGTCATCCGTCCACCGGAACACCTCCGACCTCCATAACTTCTCTTCCAAAGGAGCAGCTATTCGCTAGTTCCCGATGAACCGTTCGTAATAACCCATGTGCCCTAGTAGCAACCTCAACCGCTCTACCGTTTCCGTGGCTTCCATGTGAATGATCATCGCTACCTTGGCGGGGTCAACGCGTGCACCCCTTCCCCGCACACCACATGTCCCGGAGCGGCTCCGAATGGAAAACTCACAAAATGCATTTCGTGCTCCGCGGAAATTCTGTAATTGTCGACACCGATCAAACATTATGCGTAGCAGTAGCGTGGTATTTCAGCAAACTATAGATGGTCCAATCATCCATGTAGACTTCCAGAACTTATGAATGTATTCCTGGAAAGAAACTATGACAATCCCGGAAAAACACAAGAGAGGTTCTTCAACCCGAACGCATCACGTGATATGCAAAAACACCCCCACTGTGGCAGGAATGTTGTTTTCGTCTTGTCCTCTTCCGCGATGCGCACTCCGATGGTATCCCGAGAACCCATCGTTGAAGGAGTAGGCCTTACTTCGCAACATTGTCCAATACTTCATCGCTAAATGGGGTGAAATGGGTCATGGATGCAAAGGAGAACTTTCCGCATCCACAGAGTGCTTTATCGACTCGTCCTTCTTATTTCGAATGAATATGGACTCACTCCACTCGCTCTGCTACTCGAAGATTAGACCTACCTTCGCATTTTGTCAATCTCTAGCTTGAATTTCTCCTTGATCCGTGGGTCTGGCTCGATAAGGTCGATGCTTCATCGGCCTAGCGTCCTGCCTTTCAAAGACAATTTCATTTCTCCGAGGTCCTCGATTCCTTTTAAATTCGTAACCGATGAAGGAATAGTCAGACTTCGGAGGAGACCGAAAATTTCCCTTGTCGTCTCCTCGTCCCAAAGAGAGTCCCCAAATCGTAGCCGCTGGGTTTTTCCCTTCAGGCTAATGTTTATTTCTTTGTCTTCAGCAGGGTTGCATGGATGCCTTCTGGGCAGTAGGCTCTTCAATGTCTCCGCTCTCCTTCGTCTATTCAAAGTATAGTGCCTGTGTCCTCCAAACTCATCGTCCGTTCAAGCATCAATCCGTTGGCAAGCCAAATTATGTCGCCATCAGATTCAAGATTAATGGCCTCCGTCTATGTCTCGTGATCGTGGAAAATGTAGCAGACTTCTTTATGGCATGTACGTTTCTGACACCAGCCTCGTCTTCTCCTCAAATTAAAGCATTGAACAAATTTGTTCGCAACCTCCCCGCCAAGAATCGGTCCTCTCTTTCTCTCTTCTTCTAAGTATCGTGCATGTGATGGTATCGACAGAGTGGACAAACCGATGTACCCACAGCCTCCCTCAGTACCCTACACCACACGTCTCCCGACAGCTTTCGTGTGGTCTCTCGGGACTTCAGAAGTTCCTTAGTACCTTTGCTTGTTTTGAGGTCCTTCGTCTTCCTTGAACCGTGCCCTCAAAGCCTCCGCCACACACCCACCGCGATGCGCTTGCGGTGGATTTTTCCACCATTCGGCTGATGTGGATCGTAGTGCTACATCCAAGAGTGGTATCCTGCTTTCTCTCGTACCTTGTCTTTCTACCTTGCAATGAAGGTATTTACTTTTTGCATGTTGGAAAAGGTGGGGTACTCCCTTATCTTAGCTCCAATCCAATGGAATCCGGAAATATTGGCACATCTCCTCGTGTCTCATACCCACTTGCCGCCACCACCCAAGCTAGTTCGACCCTGCCTCCGAGCTCAACACTATGCCAGCCTACTTCTGAGCTGGTTGCCGTCAGCATTATAATCCTCCCGCTTCCCCGCTCGTCACCGATAGAGGTTGTCCAATATCCGAGCATCCTCCAGTTATCCATAGTTTCTGATATCTCGTGCACTTCGATACGAGTCAAAAGGCCGAGTGACTGACCTCTCCATCTTCAAAATCATCATCTCCTTCTTGATATCGATGATGGCATAGTTTTCAAAAGCCCAATCGATTCCTAGCAATGTATGGATCTTTGTCTCCTATAATATCTATTACTTCAAATTCGTGGTAAGTTCTAATTTCAAGGATGTCGAATTTAAAACTTCTGAAGTCCGCTCGACGCATACGCATCGGTTTACCATCCTAAGCCGGGATTGGCGAGTAAGTCATCCGTGGCTGCCCTAGAGCTTCCCACATCTTCCGAGGCGGTGATATCGATGCCGATCTTTGCTGAGCATGGTGTTCCCCCGATCCGAATCCCGCAACTCCGTGTGTTTAACCGAAACTCGTTTCGTTCTTATTTTATTCGTTTGAATCACTGCATATTGTCGGGGGTGTTGTGTCCGAGGATTCCCCTTGCCCCATGTTCCCTAAAATACGCGGCCTTCCAAAGTATTCTCGAGTCAGTTCCCGCATCGGCCATCAATAACAATTTTTAGGAATAGGTGGAGCTATCTCCACAATCAAAGCCCCAGAGGCGTCATATCCTGTGATTGGCCATGGGTACCTCAATGCCTTTGTCTCCCCCTAGTTGGGCAACGTTTCTACCGCCTCCTCGGAAATATTTCTTTTATGTTTCCGCTAGATTAGTTGTTTCTGGATACGGCCCGATCACCAGACGCTCCTTTCACGAGTGTCCTCTCCCGTTCCTCCTCACGTCACTATGGATACGTTCCGCATGGCCGATTCATTGTCCCTCGAGGTCTCTACGTTTACCGATTTGTGCCCCTCTACCTTGCTCGTTCCTCCCACTTCGATAGTCTGCTGCGTCCTCTCTATCGCGTGGGTGTTCATGTGGAACCGGGGAACACCACAAGCTCGGGTAGGGGAATTCATGGGCCACATGACCCTCCCCGATCATACAGATTGTCACGCACCCCGTCCCCTTGTGCACCCCCGTGCATACGCTCCTCCCGCCCGGGGAGCCTCATTCCACCTCGTAGGAGGGCCGGCCCACCGATCCGCCGCGCGTACCCAGAGCTCTACACCGGCTCGCTGTTGTGAGTCATGGAAGCACAAACTCATAGTATACATTTTTCATAACATTGGAGTACTTCGCAAAATCGTACACATCCGAGGTTGATGACCCACTGCTCGAAAATTTTAAAATACTGCGGGAAGCCGCTGGTTGGATGTGGGAACCCTCTACATACGCTGTCGCTAGCCGGATAGACTCCCTTTGCAGTTTATTGGTGCGCTCTCCTGATAGGTGGAATCCCCCGCATCGTCACTCACCGAGGGCCCCACTCCCGTGCTTCGTAACCGAGGACACTCAGCTGCTGCTGCGTGCCCTTCGACAGTAAGCAGTGTGCACCGACATTCGAAATTTTAACGGGTCTATAGGCCGCATACTTCCACTTTTTCTACGTATTGGAAATCTAATGCTGCATTCCCAGTAGGATGGGTCTTGTGGGGCCGCCCTCCCTATATTCCTAAGGGTAGCCCACCATTACCTCTATCTTCATACCGTTCCAAAGCATCCCCGTGTAGTTGTCGATCTTTTGGGCCGAGTGAGGGGGCCCGTGTCAGGAAGCAGAGCCTCATGAACCAAATTCTCCGATGATTTGGGTCGATTGGGTATCGGGTTTCCCGATCACATCTTTGAACTCCGCGAGACCGCCCACGCATTCCCTCCTTCTCTTTTCTTGATCTCCCATAGTTCTGATAGACCTTGCCGGTCCGTTTGGGGTAGCTTAATTCGGACAAATCTCGCTTGACGTCCACAATTGCTAGATTTGGGTGGGCCTATAAACACTTTATGAACCAAAGGTAATGCCCTTTCTCTCAGTGTGGTTTGGAATTCTATTAGCTTTCCCGTATCCCCGCACCCGAGCTCTCCATATGGCTTCACGTAGGGTACTCGGCGTGTTGTTCCACATCGTCGCGGCCCCGCCCAGGCCCCGGGGGTATCGAGTGAATGACCCCGCCATATTCACTTGCGGAGGTGTGACTAGAATGAACCCCTCGGGGTCATAGTCGTGTAATTATACCACTATTAATTGCTATACTACCAAGAATGTTCCTATTAGCATGTGTCGCCGTCGACAATGGATCGTTATGAAATTGACTCAACCTTTTAACTTTAACGAAAATATCACTTAAAGGTTTATAGAAAGTACTGTGGGAAGTTAGGATCCTTCCATTCGAAATTTGAGAAGTAGGAATACCGGAGATATGAATGTCGTCCTTTCTGGAATAACAACTACATCATGACGTACCACTCGCCATCTAACCTTCTTCAAAGCTACACATCCGCATCCCCTTCATCATACATCATCTCCCTCTTCCTTCAGCCGGGCTCCCATGCACCCGCCGCACCCCACAACGGTCCCTCCCATCTCCTCGGGGACCCACCCGGCCTTCCACATCCACTATCCTCTCGAGGTGCCTCCTCTTTATCCTTCCGACTACTCCCTTGCCATTTCAACTCCCCGCATCACCCTTTCACCACCGGTGGTGATCCAGCCCACCCCCCACTTCACATTTCACGCAACATTCATCCTCGTGCACTTCCCTGAAGATCGGAGGTTTACGCTTCCATGCCCGATTTCTAGAATTCCATCATCCCTTCGTCCACAATTAGGGCCTTAATCCACAATGGAATTTCCTTAAGCAAACCTTCCCTCTTAGTCCGGATCAGAAGAGGCCTCGACTCTAGAGAAGGATTGGTAGCACTCGTCGCAAACTCCACAATATACCTATCCAAGGTAGACTCTACCCAAATATCTACACAAGCAGTCAACTCGCATTCAAAATGCATGGCCACCTAGATCTCCATGCACCCACTTGCGTTGATCTTCCACGATTTTTCCTTAGTCACCTTCGTCCGCAACCTTCGAAATCACCGATGAGGTCGCTATGGAATTTTCCCGCAGGATCTCATGTGTATCACCGGCGAAATCCGAGAAAAAGACTAGATCCTTGAGCACCTTCTCTTTTTGATTCGTTAGCTCCGCTCGATGAGCTATAAACCGGTCCAAGGTGGTTATCCCACCATCTCCGTATTTCTCCTTCCGGATCTGATACCATGATCTAAGTTCTAATGAAGTTTAGGGTCCCAAAGAATGGAACCATTTGTTGGCGGAGGGAAACAAAGTCTTGAGGTGCAAGACCTGTGTTCGGGGATTGGGGCCAAAAAGGAGCTCCGTTGTAGTCTAGAACCACACCGGCATTTTCACCATTTCGAAGAGCAGAGAGTCTCACCCGAGGTGTGCCGTGACTACACAAGAAGGGAACAGATTGGTAGTAGATGGATCCGCAACTCGAAGCTAACATAGACCATTTCTACATAACATCATACAAGAAGATTCCCCTCGTAACGTTATGCGTATACCAAGCAAATAAAATTTTAAGATACCACAAAACATCATTCATACATGTAACTCATACAATAAGATAGCAACCTTTTAGGTATATTAATAACCTTCGACTGATCCATGCCAATTACCATTGTGAAGAGCTTTCCCTTTATATTACGTACATCCCACAAGATAGAGAGAGATAATACGTTCCATGATAGCTCAATAGAAACCTAGGAAATACAAGGATGCCTGCCGTACGTAGCTCTTCTGCTGGGTCTACGCTAACCTCTTCAACTCTCCCGTATTCGTGCATGACATTCTTTTCGACCGGGTGACAGATTTATTTATTCACCGCCAGCGCAACTTCTAGTTTCTCTGTGTTCTTCATCAGCCGTTTCGCTTCTTTCTCTCGTTGCCCATGAGTTCCGCTATCCGTTCGCCATCTTCTCTCTTCGTCCGTACTTATCCGCGCGAACACATCTACATTCCCCGTTCCTTCGCAACCCTGCCTCCGCTTACCTACCGTTGTTGCGCCCGCCATGTGTCGATCCGCAACCCAAAATATGTTCCTTATTCATAATTCAAAACAAGGGCCCCAACACTTTGTGAGGAAGCCACATGTGAGAATAATCAAGTAGATATAGCCATTAATACGCAGGCATCATCCCCGTTAATATTAATCCATATAAAAATCATAAATATCCGTAATCAATATACTCACCCCTGCATCATCCCGGGATTAGAGGCTAACCTAATGGTGACTAAATTAATTTCTCCCACAACTTGCACTTTAGTCCACCCACTGAACAATATGAACTACGTATTTCGGGGTTCGATGTTTAATTTTGAGCAGATCGAAGTAGGCATTATGTTAGATGATGCTCCCGAATCTATTAAGAAGTTATGCAAATTCTTCTATATATTTCATAAGTCAAAATAAAAGGAGGTGTCTAAGAATTTGATCTTTTCTCCAATAAGAATGACGTAGCATCTACTTTATCCGGTGGCTTACCCGATCCTTTGGTCGCTTTGGCAACTACACCAATTGGTAGAGTATAAATAGGTGTTGCATTTAATTCTTCAATAACAACTTCTATTGATATTTAAGTCATTGAAGTTCATGTAGAGAAATATTCGCCCGGGTTTTCTTCATGTCTTCAACAATGTTATAATCCATAGGATCCGATATCACCAGAGTCTTAGAGGTTATTTGTAGGAGGATTAGAAGATGATGGTTGATTTTGAGTAGGAAAAGAGGAAGTTTTCTTTACAGGATTTGTCTTTAGTAGTCGAAGTTGAACTTTTCTTCTTGGGAACTGTTGAATGTGCTCGCTATAGATTTACTTCTTGTACTTACCGGCATGGCTTGTTCTTTTTCACTGTCAATTAGGAAGAATGAAATCCCACATCCCATGTAATTCAACTATTTCTTCTTCTTCATATTCTTCCGATGATAGAGGTGTATCTTCTCTTCTTAATATTCTTTGGATCGGATTCGTAGAGATTGATATCGAATTGGGTGGTTTAGATTCAGTTTCGATTCCTTTTGAAATTTTTGAATGGCCTTTTGGTAGAAGTTTTGGCCACTTGTTTTTTGATTTTGATCATTTCATTGGACAAAGTCTTCTGTAAATTTTGTAAGCCTTCCATGTCATAAGGATCCCTAGGTTTTTTCTTCTTTGAATCATCTTTAAAGCCGAATCTTTTTGTATTTTTTTTTTTTTTTTTTTTCCATAAAATATTTCCTCTATCCAGCGCAATAATTGCCTTTTCAACCGCAATTGCTTCTTTCATGTTTTCATCCAAAGTAGGTTTAGGGGCTCTATCTACAAAAATTTCTATATTTGAAGGCAAGCCGTTATATACCATTCACTTCGGCTTTCTCAGCCAGGGTTTTGAGGTTGTAGGAATTTTATTCAAAGTTTGTTGAATCTAGAATTAAAATCTCTGATAGGTTCTTTTGATTCTGCTCTCAAATTGAAGAGAGATCATTAATAAAGTCACATGACTGCCATCTCCAAATTTGGTTAAGAAATGTTCCCTGAAAATATCCCAACTATAATAGATGCCGATGGTAATGAAAAATACTCAGATCCTATCGCGCCTTGTAAAGTATAAGGGAATAACCTAACCACAACATCTTCTAAGGGTTAAAATCGCATTTAAATTTATAGATAACATAAAGTTATTAATGTGTCTTTCGCTTTGTATAACAAGGTTAGACTAAATTTTGGCAAACTCATTTTTCAGATGATCCGGAAAATCATGCAAAGGTGCAGTATTTCAACAACTCGGATTAGTCCATGGTCTTTGTGCCATTGTTGTGATATCTTTGGCTGAGGGACTTGAAGAGACAACTGGTGTTTAAGTAGAGGTTGTTGAATAAATATACTATTTGGGTTTGAGTTTGGGAAGTATATGAGTGAGTTTGTGATGAATAAATAAATATCATTACTCGATTCGATGGTGTTTTTCTTGTTTTAACTCGACTAGGTGCTGAAATTCCTTTGAGGAATACCAAGTTTTTCGCTTTGTGACCTAGTGAGAGGTTTGGAGGAAACAAATTGTGAACTAACACTACCTCTCGTATAATTCAAACTCGCCTAATGATAATGATAACCCTTGTAATTTATGAACTAAATATTTTATTTCGTGGACTCGTGAGGTTGATTGTCTCCGATTACATCTAGGGCTTTAGTAGTGGGTATACTAATGTTCTTCAATTTCTTCCTAGATTTGAGATGTAGAGGAAATTGAGGAAGGTGATGAGGGTGAATTGCTCTTGGAATGGCCTCAGAGATTTGTATTTCTTTGCCATTCATAGCTTAGGCCCTCCTTCTTAGCACCAAAAATGTTGAAGACTCAAAAAAATCGTTGCTTCAAACATTGGGGGAAAACCACCCGTCCGACCTTTAGACAACCTTTCCGTTTTGGTGTGGTGGCTCCGACCGGATTTATAGGACCAAGCTCTAATAATAAATGGATTGGTGATGGAGTGTTTGTGAAAGAGGATAAATGGAACTAACTAACTAAATTAATCTATTTAACTTAATCTATAACTTGCAAATAATTCTAAAACTAACCTTGTGTATTAAGTATGAATACGACTTAAAGATTGTTTCAATTAAAAAAATAACCATGAAAATGTATTATTATTCAACGTAAAGATGCAAATATCATATAATGATAACTCTTTTTAAGAAATTAAATAGAGTTAGAATAGCACATCGTGACTATAATTCTATATATCATTTGCACATACTATGATAGATGAATATTTCTATATCTTCGAAATGATATGATAAAGAAATATTTGAGAAACAACTATATATAAATGATAGAAATTTAAAGAAAATAACAAGAAATCGATAGAAATACTGCATTCATTAAGATATTTTCTTGATGCAATTCGATATCTCGTATCCGTGCTTTAACTAGAACAATCTTTCAAGGCAATAAATGCAACTCTAAAAATAATTCACCATGAAATCACGTAAATCTGGTGGCTTTAACTTAGAACAATCTTCAAGGCATGTAAATGCAACTCTCAAAGATACTTCACCATGAAATCATAGAATGTGATCCTTTATAAAAAATAAGATAGTCAATGGAGTACGTAAATGTATTATCCAAAGCCCAAAATATTACGAATTTAGGACCCTTTTCTAAAATCTTGAAAGGGGTTTAAATAGGAAATTAACAAAACAAATTAACTATAACTTATGCTAGAAACTATCATCGTAGATCCTGTGAAAGACTTGTTATTTCAACTGAATGTATTCATTAATTTCTTCTCGTATTCAATGTGTTGAGGTGGTATATTTTAAGCATATCTTTAACTTTGGTTGGATGACTCATCCTCGAATGCAACTCACTAGTGTATGTGGCATCTGGAGAAGCCTGAATGATGTAATTTATGGTGATTACAAAGGAATTTGATCACCATCTACCGACTTTGTGGTTTGATCAAATATGTCCATGTAGATCCGATGTAATTTCATGTATTTTATTGATCTTTTGATTCATGCTTTGATTAATTCCTACTTCCACCTAGTATCATTTTCTTTCACCTTGGCAATTTACTCCGGAGTACAATATGAAATTAAATTAGTAGCATATAAACTATCATTAATTAATTGTGTCGATTATTCATTATGGCTCTGCCCTTGATGTAGCAAGTTCTTCTTTAATCAATTGTGTTTCCCATTCATCAAACAAAATTTCTTTATGCCTTTCTTCAATCCTAGGGAAGATTTTCACTCTTTCCTCGTTTCGAGTCTCGCCATGAAATAAATTCGAAATCTTATCATCTGCATTCTCAAATTCAATTCGGGTACTAATCGATTCATCGATGAGGGAAGATGTTATTTCACATAAAGGTTCACTTGTTCAATTTTTTGACACAGATCATCCAACTCGCTCGAGACAATAGGCTTACTTGTTTCGTAGGCTTCGTTCTAAATTGGTCAATTTTAGGATAATCCTTAAATTTATCAAATCTTTCTTGAAATATTTTCTCGCTTTCTTTGGCAGCTTTTCTCATTTTATGTTGTAAGGTCCGTAATTTAGATACCTCTTGAGACAATCGGTTGTTGTTTATTCAAAGCTTGCTGACCGTTTTATTTTCAATACTCTGATGTTATTCCAATTGTTTGCTTGTGTCTTTATTATTCCAATCGCCGCTTCCAACCGGCACATCTTTTGTTGATCCCCGTTGTTTTCCCAGCAATGCTATCCGTAAGTCTTTTTTGCTTTATCATTTGATTGACTTCAAATACTTTGTCTATAGTAGGCCGCACCGTAGGCACCATATTGTGATAATTTGGTGATCCTTCAAGGATTTTACCTCAAGATTCTTCCATACAACATTCATTAACTCAACTTGTGAAGTTGCAAGTGGTCCTTGATCTACCTTTCTTTCTTTTCCCTTTGTTTTCCGACAACAGCCTCTATGCTTAGGACTATAAAATATATCCGTAGGAGGGATGTCTCTAACTCTCAACACAATTTCTTCTGATGGATGTTCGTAGGAATGACTCATCCTAATTATCCGTATTATAAAATTGAGGATTGTTTTTTTCTCCTATTTGTCGATAAAATTGTTCATATTGTTGTAGCAATGGGAAGTAATAATCACTTCAAAGAGAATTTCCCTCTTTCGTGAGGTATTTTCTCTTTCAAGTTGATTATTGGGCTTATTGCTTGTATATCTTTCTTCGACCGCATATCGCTGTACCTATATTATCTTTTTTCTCGTTCGTGCACAAAGCCACTTCCGTTCTTTCCTTCGCCCGCATATCAATTTGGCTCGGTAGACACTTCTTTATCTATTTCGCTAACTCGCATCTTCCTTTTTCTTTTGTTCTATTTCCATACTTTCATTTTCTTAAAGGAATCCTCGCCGGGGTAGAGGGGAACTTTAAGTAACCTCTAAATTTTCCTCGAATCGATAAATTCGTTCATATCTTTTGCTTCAAATCCTTGATTTATCTAGATCATATACTCTCGTTAGGTCTCTCAGAATAAGCAAGATTGGTAAAGTCCGATCGCCGCAGTTAAGATCATTTCAACCAACTTTGGGATTCTAGGATCTAGCCCTCCCGAATCCTAGGATCTTCCAATATGTACAAAGATGGATATTGTCTTTTGAAGTTTTAGGGTGATGGTATTAGGCTAGTTATGAGGGCCAAGTGTTTTTTTTGGTTTTCTCAGATGGTGGAACATAGTTGTTGTCTGAGACGGAAAGATCTATATGCAAATAGGTTCAAAGGTGAGAAGTTGCAAGTGAAAAAAATAAACTTTGATTCTGAAGAAAGATGATGGCAAGTTTTCAATCCATTGGGCTATGGAGTCATAAGAGAATTTAATTGAAGCATCCAGGTTCAAGATTGATCTATGGGGCAAGTCATCTAGGCCTAAGGATCTCTTTGAAGTTTGATTTATGGAATGGGGTGATACAACAAGAAAGGGAAATTTAACAGATGCAGAACAAAGAGCAGCCCAGGATCTGGTAAGTACTTTGAAACTAGCCTGCCTTTGACCAGGCACTTAAGGAAAACGTAGAAGCCAACTAGGATCTGGTAAGTACTTTGAAACTAGCCAGCCTTTGATACACTTCTGATAGAAAACAGATTAAAACAAAGGGAAACTTGAAGGCAACCTTTGGAGCAGAGACTAGCAGGCAGGGCTCACCTTTCTCCTCATCTTAGTTCTCCTTTACTCAGTTATTTCCAAGACAATCACCAAGATAACACAGAATGGCCCAAGATCTGATAAGTACTTTGAAACTAGTCAGCTTTTGACACATCCTAAGGGAAACAGACAGATAGTTGAGCAAACAAGAAAGGGACTCAGGGCTAACCTTTGATTTCCTCAATTCATTCCCTACCCAACATATATGAAAGTAACATTTAAAAACAACATTCGGCAGTGACGAAAAGATGAGGGAACGCCAGCATCTCTGTACTTAGACCGAATTAAATCATTCCTAAATAACACAATAAGAAGAAAACATTGGGATAAATATTTTTCAGCCAGAGAAGATCACTGGTATACAGCAAATTCTAACACTGTTTAAACTGTTCTTTATAGTGGAAAATGAAACAAATTGAAAACAGAAATAAATGACAAGTTACAGTGAGAATAACATCACCATCAGCATAGACCAGGATCCCATAAATCAGCTTGTATTGATTGCTTCAAACCGGTTACAATCTTCAACTCCAATGTTTTAATCCATCTCTTTTCACAATCTAACCTATCTGTTACAAGCAGAGCTCCAAGAGCCCATGAAACCACTATTTACAGTCAAGAGTTTTCCACTCAGAAATAGCTACAGCGCTTCAGCAATTACGTTAACAACCAACTAATCCAACCCCTCACTCATCTTCTATTGAAGTCTTTATAGAAGAATGAGGAGGTGAGATCTTATTAAAAGATCTCAAACACACTCAATGCAGAATTAATGTCTTCCTGACCCCGTGAGGTTCGATGAAGAAATTCTACAGGTGTTACATTGCATTAATGTGTTTATACTTAAGAAGTAAGCTCGAAGAGAGCTTATGTTGACCTTTGAGGCTCTGCGTACTGTTAGGGTTACTCTGCAAACATTCTGTCATTGAAATTCGGTGCAGTAATAACTTCTTTGGTTGTTCGAGGCATAATATCTGATCTTGTTCAATAAATTCATCCTCTGATTGAGCTTCCTGAGGCAATAGGTGGCACTGTGGTGGTTGAGGAATCAATTCGCCTCAAAGTATGGCAGTGGAGGCGATATGTCTGCCGAACACTTTTAGGTTTTTGCTTTAATCCGTGTTCTGAGCCGGGGATTAGGCTTTTGATAACCGTCTTAGCCGTAATCCCCGCCAATCTTCACAAAACTGCTGCTCTGGTTCATTCTGTCTTCAAAACCGGATACTCTTTCTCTGCTTCTGATATCGATGGCATTTCCCGAGCTTTACAGGGACGTGAGGCAACCAGAGCTCATGAAATTTTGCAAATATCACTGTTCTTCTCCGTATGATCGATTCCCTGGACAAATCGGAAGGATTGGAGTCGTCACCCTCATCCTTTAGATTTCGTAGAATACGAAGGAAAAACCTGCAAAAAACCTGCAAAAAACAAGAAAAATGAGGAAATCCTTGCGTTTATATGGATAGACTGCATTGGAGGGCGTGCGGGAGAAAGGAGAGATCGGGGCCGTTGATCGTATCGCGATCAACGGTTGGGAGCAAATCGAACGGTCAACGCGGAGGAAAGTGGACCGTATAATGGAATCGGGAGAGGGAATGCAGACCGTCGATCTACAGAGATCGACGGCAGGGATTGGGTTTTAAATGCGCCGGGGCAATTTTAACGGACGAGCGAATTGGTTAAAGGGCGAGCGGGAAAAGGTGATCGGGGACCGTCGGATGGGAGGGCCCGGATCCGACGGCGGGAATGAATCCCGCTGCATGGCCATAGGACAAGGTTTAACGCGCGGGGAAAAGACTCGGAACAGCGGTTTTGGGGGTGAGGCGAAGAACACGTGTCGGCCAGCGTGTGGAATCGCTGGCCGACGGCACAAAACTGCTTCCGGACGACAGGCGGTGCGGGCACGAAACAGGCGGAAATAAAAAACAGCGCGGCGGAAAAAGGGGTGGGGCCCACCAGATGACGGTACACTCCGCACCGTTGATCCGTGGGATAGATCGACAGCGGAGTTTTAATATGATTTTCTTTGGTGGAGAAATAAAATAAACCCGACTTTGCGTTTTCAAAGGTTTTTCAATGCTTTTCGGGTGATAAATTATTTCTGAAGGTTTAAGCGCCTGGCGGTATTTTTAGCACACGGTTCTGGCGGGGGGGACATATGGAGGGAGAGAAAGCACGGGCTTAGCCTGTGGGGCTAAGGCCCAACGCATAGAAAATGTATGTTTTTCTATGGTTTTTTAATGACTTTTGCAAGAGGGGAAAGGTTCCGATAGGTCAAAAAGTGGGTTTTTGACCTTAGGAAATGAGATAAAAAGGAGGAATAAGGAATATAAAATGGTTTGATGGGGTTTTTTATGGATGAAAGGAGACCTGAAGAAAATGAAGGAAAGATGGAAGAAGGGGGAGATGAAAGAGGAGGAGGATGCAGCAATATTTGATCAGGATTTTCATGGATCATCAGAGGCAGAAAGGAGGAAGAGTATATAGAACCAATCAGTAGTTTGTGATCTTACCAACAGACTTCAAGCACCAACAATTTTAGACCTGAATTTTTTTCTTGAAGGTTGCAAAGAAAATTTAGCCACCAGCTGATATAATTGAAAAATATAGGTGGCTAACAGTGGCTCCACTTGGGGATGGTGCCTTCTTGAAGGCATCAAGAATTCAGACTTGATTTCTCTGGGACGTTGACTGGTGTCTGACCCATCACTTGCTCTTGCTTTACTTCTGGATAAAATAATGTCAGTCATTAAAGAGAGATGAATTTCATCAATACAACTTCTACCTACCCCAATCCTACTGATCTAACACTTTTTCTTCATCAGAGTGCACTTGGATTGGCAAACTCTTAACACAACATTTTATTCTTTTTGAAAGCAGTAAATCTAATCTACTTCTACTCCTTATTTCTCCCTGAACTCAGATTACACAGTTGAATTCAGATATTCCTATACCTATTCTACTGTTTGTTGGGTTTAAACAGTCCAACAAACTTTTGTTCTCTAAATTCTACAACAGAAATTTTAAAAATAGCCAAGTCAAGATTGAGCGGTTTGACTTGCTATGATCTATGGCATAAAGACAAGCTGCACACAGATTATTATTTGCAGAAAAATTTAAATCAAAATAGAAGGCTTAAGATCTGAAAATTTTCTCATTATGGCCTTCTCTCATATTCACAGCTCTGTTCTTTCTTTTCAGTGAGCTATCTTTGCTTCTCTTCTGGTTCAATTTTTGAGTGAATTAGAACCAGGTCTTTTCTCTTTGACTCAGAAATTGGAGTAGTTTTGAGTAAGTTCTTTGGAAACTTTGGTTCAGATTTTGAGTTTGTTTGAACCTTAATTTCTACCCCATTCTATCTACTGATAAGCCAGATTAAACAGTTTGGAAAATCAAATTTGCTACCCTATCAGCAGGAAATTGAAAGCTAATTAGTCAAGATTAAACAGTTTGACCAATTAGAAGTGTGTTTCAAGGAGTGGCATTTAAGCTTGCACACTTTCAGATTTATTTCTCTTTTTTGGCATGGGGCTTTGCCTTTCTTGTTTTCATTTCTGCCCTCTTTTCTTTCTTTCTTTGTTTTTTTTTTTTTTTTTTCATAACTTAAAATGCAAAAGTGGATGAGATATTTACAGTGGAAAACAAATGAAAAGACTTCAAACATGAAATAATTTTAAGACTGGTAATGCTTAAGCATCCTGCCATTGACAGGACCCCCAAACAATTCTGTTCCATTCAGTTCTTGTAAGAAGAATGCATTGTTTCCAGCAACTGAATGAATGGAGTAAGGGCCAAGCCACAGATTGTCAAATTTACCATGCTTTCCCTTGTCCTCCCTCTTTGAGTCCCACTTTAAAACTTTGTCCCCAACTTTGAAATTACTGTCCTTTTTTCTTTTGTCAAATATCTTCTTGATATTGTCTTGCTTCTGTAATGCTTTGTGGTACACTTCCTCTCTAGTTTGCTGAAGATGGATGTTCTGATTTATTCTTCTGATTATGTCATTCTCTTCAGTCTGCAACTCTTGAATTAAATTCATAACGGGTACACCAAGGCTGTTAGGAAAAATTGCATCTGTACCATATACAAGCTGGAAGGGTGACATACCAATGGATTTCTTCAATGTTAATCTGTCAGCCCATAGTGCATGGACCAGCTTTATGTGCCAAGACTTCTTGTTGTCCTCCAACATTTTCTTTATTATGTTCACTAAGCTTTTGTTGGAAGACTCTGCAAGTCCATTACCTTGAGGGTAATAAGCTGTGGAGTGCCCCAATGTTATCTGATACTTATGACAGAATTCCACCATTTTCTTTGATCCGAATGCTGCTGCATTATCTGTAATGATCTTGGTAGGACAACCAAATCTGGAAAGGATATTGGTTTCTATAAATTTTATGATAACTGAATCATTGGCCTGTCTACAAGGAATGGCTTCTATCCACTTAGTGAAATAGTCTGTGGCAGTGAGGATCCACCGGTGTTGGGCAGAGGATGATGGGTGGATTTCTCCTATGAAGTCAAGCCCCACTGTTGAAAAGGGGCTTCAACAGTGATTGGATGTAGAGGTAGAGGTAGCAATTTTCTTTTTCCTTCAAACAGTTGGCACTTATGGCATGCAATGATCATGTTGTGTATATCATGAAAAAGAGTAGGCTAATAGAAACCAACCCTAAAAATTTTGTTGGTCATGGACGTGATAAAATTTATTTCTCACATTTCATATGGAATTCCTGCTTAATCTTTTCTGCATCAAACTCAGGCAAACATTTAAGCAATATACCACTAGCATTTTTCCAATAAAGACATTTATCAATTATGCAATAGTTTACAGCTTTTAACTTTAGGAATCTTGCCTTTGTTTTGGATAAACCAGGAGGTGTATTTAAATTAAGCAAAACATAAACAATATCAGTATACCAAGAAGAAATCACAAAATAATCTTCAATAATGGGAGTTGGGAATTCTTCTTGGTCATCCAAAGCATTAATCATATTAATATCAAGAACTTCACAGTTTGACTCAGCCATTAACTTAGCTAGACCCTGACCTTTGATAAGCTTAGTGGGTTTAATCTCTAAATCATATTCAAGAATAACAGCAATCCACTTACCTCTTTTACCATCTGGATCCTGGGTTAGAATATCTTTAACAACTGAATTTGGGACAAAGGCAACGATGTGTGAGTGAAGGATGTATACCCTGAAGTCCTTTAAAGCTTTTATCAAAGCAAAAGCCTGTTTTTCCATAATGTTATACTTCAAAGGGGCATCCCTCAATGCCTTTCTAAAGAATGCAATGGGCTGCTCTTGTCCTTGTGGATTTTTCTGTAAAAGGACAGCAGCTATAGTATGTTCTGATGCAAATGAGAAGATATAAAAATCTTTTGAGAAATCGGGACTTATGAGAACTGGTGTTTTGGTTAACGCTTGTTTAACCAGTTCAAAGGATGTCTTTGCTTCCGAGGTCCATTTTACCCCTTGCTCCTTCTTTAACATGTTTGTGATATTCCTAAGGAGCTCGGCCAGGTTGGGGATGAACCTTCTCAAAAAGTTTATCTTTCCGATGAAAGACTGCAACTCTTTGATATTCCGAGGATGGGAGATTTGCAATATGGCTTCAATCCTCATGGGATCTATCTTTATACCCTACTCTGAAATGATGTGCCCAAGAAGCTTACCTTCTTGGAGACCAAATAATGTCTTCTTGGGGTTCAAAGATATCCCAAACCTTCTGCACTTCTCGAAAACTTTCTTCAAGTGTTCTAAGTGTTCTTCATCTGTTTTTGAAAACACAGTTACATCATCAAGATAGATAATGATGAAGAAGCCTAATTCTTCCGAGAATGCTATGTCCATGGCTCTCTGAAAGGTTGCTCCAGCATTCATTAGACCAAAAGGCATTTTCACATACATGAAAGTGCCCCATGGTGTAGTAAAAGTTGTCTTTAATTGATCATCAGGGTGGACTAAGACTTGATTATACCCTGAATAGCCATCCAGCAAAGAAATTCTTTTAGACCCTACCACCTTTTGCAAAATATGATCCATTTTGGGTAAAGGGTAGTTGTCTTTCAATGAAGCTTTGTTTAAATTCCTGAAGTCTATACAAAGCCTGATTTCTCCAGTCTTTTTCCTAACTGACACCATATTAGATACCCACTCAGAATATCTAATAGGGACGATAATACCAACATCATGCATCTTCATAATTTCCTTCTTAACCAATGGCAGCTGGACAGGGTTGATTCTGCGTAGTTTTTGTTTGAATGGTTTTTGGTTTTCTTTAAGAGGGATTTTGTGCTGTATAATTTCAGTGTCATAGGATTTAAGATCTTCGTAACTCCATGCGAACACATCAGAAAATTCTTTAAACAGCTCTAAGTATTTGAGTTTAATGTGAGCTGGTAGAGTTTTAGACAGTTTGATCAATCTTGGTTTTTCCTTACTGCCTATATTACACTCCTCCACTTCAGTTTCGACAGGTTCCAGTTTTGGTTTGTTGGCCACATCATCAAAATCAAATAGTTCTTCTAGAGGGGCCAAACCCTTGGGCAGACTATCATTATTAGAATGCAGAGTTTCCATTTCTTCTGTTTCAGGTTTTGGACTTAATTCTGTTTGGTGTGTGGATGCGATAGTCTGAAGGTTTATATCTACCAGCTGTGGAGATGGCTCTTCTTCACCAAGAAAATTTTCTTCACTGCAGTCTGTATCATAGTCTGAGTCTGAACTATAGGGTTCAAACTCATTTCTGAATTGCATGAAGTCTTCTATTTGTTTATCTCCATCAAATAACTGCCAATATTTGTTGTTATCTGGGATAGCTGGTCTGAATTTTATCTGAGAGGTGTCATCATACAGCATTGGGCAGGTTCTAGCAGCAAAGGCTAAATTGTGTGCTGCAATGTTTCTTTTCCTTGGGACAAAAGATAAGGTGTACTCCTCAAATGTTTTTAAAAGATCAATGACATCATTCCTGTAGGCCCTAAGTCTGGGGTGATTTGCATTGTACTCCCCATTGACTTGCCTAATAATTAATTCAGAATCCCCATATACATCAATTCTCTTGGCGCCTAGTTTTTTCAAAAGATGCAAGCCTAAGAGAAGGGATTCGTATTCTGCTATGTTGTTGGAACACTGAAAATTTAATTTGCATGAGATACATTCTGTATGACTGTTTTCAGTGTTATTAATCCAGACCCTTGCACCATCATTTGTTTTGGTGCATGACCCATCAAAATACATAGTCCAGAGAGGCAGATTTTCAGTTTGGTGAATGGACGTTGTATCATTTGATCCCTCAAGTTTTTCATCGGGTTGAAGACTGTCTTTCTGACTGTCAAGTTTTGAGCTTAAAGGATTGATAACTTGGAGTTCCAGGTCTGTGTTAAGCTTGCTAGGATCTTCAGACACAATAGATCGTTTCGGCATTTCAATCTTGTGTTCCCCCTCTTTTATTTCAACCATCGATTCTATTGAAGCAATTTGTTCGGTGAGTGCTTCATCATTAAACATGATGAAAGAATCAAGGCTTGTGTTTATAGCATAGAGAGGGGAGTTTTGGGGCCGATCCTGACTCGTTACTGTGTACTGCATGTGGGATTCCCTATAAAGCTTCCTAGTCTGATTGAAAACAGGGATAGTTGCATAGGTCATGTCCATTTGCATGGTTCCCTGTAACTTAGCCCCCCAAGACCTTGATAAAAGCATTCCGTACTTCGGGGGGACATCAGCCACAACAACATCCATGACTAAACATTTGGCTGGAATTTGGGCTAAATTAACACAGAGATATTTAATCAATCCAAGACACTTAACTCTGTTTGAGTCAAAAGAGTACAGATCTTTGTAAGGTCTGGTAATTTCAAGACCCAGGCTCTCCATTACAGCTTTTGGCATTAAATTATGGGAAGCACCTGAATCATGCATAGCATTATGCAGGATTTTTTCATGAATGTTTAAGCTTACATAAAAGGGAGGGACAGGAACTTCTTGGAATTTTCCTTCAATCTTTGGACCAAAAATAAGCTCTGGTTGGTCATCATTAAGATTGAGGGTATCTTCATTATTTTCTAAGTTCAAAGCCTTCAAAATTTTGGACCTATATACATGCTGGGCAGCTAACTCAGTCAAAGGAACAGATATTTTGATCTTTGAGATTTCCTGTTCCAGGCTGAAAAGGTTTTGATTCTTCAGAGCATTGACTTCAGCCTTGTTTACTGCCACTTTGTCAGTAAAAACAGCTTGCTGATTTGGTTTATCTACAGTTGAAACAGTTACTTTTGCAGGAGTACTAACTGAGGTGCTAGTACTACTAATGTTTGCACTCTGTTTTTCGATGTTTTGAGTGTCTTTCTCTTTATCATCACCAGAATCAACAGCCACCATTTTGTCCTTTTGTTTGATTGTTTTAGACTTGGTTGCAGTGCTGTTTTGAAAAGGTTTGTCAGAGGTTTTATTGTTGGGTGTTTGTTGATCAGATTTACTTCTGAGTTCATATTCCCTTACAGGTTCTATGACAACGTTCTCCATGTTTTGGTAGCTGTTTTCAGCATCATCTCTTCTGTCATCATAAGGTGTATAAAGACCTTGTTTATTATCATAATGAACCTCAAATTCATCATCATCTACCCCAAATAAGTTTATATCATCTTCCTCTGTTATTTGATCTGTTTGTTCAACCTCACTTAAAAAGTTCTGATGAAAGGGAGGAATGACCTGCTGATCATCTTCCCTGGGTCTGTTTGGAGGCTGATTTCTTCTAAGATTCTGATTCTGGTTTTGGTTTCTGTTTTGAGGAGAATTTTGATTTAGACTCGCTTGTGCTCTCTCTAGAATGCTCATTTTCTTCATCATTTCTTCCATCATTCTTTCCATCTTTGAGCTTGAAGTGGAAGGGGTGGATTCCTCTCTAAAAGATACTTTCTTTTCAGCTTTCATCCTTGCTCTTTTCTCCATAAGGTTCACCTCTACAGAAAGGGCACCTCTTTTCATATCTTCAAGGGTTGCAAAGACTCTTTCTCTGAGTGAATATGTCATGTCTGGATCAAACCCTTCAGGAAATTTGTTTAAGGCTGATCCCTGAGGAGGTTTCAGTTCAGGGGAAAGTGCATTATACACACTGTTGAATCTAGTACAATAATCTTGCACACTTTCCCCAGGGTTCCTATGGAGATTGTTATAGTCAGCAAGGACTTGGAGAGGGTTTTTCCTTACTTCCCATTTGTTTAAAAAAGTTTGATGGAAGGCTTGAAGGTCGTTAATACTATGGGGGGTTAAACCTTTAAACCATTTTCTCACATCTCCCCCCAAACTTTGAGCAAACAATCTGATTTTGACAGATTCGTTATCAATTTCATTTCTGTCAAAGTAGTCATTCATCTTGTCCACGTGTTGAGATGCTGTTATGGTATTGTTAGCATCATATAATGGAATTTTGGACTGATAGTCCTGTGGAAGATTGACTAGTGGTACAGGAAGGACTAAGGGAGCATACCATGCTGCCATGATATGTGGTGGGGGTGGGTTTACAAGTGGAGGTGTGGGTTGAAGTGGAGTGGTTTGAACAGTGGATGAAGGATGAACAGAAGTGGATGGAACAGCAGTAGATCTCTGAGCTGATCTCGGGTGAGAGACACCTAGATTACGTAAGAAATGTAAATCAGGAGGTGTCGATTCTCTATTCCCAAGAGTCTCACTAGTTTCGGGAGATGAAAGGGTAGGCTCAGAATCTAACTGATCTAAATCACCAAATGACCTAGTTCTGAATGGGTTTAACAAGTCAATTTGTGATTCATGAAGAGCTGAAAGGTTTTCAGGTACTGAATTGGCTCTTAGGAGTGGCCTGAAGATAGTTGAGGGTTGTATCCTAGGAGACTTCCTAAGAATTTTTTCAGGGTTATCAACTATTTCAGGAGGATCTGGGTCAGGATGGGCTCTAGTGTGAATCTTTTTAGGAGCCACAATGTTTATGTGATTAGACCCAACTAAACAGGAAAAGTTCAACCAGATATGACAATCTTCAGACGGTTAACTAATCTGCTTTCTTAATTCGTATCCTGCAGTCTTATAACTGAGTTTGAAGGATTTAATAATGATGAGGGTTCTTCCCAGTGGAGTCTTAAGATCTGTTCAGGATGGTGGAGTCGCCGGGTGGAAAGTTCAGAGTGTTTTCAAAGGAATGCACTGTCCACCACAGTGTTTGTGAAACATTCTTCTTCAAGGATATCTCAAAACACAACAAACTCTAACCAGAGATTGACTGGGAGGGCATTCACCAGATATGTCACCCCCAAAAGAGGATGGGATCCAGAGGCTACCTGGCCCTTTCCAGACTCTGTCTAAGAGTATAGGGTAAAACACATGAAAGACGTATACAAGATATCAAAAACTAGTGTTTTACTACCAATATGAAATGTTTTTGGTATTTTCTGAATTGTTTATATTGTGGTTTTAAAAGAATGTCCTAACTTCGCCTCAAAACTTAGCTACGGTTATGAAACAAAGACAGTCTGTCCTTATGGCTAAGCTAGCTGATTTCCCAAGGTTAGATAAAAACTTCAAAGAACCCTAGGATTGACCTAGCTTGTCACTGATTCAAACAAGTTTTATCATGATTACCATTCTTTGGTAGTGCTTGAAAAGGCTGCTTTTTACTCTCAAGGTGTTATATGAAAATAAAAGGGAAAAAGATGAAAAACTCAAGTCATCCCCAAATGTTAGGTCTTCGTAACAAGCAAGATTGGTAAAGTCCGATCACAGAGTTAACATCATTTCAACCAACTTTGGGATTCTAGGATCTAGCCCTCCTGAATCCGGAGAGGGATCTCTCCAATATGTACAAAGATGGATATTGTCTTTGAAGTTTTAGGGTGATGGTATTAGGCTAGTTATGAGGGCCAAGTGTTTTGTTTGGTTTTCTCAGATGGTGGAACATAGTTGCTGTCTGAGACGGAAAGATCTATACGCAAATAGGTTCAAAGGTGAGAAGTTGCAAGTGAACAAAATAAACTTTGATTCTAAAGAAAGATGATGGCAAGTTTTCAATCCATTGGGTTATGGAGTCATAGGAGAATTTAATTGAAGCATCCAGGTTCAAGATTGATCTATGGGGCAAGTCATCTAGGCCTAAGGATCTCTTTGAAGTTTGATTTATGGAATGGGGTGATACAACAAGAAAGGGAAATTTAACAGATGCAGAACAAAGAGCAGCCCAGGATCTGGTAAGTACTTTGAAACTAGCCAGCCTTTGACCAGGAACTTAAGGAAAACATAGAAGCAAACTAGGATCTGGTAAGTACTTTGAAACTAGCCAGCCTTTGATACACTTCTGATAGAAAACAGATTAAAACAAAGGGAAACTCGAAAGCAACCTTTGGAGCAGAAACTAGCGGGCAGGGCTCACCTTTCTCCTCATCTTAGTTCTTCTTTACTTAGTTACTTTCAAGACAATCACCAAGATAACACAGGATAGCCCAAGATCTGATAAGTACTTTGAAACTAGTCAGCTTTTGACACATCCTAAGGGAAACAGACAAATAGTTGAGCAAACAAGAAAGGGACTCAGGGCTAACCTTTGATTTCCTCAATTCATTCCTTACACAACATATATGAAAGTAACATTTTAAAAACAACATTCAGCGGTGACGAAAAGATGAGGGAACGCCAGCATCTCTGTGCTTAGACTGAATTAAATCATTTCTAAATAACACAATAAGAAGAAAACATTGGGATAAAGATTTTTCAGCCAGAGAAGGTCACTGGTGTACAGCAAACTCTAACAATGTTTAAACTGTTCTTTATAGTGGAGAATGAAACGAATTGAAAACAGAAATAAAAATGACAAGTTACAGTGAGAATAACATCACCATCGGCATAGACCAGGATCCCATAAATCAGCTTGTATTGATTGCTGCAAACCGGTTACAATCTTCAAATCCAATGTTTTAATACATCTCTTCTTCACAACCTAGCCTATTGGTCACAAGCAGAGCTCCAAGAGCCCGTGAAACCACTATTTACAGTCAAGAGTTTTCCACTCAGAAATGGTTACAGCGCTTCAGCAATTACATTAACAACTAACTAATCCAACCCCTCACTCATCTTCTGTTGAGGTATTTATAGAAGGATGAGGAGGTGAGATCCAATTTAAAGATCTCGAACATAATCAATGCAGAATTAATGTCTTTCTGACCCCGAGAGGCCCGATAAAGAAATTCTATAGGTGTTATATTGCATTAATGTGTTTATACTTAAAAAGTAAGCTCGAAGAGAGCTTATATTGACCTTTGAGGCCTCTCTTGTCTTGTTAGAGGTTACTCTGCAAACATTAAATCGTGAGGTCGGTGCGTATGCTTCTTTGGTTGTTCGAGGCATAATATCTGATCTTGTTCAATAAATTCATCCTCTGATTGAGCTTCCTGAGGCAATAGGTGGCACTGTGGTGGTTGAGGAATCAATTCGCCTCAAAGTATGGCGGTGGAGGCGATCTGTCTGCCGAACACTTTTAGGTTTTTTCTTTAATCCATGTTCTGAGCCGGGGATTAGGCTTTTGATAACCGTCTTAGCCGTAATCCCCGCCAATCTTCACAAAACTGCTGCTCTGGTTCATTCTGTCTTCAAAACCGGATACTGTTTCTCTGCTTCTGATATCGATGGCATTTTCCGAGCTTTACAGGGACGTGAGGCAACCAGAGCTCATGAAACTTTGCAAATATCACTGTTCTTCTCCGTATGATCGATTCCCTGGACAAATCGGAAGGATTGGAGTCGTCACCCTCATCCTTTAGATTTCGTAGAATACGAAGGAAAAACCTTTGAAAACCTGCAAAAAACAAGAAAAATGAGGAAATCCTTGCGTTTATATGGATAGACTGCATTGGAGGGCGTGCGGGAGAAAGGAGAGACCGGGGCCGTTGATCGTATCGCGATCAACGGTTGGGAGCAAATCAAACGGTCAACGCGGAGGAAAGTGGACCGTATAATGGAATCGGGAGAGGGAATGCAGACCGTCGATCTACAGAGATCGACGGCGGGGATTGGGTTTTAAATGCGCCGGGGCAATTTTAACGGACGAGCGAATTGGTTAAAGGGCGAGCGGGAAAAGGTGATCGGGGACCGTCGGATGGGAGGGCCCGGATCCGACGGCGGGAATGAATCCCGCTGCATGGCCATAGGACAAGGTTTAACGCGCGGGGAAAAGACTCGGAACAGCGGTTTTGGGGGTGAGGCGGAGAACACGTGTCGGCCAGCGTGTGGAATCGCTGGCCGACGGCACAAAACTGCTTCCGGACGACAGGCGGTGCGGGCACGAAACAGGCGGAAATAAAAAACAGCGCGGCGGAAAAAGGGGTGGGGCCCACCAGATGACGGTACACTCCGCACCGTTGATCCGTGGGATAGATCGACAGCGGAGTTTTAATATGATTTTCTTTGGTGGAGAAATAAAATAAACCCGACTTTGCGTTTTCAAAGGTTTTTCAATGCTTTTCGGGTGATAAATTATTTCTGAAGGTTTAAGCGCCTGGCGGTATTTTTAGCACACGGTTCTGGCGGGGGGGACATATGGAGGGAGAGAAAGCACGGGCTTAGCCTGTGGGGCTAAGGCCCAACGCATAGAAAATGTATGTTTTTCTATGGTTTTTTAATGACTTTTGCAAGAGGGGAAAGGTTCCGATAGGTCAAAAAGTGGGTTTTTGACCTTAGGAAATGAGATAAAAATGGAGGAATTAGGAATATAAAATGGTTTGATGGGGTTTTTTATGGATGAAAAGAGACCTAAAGAAAATGAAGGAAAGATGGAAGAAGGGGGAGATGAAAGAGGAGGAGGATGCAGCAATATTTGATCAGGATTTTCATGGATCATCAGAGGCAGAAAGGAGGAAGAGTATATAGAACCAATCAGTAGTTTGTGATCTTACCAACAGACTTCAAGCACCAAAAATTTTAGACCTGAATTTGTTTCTTGAAGGTTGCAAAGAAAATTTAGCCACCAGCTGATATAA